>VDFB02281492.1:851312515-851436316 GCA_007258455.2 Sequoia sempervirens | reverse complement strand
TGGAGAGATTATGATAAATATATACTCATTCACTGTTCAACTTAAATGATTATTTAAACAAGGAAAAGGTTAGGAATTTTATGCTAAAAGTAGTATTTCTCACAGAGAGAGGGAGAGTCTTCTGAATATATTGTAGCCCGTATGTTTTATATATCAAATATTGTATTGCAATATCTGTTCATGGCACGCTATATTTAATCTCCTGATGACCCAAGCGCCAACTCACTGCCCAAGTCACCATTGCATATAATGTTTGTTTGTAACTTTGTAGCGATCAGCTTCACCTCCCAGTTGTAGCTAATGGCGAGACCTGATCACCCTCCATTCAAATTAGCCATTGGCCTTTGTGTTAAGCTCTGGTGGCACTTTGTTTGATATTAGAAATGCAACAAAAAATTCAAAGCAAGTACAATCAGTAGCTTTAACATCGACGTGTAAAGCCACATGCAAACTTACAGCCATACCATGTGATCTTCAACATTGTCTCATTGAATTTTCGTTATTTATTGTGCATGAAATCATTTTTATAGTCCAAGCTCTGGATTTTGCAGATAAAGCTGTTGAAGGATGGCGAAAATTCAATTGCATCTTAACAGCTTTAACAGAAAGGCAAGGTAATATAAACTACAGAACAAAGGAGGTGGGAAGATAAATGACTTTCAAAGTTAGACGACAGGCTGGATGAGTCAACAGGGCATAGTAGAGCAGACACGTTTCAGTTGTTTCTTCCCACTTAAATGTCCATTAATGACCTGTCAAACATATCCAATTAAATGGCCATAATAGACATAGTCGTACATGACGTCTCAATGTTTGTTTTTTGTTAGAAAACCTATACAGCCTGTACAAAGCCTCAAATAACACACAAGCTTATGTATAAATTAATAAATACTTGAACCACATCTCTCTTAGAATCCCATTTTATTAGCATCACTTTTCTTCCCTGTTTTTATGTTCTGTGATATCTTAGCTCTGTTAGGAAATAGAAATTAGAGAAAAAAAAATGGTGAACTCTGTTCTAATAAAGCCGTTGCCATTGGCTTCTTTAAATCACATATCTCTTGTATGCAAATCGTTAGAGGAATCAATTAATTTCTACGAAAATGTATTGGGTTTTGTTCCAATCAAGAGGCCTAGATCCTTTGGCTTTGATGGAGTCAGGTAACTTTTTTTAAAATTCTTTCTACCATTTTTATTATTTCTCTGTTTATCTGAATATCTGATCTCTATGTGCATTTCCAGGTTGTTTAATTATGGAGTAGCTATACATCTTCTGCAATGCGACAACACTGACAGTTTTCCCAAGAATTCTGAAATTGATCCAATGGATAATCACATATCATTTCAGGTTGGATTACTGTCTTACCTAATCTGGGTTCTCTGTTTTTGTTTCTGAAAAATCTGTTTTGATGGTTTTTATTCGTGTATATATATACAGTGTGAAAATATTGACCGTTCAACTTAAAAAATCATTTCAACAAGGAATTATTTGCTAAAAATTTGTGCAAACAAAAAGGATTCAAGAGTCATATAAGTACTCAATGAAAAACCATCACTCTGCCAATATTAGAATTACCAGTGACAAGGGACAACAAATATAATATTCAGAACATCATAATGGAAATTACTTTACACATAATCATTCTGAATCAGTACACGATAAGAGCCAATAATCATATGTAGAAGACTCTCATCAGAGGATCAAAATAATAAAGTTATATTACAATGAATACTTGGTCTAAAAAGCTTCACATTAGATAATTTTTTGGTCTATGATGTATATTTGTGTGCATTCCATTGTCCCCTGACATCTTTTTTTCGTACTTCTCAATAGTTTGTTTATGTTAATCATCTGTTTATATGTCTACAGGCTTTTTCCATCCCTAAAGATGCCCAAGGTAAGGTTGCAAAGTTCACATTCAATGGCACACCTGCTGAGATCAAGCATGGTGATGTTGTAATAGCAGCTATCACTTGTTGTACAAAAACTTCAAATTGAAATGTGATGCTTGGAGCTGCACTTGTTGCAAAGAAAGCTTTAGAATTAGGTCTTGAGGTATGTGCTTTTTTGTGCACATAATTTGAATATATTTATGATAAGGGAAGGGAAATAATTTTTGTACATGCTTCATGCGGTAAACATGAGTATTGTTTGAGAAAGAGTGTTGTAAAATGGCTAGGTAAAGCTCCCCAATTTTTAAGACTGAGCCTGAGTTCAAGTGTGAGTTTAATATTGTGATTAGTATTAAAAGGATCTAGTGGCTATGCGCTACTTTCATTTTTGCTAACCACAAATGCAGTGTTGCTCGGGCAATTAACCTTTTTGTTGCTGGCATGTGTGCCTCATCTTAGTGGATGACCACAATCTGCGGGCAGCTGATTTTACTCAATTTTGGGCAGTTGCAAAGGTATACCCTCTTCTCTTATTTTTATAATCTAGCTGATTAATTACAGCTCGCTTGTTTGTAACTGATTTTGTCCAAATAAGATTTATCCATGAATTTAAACCTTTCATCATAATTTTTCCAAATTCTTATAATATCTGTATTGATTGTATCCTTTTAATCATTTGGTAGTTTGTAGCATAATTGAATTGAACATGATTCATGTGTTTTGGGATTGTGATTGATTTTTTTTTGTATTTTAGAAGCTAACATTGTGTGTATTTTTGTTCATATCAGTTAAGAATGATTTTAAAAAATGTTATAGACTATTCAGAAATAGAACAGTGAATTAATTTTTTAATTTTTTATAACTAGACAGTGGGAGCTTCATTTTAATTCTAAATACTCTGATCTTGTTATATCTACAAAAATGTTTTGTGGGAATTAATTAGGTTTTGTTATTTATAGAATCAGCTCCTTTCATTAATTTATTTTCTTTGTATCATTTTCGGTTTGGGAATTTTTCCAAGTAGGATTCTAGATTTTAGAATGCTTCTTGATTTAGCATGGGCTGTTGAACGTCCCAGGAAAAGGTCTTTGTATCATTTGTTTTTTTGGAAAAGGAAAACTAAATGCTCCACTTGTGGAAAAACAAATTCCTTGACTAGTGATGTTTTTGGTTGTTTTGATGAATATGCTTTTATTACAAACAAAGATCAGGTTATGAAGTATACCTATTGGATGCTGCTTACAAGGATGTTGCGGTATATAGACATCTTTTCCTTATATTACTATTTGAAAAGTATATTCAGAAAATGTATTTTATTGAAGGAGTGTTTTTAGTTAAGATTGTTTGATGGACAATAAAGCCATTATCTACTCTTTAAACACAATAATACATTTTGTGATGAAACTAGGGATGTGCAGCTCAGAATGTGCACAAATTTACTGCTGATAAAGTGCAAGAAATGGAAAAGTGTTGGGAACCTACCCCTCCTCTATACCTACAGCTTGACATATCGGTTTGTTCTCTTTCATTATGTTTGAACTAACTATTATCTTCATATAAGGCTTGAGAGACTGATATCTTTCTGCTTCCATTCTGAAATGAAAATTATGTTGTGTGTAACATCTATGGCAGTATTATAGGGGGCAATCATCTGTTTTTATTCATTTTCTATCAATTTTTAATGCTTTCCTTTTTTTATGAATTTTTACGATTTTAACTTGTTCATTTGCAAGCTTTATTTCACAGTGATGATTTAAATGCGCAAAATATCACAAAGGTAAATTAAGCTAGTTCATAACTTTATGTTTTTAAAAAAAAAAATTGTGTATATTTTTAATGCATCATTATTGAATTATCCGAAACTCTTAGATCTGAAATATTGTTGTGCAATATCTTAATCATGTGAATAGCATCATACACCATAAGTTATAGTTTTTCTGATATCTTGTAATTTGTAACTTTGGTGTTGTGTTGTTTATGTTGTAAAGATGATGGTTTAACTTCTAATCCATTCAATTACTCTTCTTGCTTTAATATTTATAAAATAATTTAGTTCTATTGATAGTGGCCTTAGTGTTCTGTTCGGAATCTGATTTGGTATTGTGAAGATTAAAATCTAATTTGTTTCCAACCTTTAAGCTATGATACGATGCATCATATTTGCTTTGTGTGTGGATTGCTAATATCTCTGATACTATTAGGTGGAGATGGATACAGATGATACAGGAAATAATGTGGAAGATCAAGATGGACTAAGTAGAACAAAATCAGGGAAGACAAATTCACCTTTTGAGTTTTCGTAGCAAAATGGCCAGTGCTAGATGTGATTTTTAAATTTCATCTATGCTCTTTTATATGTTTATGCAATTCACTCTACATATTTTCTACTCTTCCACAATCTATATTATGATTTCAAATACCAGACCATACAGGTTAATAGGATTACATGCTACATATATAGAGTCTCATATTTTGATCTTGTAGCTTCTTTGGTTGAATATACAATTACAAAATGCTTTAGGAAATATAACTAATGTTTTTATCTATTGAGTCCATTGTTCGTATAAATCAATAAATTCCTATAGGAGAGACTGTCCCATGATAGTTGCAAGTGTTGTGTTCATTTAGTAAAGTTGCCTGTGAGTTCATAGTTGGTTTTTATTTAGAATTATTAAGGTCACCATTGTAACATAAAATCATAGCTTGTCGAACTTCGATTTGGTTATTGTCTAGGTCAATTGTGGGTGCACTCCCAAAAAAGTTGCCTTGTTTTGTATATAGTAGCAATGACACCCAATATAAGCTTCCAACATTTCTTGTGTCTCTAGACGCCAAGAAGTGCATGCAAACTTCCCTTGTAACAACCAAAAGACGCTAGATGGTGCATCTGCAGTAGTTGAGCAAATGATATCACACCTCTTTCTCCATGAAGAATAGTGACATATCACTTTTTTCTATTGGTCTTTTGTTTTGTATGTGGTTTATTCTATGCATGTTTATCATAGGGTAGATAGCTTTTTAAGTGTAAACTCTGAAACTCCTACTATGCTATTCTTTGTAGTGCTGAAATGTTTTTAGAATAGAATCTTGAGCTTTTTCATAGCTAACCATGTACATTCTTATTTTATGACAAAAATGTTCTTGATTCTAAAAAACATGGAATCCATCAAGTAGTTCTTTTTGATAAAACTTTGTAACTTCTTTCCATGCTATATTTTTTCCTGGCTAAAGGAAGCACAACAACCTCTCTCAAGAAATATTCCTATCTCTTCTTCCAAGATTAATCCATACAGAATGGTTATTGTTATACAACTTGTGGTCTTGTGTTTTTTCTTCCGCTACCGAATACTAAATCTTGTTCGCAATGCTTATATACTCTGGTTAACTTCAGTGATCTGTGAGATTTGGTTTGTCATATCATGGATTCTTGATCAGTTACCTATATGGTTACCTATCAATAGGGAAATGTATCTGGAAAGACTTTCTCTGAGGTGAGGCTATCATGTGCAAGAATATATTTTCCCACTAAGTTGCTAGTACTGTTCAATTTTCTTAAGGTGATAATTTTGCAAGCTAAATAGATGGGTTTTGTTTTTTTTTATTATGATAGTCTAATTATGTCTATCTTATTTTGTTGTCTTCTGATTTACAGAAACATATTGTAATGGCTGTTAGGCTTAGCATGTGTGATTGATCAAGAGAAGAGAAAAGTAGGATACAGTCACATACTTATGTGTTCACCCCCTAAAAATCATTTGAGTAATCATGAAGTTGTCCTTATCATCTACCAAGCCAACTGCCTTGATAATCATTGCTACATGACCCAGCCAATTGACAATCTAGTTGTATCTTCCTGGTTAAGTTGTTAGTCTCTTTCCTTGATTCAATGGATCATTGATTGGCCTATTAGATCAGCTGCAATTGTCTATATGTCTGGAAAGCATTCTCAGACTTTGCATTGGTACTCCCACTGTGTATGATGGCATTTTTCTTGGCTCCTCCAATGCATCTCAGAGCATGGACACTTGAGGATTTTGGTTGCTCATCTAGATGGTTTTCTGTTATCATCTTATGGGGTCCTCCCTCTCCTCTTATATTACTATCCTTGCATGGGGGTTTGTTGTTTTTAGAGTAGATGATGTTTATGTTTGCTTTTTTGCTAGGGCCTCTTTTTTGGCCTTAGTCCTTTGCTACTGTACCTATTGTATGTTCTAGTCTTGTTGATCCATTTTTGGTCATTTGTGGACATTAATTTTATTTTCTTTCTCTTTCTTTTTGTAGAGATGTTAACACAAAGAAGTCAAGAAATGAGAAAAGTAGCTAAGCAATACACAATTTGTTAGAGGATACCTTCTTTTTCTCTTGCATGAAACTAAAGATGAGAATCTGCTCTTGCATTGTTAACAATGGGTATGCACTAAAGCACTTAATGCATAAGATGGTCGTCAAATTAGCTAGCCTTCCTGATGAAGGCATTAAAATAGAGCCATCAACAGACCTCCTTCAAAGAATCAATTCCATGGTCAGTGCTTGACCTACTTGTTATCATGTTGCACAGGGATGAAGTCTAGAAAAGATAAATTTGAGATGATAAAATATGTATTTGGGGTTGACCGTGGAAAGTTTGCAAGTTGTGGATGTAAGTCCACTGGCCAACTGTAATGAGTTTCTCTTCTATGACATGCCAAATAGCTTATGACTATGGGTCTATCATGCTATGTGATGAATAATTCTATGTATTCTTTTATTTTCTGTATCTTAGAGGTATCTACACTTATGCTTATGCACCTGCAAGTAGAAATGTTGCAGCACATTGTCACACTTGTCATGAAACAGGTTATTGGTATTTTCTTGTGGATTTGTAAACATGTTGTAAGTTGGAATTAGACTTCTTTTATAAATTTAAGGTATGATTTATAAATATTACATTTTGATATTAGTAAATATTACATTTTGGTATTATTTCAGTAAACATCTTTTTTATAGTTAAATTGTGGTTTATTTTCTCATAACTTTTATCTTAAAAATCACAGGTATGACTTCTATCATAAATCTTGAGCTTGAATTATTGGATTTGGATTTGTGAGCAACAAGGTCGATTAATCAAAGGTAACAAAATGTATGGATGGTGAAGGTTCAACTGACGCCTTATCTTCCTTAGAATGATGTTGGGATGTCCAAATTTTGAAGTGGTGAGGAGACTTATTTATTTGCATTTTCTTGAGCTTTCTTTCCTTGACTGCAAATAAAAATGTAATATGTAACTTTTGTCCATAATAGACCAAGCTCCTAGACTCTAATATAACATTGGAGTTTTGACTCATCATCGTGTAGCTTATATGTGAGAAACTGGTGTTATTTTACTTCTAATTGAAGGTTCTTGATTGTCAAATTCATTAATTGAGAAAACTATTGTTCATTTCCATCAAAAACATGTTGCTATGTATAATCTCTCATATTAGAAAACTACAAGGAACGTGTTTTGCATGTTTTATTAAATAAGATGTGGCTTACAGTAAGTAGCCTTGAGCAAAACTGTAAGCTTATCTCCATGAACATTATAAGGCTTAACACCCACTTCCAACACCACATTTATGACAGCTACATTTCTAACACCCAATGGCGTAGGTTCTTGTTTCAAACACGATGAGTATAAATGCTCAAGCTTTTTTCATCCTATGCAACATCAAAGGCATTCTTGAGAACAATGTTTTGAGGGTTGACAGAATCTTGACTAACATACATTATTGAATCGACATCTATTCTAACGTGATTATAATTTGTGTCATCTTTGTAATTGCTCTTTCTAGTATTGATCTCCCTAGCAACTACGATACTACTATTATTGGCATTTTTAACTAATTAAAGAGACATAGATATTCGCCATAGGTATTTTTAGGCTAGACAGACATCAAACAACCTATAAAGAAGGTCAATATTTTGTCAAAATCTCTAATAATCTTCTTATAATGAATGGCCAATCTTTTGTAAAAAATGTCTAATAAAAAATATGAGAGTGAGAAATGAATGCAATTTCATAAAGAAAAACTCTAATCTTCTATTATTTTTAATCCAACTGGCCTTCTTATAAAACTTGTTTATATTCATTTGATCTTTCATACTAATTAAAATTTGACTAACTTATGAAGCCCTATCAACATTCTAATTCCACATAGTGAAGAGTGTCAGTGTAATATGACTGGAATGTCTTGAAATTCACAAGTGGCATTGCATATAGATGATCATTTTCACGCCTCCTATAATGGCAAAAAGTACTTTTCTTAGTTTAATCTAGCCTAGGTAATATAATGCAATCAATGAATTATAATGATCCTAGATTAATTTAGAGTTGGATCAATAACAAGAAATGAGTATTTCAATAATTAAATGTGATAGATTGTCATTTTTAGATCTACAAACAATGTTGGAGGAATGGAATTGATGATTTTTTTCAATCATAAATTTTACCACCCTCAAAATCATAACTATTTTATGCTCTGTATAGACCCACAAAAATTATGGTTCAAACTTAAATGGTACAAATTTGTCTCTGATTGTTTAGGATCCACCTTAATGTGAATGAACTTAATCTATTAAAAGAATACCTCAAGACACAAAATGCCTCGATATCTTATATTTATGTAATGATTATAAAGATTATGAAGACTATTTGTAAATCTTTTAAATTGATAGGGTCAATTTTTCCTATGTAAAACTCTTGGATGAACCAACTTTACAACTTTGAGTGAATATACAAAGACAACATGTGTAAACATGCATGTCTCCTATATGATTTAATATAAAATTTTGAATACTAATAATAAATGAAATAATATCTCTGCTAGTAGTTAATTAATTTATTCACAAATGTGTGGTTGCACATACATCTTTACACACATTTCCATTCCACTATCAAATTCGTTAAAATGAAAATAAGAAAAAAATAATTGTAGAAATATAATTCTAACATTGTTATCTGTAAGAATTAATTTGTAGAAATAGAAAAATTAATTGTAAGAATACTCACTTTCTTTCTATCTTCATACTGCTTTTATGTTGTGAATTTTCTCTTTGATTCCTAAATGAAAATGATTTTGAAAGAGGAAAAAATGGGTTTTACAGGGACCTGAAACCATAAATTTTACAAAAAAAAAAGATAAAACGTCAAAGAACCCAGAAACAGAGAGGCTATAGAAAGGACATTAAAAATACAAAGTAACAACCATAAAAAAAAGGCCAACAAAGGCCACAAAAAAGACCCCAAAAAGACCAGATAAAACACCAGCAGCAACTAAGCTTGGGACTTTAAAATTTCCGCTGTCTCAACTTCCATGTCGTTCATCTCCTGAACCCCCCTCTTTAAGATCTGGACCATCTGGGAAGTAGGAAGCACTTTCCTCTTAAAGGTTGGCACGGTCCTCTTTGATATTCCCTTGGTCATCATTCTTGCCTTTTATCCTTGTCCTCTTCTAAATCAATAACCAGCTAGCCTGTTGTGACTTTCCAACTTTTCATACATTGCATTAATGATAATGGCATTATGTCTTGCCATTCTATGGTTTTGTTCCACAACAATTTTCATATTATTTTTATTATAACAATTTTACTGAGAGTCTTATACTTGTCCTCAATGTCATCATCTCCGTCCATTATTGTGTTCTTTTTGTTTTCCTTCTTCATTGTTGGCTTCAATTCTAGTTCCTCCAACTTGCTATTTAGAATCCTATTTATGAGATTAAGATCATTGATTTCTTGATAGGCCCATTTCATAACCACGAAATATCACCAACACCACATCTAGTAGAGGCAAGGATGTTTCTAGATTGATCCCGATCTAAAATGAGGTTGAAATCACCTGGGTTAGGGGAGCAGGGAAATATGGTTCCAACATCTCTGATAGAGGCAGGAAGGGTAGAAACATAATCTCTACTAGCTTCAGGGTTCTCAGTCTTATCCTCTAGAGAGTCCGCAGAGTAGGAAACCAACTTTTTGGCAGGGGAACCCTTGAGAACGGGTTTCTTTAAAGGGGTCGTGCAGCTAGGGAAATTCTCAAGGTTAACTTTCGTGTGCTGGGGCTTACAAATTTATATGATTTTGTATGTAGCAATCAATATTTTTAAAATAATAATAATTATTTTATAATACTATTAATAGTAATAGTAGTATTAGTGATAATAGTAATAGTAATAAATTCCTACCTTCATTAACTTGAACATGACCGACATTTAGAATACAATTAGTTTATTCTAGGTTGGTCTTTTTATGTCCCTTGGTGAAATGCTAGAAAAAATATATGTACTTGACCTTCTATCTTTTAAAATAATCTAATAATTTAGACCCAAGAGGATGCAAGATATTTTTAGGGTAGTAAATTAAATGTTTCAATAGTCGTCCTTACAAAGTATCATTGACATGAGAAGTGTTAAATGTTCCAATTGAATTTTAAAATCATAATTTCTAGGATAATAGATGAGGGGAACTTTAGAGAGGAATCAAGGATTTCAATAGATTTGGTTACCAAATTGATTATTATTAGGGATTATATTCCCTAGTTGAAATGACTTGATTTGCAAGGGTATGATAAATCTATGAAGAAAATAATGGGAAAATTACTTGTATATGTAGAGTATTATAAAAAATTGAAGGGGAACTAATTACAAAAGGAGGGGATGATGGAATGATCAAAGGATATGTTAATTTCATAGAAAAAGGAGAATGTTGAAGATATTCTTGATAAAGATGCATTTGTTAAGGAAATTAATCTTGTAAGTTCTTTGACTTTGCTATTTTTGATATATTTGGTTTACAAATTCTTCTATAGGTGGTGGAAATATGTTTAGATAATTTATTGATACTCATTATTCAATTTATATATTAAGACCCTTGTAGTCATATTCTACCCCTAGTTAAAATAAATGGAATGTTAAACATGTGTTTCATATTTCTTGAGTTAAAATATGAATGAGCCATTTCTAACTTCCAACAAATATTTTATTTCTTAATTTATTTTTCTACCAAAAATTTTAATGTGTTATTTCCTAATGTGTTTTAACCCAAATGATTTCTCAAGATATTAAAATTTATGCACTCAAGTGATGCATATTACATTAGATGAAAAATCCTATGATTCCTTAGCTACATAATTGTGTTAAAGTAGTGGTCTCATCATCCACACCGACAAACTTGCAAAAAATGTATTTTATTTCATTTATAAGTTGAACTAAATACTATTTTAGCCACCATTTATAATTTTAACCAACATATTGTTAACCAACAATCCTTATAAAATGTCACTTGAGACAAATATCATATTCACATATCCTAACCATTAGTTGGACTTGTGGATATACAAGTTTGACTGGTAGCTGTCAATAAAGATTAGTTTACCTATATTATTTAAATTAAATTAGAAAAGAATAATTAGGGAGCATCAACATAGGTGAGAAAGAGGAAACAAATTGTAGCATAAAAAATGTATCCCTGGACATTTTCATGCTTATTTGGGTCTTTCTTATGGATTTTGGCCTAGTTTTTCCTAGATTTAATGTTGTAATGTGGTCAATACATTCACATTAGGTCTTGGGTCCTTGTGAATCATTAAGAACCTTATGATATTTTGTAAAAGTGTTGTGAAGTGTTGTAACACATTTTCACACTTTTTGAGGGCCTTTTTACTATAATTCACTTAAATAACCCCTTTTTTATCATTTACCAAGTCTTATTTAAAAGTTTGTAAAGTGTTGTAACAAAATTTTGCACTTTTCTAGGATTTTCATCAATAATTTGTCCCTTTATTATGTTTAAATGGCCCCTTGTTCACTTACCAGCCCTACTTAAGTGTATTTTTTAGAATAATCTCATTAAACATCATTTAATACACTTTAATTCCTAAAATCCACTTCAAATGTTGAAGTGGTACCAAGTCACCAATAGGGGAAAGGTATGTGTAGAATCATGATGGGCCAAAAGGTGGCGATACTTATTGATGGGTATGTGGGGTATGTGTTTAACAAAACTTTTTTTTTTTCCAAAATTGATGGGGAAACAAAAGGGTTTTTAAAGGAGATTAACACCAATGACCTCTTAAATTGTGCTTTTTTGCTTTTGAATTTAATATTTATAGTTATTATTCATTTTCTATTTAGTTATGACTAAAGTGTGATTGATAAAAATTTAGTGAAAAACATACATATGCTCAAACAATATCACATTTTTTAATCTAAAACATAGTGTCACATTTTGTCTTCACATGCTATAGAATTAAAAATGAATATTATAAACTTTTGACCCAGTTAAAGATTGGTGACATCACGAGAGCTTTATATATTTTTTTAAAGAAGTTGTACTTAAATATTCATAATTAATTATTTACTTGGAAAAAATTACAAAAGAATATTCATCACATCGGGGACATAAGTCCTCTACTTATATCACAAAATATTATAAACAAATGTGTATCATTTTATTGTGGTTAGGGTGGATAAGCAGGACACACAGGTATGTGTAGGATCATGATGGGTATGTGTAGGGTATGTGGCTAATGACTTTTTTTTTTACTAGGGTAGTGAAACAAAAGGGTTTTAAAAGGAAATTCTCAGCTTTCCACCAATATAAATTATGCTTTACTTTGAATTTAATAAATGGTATTATTGATTTTTCTATTTGAATTATGAATAAGTCTGATTGATAAATTTGATTGAAAGAATCTATAGCTTTTCAAATGGTATCACATTTTTGAATCAAAACATGCATGACATTCATGCTTCATACTATAGGATTAAAAAAAAAATTGAATTTCATGAAGTTTTGACCAAGTTAAGATGGTCAGGGAACATACAAGTTTTTATATTTTTTTAAAACTTGTAATAAAATTCATAATTTATTATTCTTGGAAAAAATTACAAAAAAATATGCATCAAATTGGGACATGATTCCTCTAGTTATATCTAAAATACTGTAAAAAAGTGTTATCATTTTATTGTGGTTAGGGTGGTCAAAAAAACATCTACTTATTTTTTCCTTGAAATTTAAGTATTCTTGCATTGAAATTTTAAATTTTCACCAAATAGATTTTATTTATTTTTTAAAATAAGCCTAGTAGTTTTGAAACTACATTCAATTTGCTACAAATTCTATTCTCACATATTTTGAAATAATATAGATAGCTTATTCAAGTTTTTGCATCAAATTTGCCTAACTCGATTTTTCTAAATTTTTCACCACTTAGGGCTTTTTTTTTTTTCTATAGAATTATCCTACACATACCCACCTGCTTCTTATTTTTTTTCCTAAAATTTAAATTACTATTGCATTGAAATTTCAAATTTTTCACCAAATAGATTTTAAAAAAAAATAAACCTAGAAGTTTAGAAACTACATTCAATTTGCTATAGATTCTATTCTTACATGTTTTTGAAATAATATAGATAAATTATTCAATCTTTTATGTCAAGTTGCCTAACTCTAAGTTTTCTAAATTTTTCACCACTTAAGGGCCTGTTGTTTCCATGATGATCCTACACATACCCGGCGACTTAGTCCCACTTGGCTCAAAAATGAAAATTATTTCAAAATTCTGGTAGGATATTATTCTCTTATCCTTGAGGTCGACATGTGATGTATTTTTGGGAAATTTTACATTACTATGTATAAATATAGGGTTTTCTCTCTTATTTCATCCCAATTCATTCACTCACTAATTAATTCACTTAATCATTCAAGCAATTATCAAGCGTTCACTTTGGAATTTTCAAGTCTACATCCATTGGAGCTTCTACTTGCATATCTTCAAATTTCTACCTCAAGGGTTTGGTGAGTTGTAGCATTGCATGTTGTTCATTCATCATTCTCTTTTCATTTCATTTCATTTTCAAGGGTTTAATTGCCAAACCAGGGTTTGACCAAGGCAAACCCCTATTCTCTAACCCTCAACACTTTTCCCCCTCTTTACATGTGTTTTTTGTAGGTCTTGTATGAAAAATTTTCAAAGAGAAAGGTTTTAAAAGGTTTCATCAATTCATCAAAGTCATTCAAAGTCAACAAATGCCTAAGAGAAGCTTGGAGATCACCTATAGACCAAATTCTACAAATTTTGATCCAGAAACCTGTTAGGAACAGAAGTGCAGATTGAAGACCATAGATTCTTGTCTTGAATTTTCTGAGATTCATAGGTGGAATAAGTCACCATATGAAGTGAATTAGTCCCACTGCTAGGCGTAAAAATTGTTTTCTACAGTTCTAGCTACCCAATGCCCTGAAACAAGACTAAGTCGCCTAGCTTGGTGTAAGTGTCATAGTTGGCTTTGATAGTGATTTTTGTAGGATTCCAAAGCCTCTCCACATCACTTTCCAATTTCCAAATGCATCACTTCAATCTCATTAATTTTTGTTACAGTTTACATGCATTTTTAGTTCATTTTTCATATCATAGTGTGTTTTCAAACAAAGTGCATTTCATTAGTTTTGCATTAATAATAAATCTCTTTTATCATCTCATTTCATTTAGTACATTACATTTAGGCATATTTCAATCATATTTACATAAGTTTTGAGTGAACCAACTAGATTTTTGGGATACCTTTCTCCTTTTAGGTGTAAAACCCTAGAAGTGTAAGAGAGCCCTTACCCCCAAAAATCTTTGGTTCATTTTGGTGAACCTACATTTTGAACATAATATTTCTGATTTACATTGTATTCACATCCTAGGAATAGCTTGCATCAACATTGCATTAGGTTTTGCATTGTTTTGCATTCTATGGTTTTAAAAATTGCATTAGTGAAAGGCTCATATAGCTTGCATTTTTGCATTGCATTTCATTAAAAATCAACAAAATTTTGCATATTCATATTATATCCGCATCTGAAAAACCTAAAAAGCATAAAAATCAGTTTAAAAATTTCAAAAATATTCAAAACAAGAACTCCTTAGACTCATTTGCCACCTTGAGTGACTTAGTCTAATTGTACATTCTGCACTACATTTTCTATCATATGAAGTTACTTTTCTGAGTTTCTACCTACTATTTTTGCATTTTAGTTTTCTTTTCCAAAATTTCAATTTTAAGGATTTTCTTCTTATTTGTAGACATTGCATTTGCATTCACCCTACATTTAGTAGCCTTTGCATGACTGTTTGGTGCCTTATTGCTAATACCTTAGTGAGAAGAATTTTGAGACTCATGGAATCCTGCAATAACACACTCATTATGGATCTTGGGTTATCTAGAGCTACTACTCCTAGTATTGATAATAGTGCATTAGGCTAGGATAATACCTTTAGCAACTCTTTGCATTCAGGAAACATGCATGTTGAACATAAGATTGATGATATCCCACAAGCAAAGATCATTCAAATTCATGAAGACTTAGTACACTTGCAACACCAAGTCAGCCTTGAAAGAATTTCCACTAATGCAATTCCAACCATAGAAAACATTCACCGCATGCTTGAAAGTGATGAAGGTCTTGACCTTGTGAAAAACATAGTTTAGATCTTTGGCAAACATCTTCCTTCAACATCTAGTGCTCCTATTCCAAAAAGCATGTGACCAATGAAGGTGGGACTTAAATTCATCCTCCCTCAATGGTAGCCTCAATACCTACCTATACCACTCCCCAAGTCACAACAACAATGCAACCTATTAGTAATGTGATTCCTTCATTGAGAATTCCTACTAGCATCCCTAGTTCCTATGTGGCATTGAATGTTCTATCTTTTGCCATGCTACCACCTATAAGCATTCCATTCATTTGTCCTACTAATACATACACTTCCTCATCACTTTCACTTCCACCTCATACCACCTACATTGATCCTCTGATAACACAACTTTTCCAAACTGTTTCCTCCATGCAAAAACTATATAAGTTGATAATCCAACCTCACAGATCCCAATGAGCACTTGCAAGAAAATAACCTATCACCAAAGGAGATCAAGAGACACAAGAATGGAGCTCTGCAAACATGAAGCAAAAATGCATTACCCGAGAAGTTAATAATTACAAAAAGATCAATCCTTAAGAAAGGAGATCAAAACCCTAAAGGTGAGAACCCTAGGAAGAGGATTAAATTAACACATGAATGACAAGTGTCAAGATTGAACGAGACAACATGACTAATTTAATAATGCATAAATAAAGTTTCCTAAGTTTAGCTTAAGTGAAATAAAGTAAAGGTGACTTAATTAATTAATCAACATGATTAAATTAATTAAGTAAACAACATATTACTTTAACAACCCCCTTTAAGATGAAATTTAGGGAGAAGTTAAGAAACTAAGGACAAAAGGCATGAAAGCAAAGATGGGTCCTGACAACTAGGCCATATGAGGTACCCATATATAAATGTAAAAGATATCTCACAATAGGAGAAAAGGAGAAAACCTCATGGGGAAAAATCCTCTCCAAAATAGAGAAATACAAGTGAAGAACTAAGAAACCTCCAAACAAGAGTGAAGGACGAAGAAGCCTCCAATCAAGAAGAAATTGTCCCAAAAGATAGGAATAAAGGATGAACATGGAAAAATCCACTAAATCATGATGAAGCTACAAACACTGTCATAGAATGATTACTGAAATGTTGAAAAAATGAATGCATGAATGTCCATATGGTAAGTTCCCCATCTCACCGAAATGCATGGGTAACCAACCACTGCATCCGCCTAGTACATAGGAACAAATACTATATACATAGCTCACTACAATGCGAAACCAAAGAAGCATTAACACCAATAGTAGAAACCCCCCCATAATGCTGACAAGGGAGAGGTGTGACAGGTACACTGAAACTAAATGTTTGAATGTAGTACATTATAAAGAACCAGGAATATCTAAAGATGCAATCATGAAAGTACAAGCAGATAGAAAGGATGTGAAAACAAAAGTCACATACACATGAGAAAGGTATGAAGGAAAAAAAATACAAACATCAACCCCCGTGGCACTTTATATCATAGTGAGAGTACAACAAGGCACAAAGTGATGTGTAAGAATCCCAATACTACACATACAAAGTTGAGGCATTTTATTTCAGTGTGTTTACAAATGATAAATACATGCAATGTGAGCCCATAAGGTCTAAAAAGGGACAACAAATAAGAAGAAGGATTTTTGGAAAAAATAAAAATAAAAATTGGAAACCACCTATACCACTATGAAGAAATCAGAAGCAGCTTTATGATGATATCTCATTTTCCCATTTTCGATATTGTATGCAAAATTTATGTCAAAAACATTGAAGGCAACTTTAGAAAAGAAGATCTGACTTTTACTAGAAATAATAGGGACCTGAGAAAAAATATCCAAAAAATACCTACACCACTGGAAAGTACTTTGAGTCCTCTTTCTGACAATATATCATTTTCCCTATTTCGACATCGTGGGCAAAAGTTACAGCCTCTGGAAGAAAACAACTCTCAAAGGGCAAAAAATACAGTTTGTGGCATTAAATTTGATGGCCATATGACCGTCGCAGCAAAAATCCAAGCCTAAAATTGACGGCCAAATGGTCATCACCGCATTTGTATAATTTGAATTTTTTTAAAAAAAATTATTAAAAAACAATTAAAAAATTGTACATTAATTATTAAAAAAAATTGGTATTGGCGGGTTTCGTACTGCAAACGGCGGTACTTTCAAACTACTAGCAACCTAACAATCTACTGGCCGATGTACAGGGGCCTGTAGGCCTGCGTACATAGGTACCTATGGGTACCCCATATGAAGCCCGCAAGCCTTTAAAAGGCGTTTTTTAACTTTTTTTGTTTTTGTGATTTTTTTTTCAAACTTTCAATAAAGTTTTTTCGAATTTTTTTTTTTTAAAACAATTTATGGTAAAAAATTTAAAAAACTAATAAATTAAAAAAATATTCAATTTGAGAAAAAAATTCTCAATCCGCGTGCAGACGGTCGTATGGGGCCATACAAGCAATACAATTTTGCCTCAAAGGACAACTGCTCGGATTTTGACAAATTGACAATTGATCTTAGGGTTTTTGAGCCTTCTAAGTGTGATGGTGATGTTCATTTTAGCTCAAAATGCTCCAAAAAATCAGACACCCCGTGGATCTAGCAAAAAATCCCTTTCTTCAAACCCTCACAGATCTAACAAATAGAAGCCTATTTTGACAAAAAAAAGGTCAGTCTTGACTATTTTGATAGCTTTGGATTCAATGGAAAGGTCTGATTTGACCCTAGATGCATTGAAAAATTGTTTCAAGGAAAGATCTCACAAAAAAGGAATAAGAAGCTTGCAGATCTAGAGCTCTGATACCATGTAGAAGTTGATAATCCAACCTCACAAATCCCAATGAATGCCTACAAGCAAATAACTTGTCACCAAAGATGATCAAGAGACACAAGAATGGTGCTCTACAAACATGAAGCAAAAATGTATTACCTGAGAAGTTAATAATTACAAAAATATCAATGCTTAAGAAAGAAGATCAAAACCCTAAAGGTGAGAACCCTAGGAAGAGGATTAAATTAGCACATGTGACAAGTGTCAAGATCATTATGAATGAGATGACATGACTAATTTAATAATGCATAAATACAGATTCCTAAGTTTAGCTTAAGTGAAATAAAGTAAAGGTGACTTAATTAATTAATCAACATGATTAAATTAATTAAGTAAACAATCTATTACTCTAACAAAAACAAATCTCTTCCATCAACCAAAATCAGAATGGACCACCCACCTATTATGTTTGAAGCAGCCCTCTATTTTTGGAAATATTGTGAACATTGATGCCGCAAGGAGTAGAGATGCCTAGATTGGAGAAATATGGAGGGAAGGGAGATCCTTCTAACCATGTCAATGCCTATACCACCTTATGTAGTGGCTTTGTCCTTGATGATAAAATATTAGCAAAATTGTTTCCTAGGACTTTAAAAGACAGTGCATTGGAATGGTTTTCCTCTTTACTAAGCAATTAAATTCATTCATTTAATGAAATTTTTGATGCATTTATAAATCATTTCCAAGTGCATATTGCTCCTAAGAAAACCTTAGCTGATTTGATGAGATGCAAGGAAAATGACAACGAAAAGATAATTGATTTTATTTCATGCTATTAGTCGATGTGGATGTCAAATTCTGCATTTTCTCAAAACACACATTAGTATTTCCATTTGAAACAAAACAAAATAAGAACATCCCTATGAAATAATGAAACATGTTAATCATGCAATGAAAGGAATCAAGGAAACTAAACAAAGCATATAAAAAACATGATCCAACTTTATCTCATAGTGGATTGGTGCTTCTATGGAAAGAAGCCCTTTACCAATCCTTTGCTAAGCTCCATGATGAAGATGATTTGAGTATGATATGGAATGCTAAGATATGGATTCAAATGACAATGATATGGAGAAAGATCTAAAGATTGTGGAGGATTTAAACAATAGAGAAGCTCTTTATTTATAGAATATAATGATAGAAGAATGCCAAACATGGAGGATGTGGGACTAAAAAAAAACCAATGAAAAGAGACCACTTGTCAACTTGTGATAGGTTGAGGAATGGGCACATTTTGGTCAATGTGCCAAAGAGGGGGAGATTCAAATTTGAATTTGATGACAAGATGAGTTAAATGTTGAGTTTGACCTTTGTAAAGGGACATGTAAGAGCTTATTAATTGCTTTGTTGGATGTACATGCCAAATTGGGGAGAGATTCAAACTTGGAGAATATTCTACCTTTATGCCAAGTTGAAAGTAAATAAAGATTTTGATAAATCAATTAAATGCAATTTCATGTGCAAGTGGCAAAATCTAGATAATACAAGTGATTAGGATTAGCATTTAATCATGGTTTAGATTAATTAAGATGATATTAGATGCTCCATTTGACTTAGATTTAGGGATTTAAATCAAATCAAAGGGAGATGAAAGATGATGAAGATTTAGTTAAATAAATATTTTATTTATTTAGCTAAGGGGGATAATGATAGGATCGAATTAAATAAAGTTAATTTATTTAATTTAAATGGACGATCCTTAGAGATTAAATCGAATGAACCTGATTTATTTGATGAATGGAATATGATTATGCATGATGTAAATTTTGTGTGTCTACAGTCGCTTTATTCCCAAATTGATGTCAAGGTTCCTGACCCACATCTTCAAAAGATGTTCATAAAAAAATTACAAAGTAAGATTCAAGACAAGTTGACCACGATGAAATTCCCCTCCTTCATGCACTTGTGTCCTACCCTTTGTGATTATCAAAATTTGGTTAGTAATCATGATACCAGGTCCACTTCTAGCCAAACTAAGAATCTAAACTTGCACATCAAAACAATTCACAAACTTTTAGAAAATAAAACGAAGGGTTCTTGCAATTCAATCCCCTTCCTCCACAACCAACTCCACCTAGCAATAACCAAGTACCTGTTCTTAAAACTGTGGTGCCCTTTAGTTATGGAGACTCGAAAAGATAATTCACACCTTTACCTAACACCCTTCATAACACAATGTCTCAACTTTTACAACAACAAATGACTACCTTTCCTGCCATCAAAGAACCCAATCCTACTAAGCCTTTACCACCCAACTTCAAATCTAGTGCTTATTATCATTATCATCACCAAAATGGACATGAAATAGAACATTGTAAGCATCTTAAACATCTTGTGCAAGTCCTCATTGATTCTGGTCATCTATCCATTTTGGGTGTCAATGATCAAGGCAATAAATCAGTTGCCCCTCAAAATCAAAATTTTCAAATTTTCACCAATCCAATGCCTAAATATAATATTTCATTTGTCAAAGCTAGTGAAACCTCAAATAATGATGTGATGAATGTTGATATAGATGATGAAGAACACGATCCTCTTCCACATATTACACATGTTAATCATATGGATGAAATGGTAGGTGTGATAGATGTTATCCCTCGATAGGGCCAACCTAAGAACTCTCTTGATATTGCTTTCTCCTCTAAGGACATACTAAAAAATTTACCCTATGGTCCTCTTTACATAGCTATTTGTATCTATGATAAGCCCACTAATGGGATATTAATAGATCCTTCTTGTGGAGAGAACATGATCATCGAGGAGTTTTTAGTATTACATGACCTTTATCAAGATGACTATGAAAAAAAAAAGCATGGATCAAGATGCATAATGGTTTTGTTTTCCCTACGATCATCAATTTTCCTTCCACTACAAATAGGGCCAAAAACATCAAATGTTACATTCTCTATCATCATGTAGTCAAACCAATTTCATTTCAGCTAGGCCATCCATGGCTTCTCTCAATGAAAGTTGTCCCTTCGGTTGTTCATAAATGCTTAAAGTTTCCACTTGACAATGAAATATTTACTATCCACCACAGTGGCTTTAACCCTTTGTCTTCCAAAGGAATATTTTCCTTAGAATCCTTTTGGCCCAAGCCCATTGAACCTATAACACCCCGACAAGACTTCTTTTTCATAGCCTATCAAAAATTTAAAGCTAAGAAAATAGCTAAATTGTCTCTCCACAACATGTCCCCACCCACCTCTCAAACTCCTATCATAGATGAAACAATTCTTTAACCTAAACAAGAACAACATAATCAAGATCAACAAACAACAAACACTTCACCCATATTGTTTGAACGACCAAGAGACAATGATAGCAACCATGTCATGTTGCCTCACATAAAAAAAGTTTACAAAGAAAAAGAGAAAGTGGCTAATCAACCTCCTATGGTTCCTTTCATTCATACCCTTTGGAAAGAAAAGCAACCTATGGTTGATCAACCCGCTCTTCACCAACACAAATTCAAAATTAAATCAAAAGAAATAGAGGTACTTAGGAGCATACACAGACGTCATGCACTTGCTTGTTAATTGTATATGAACCTACCAATGAAAATAAAAACCTGAACTTGACATAAGCAATGCATGACCATATCCCTACTCACCTTCCACAAAGTGATCCAATACAACTATCACAACAAGAGGAGCACTGTTGAGTATTATCATTTGTCCTCCTATTGTGATTAACTTTGATGATGATGAGGAAACAAATAAGATTGAAAAAGAAGTACATAATGAATTGAACACATTGTTTTCCTCATTTATGAGCTTAACTGAGATATCTCCTATACAAAGTGATGAACCTAGTACTTCACCTAGTTTGTCACTTGTTAGTCCCTTTAGCTAGCTATTCACTTTCTAAATTCAATGAACATGATTTCCTAAGGCAGATGACTTATTAGACGGTTGACTTGCATTTTCCTTACTAGTCTTCTACATTTTCTTTTTTTTCCTGCATGTGCATAATGTGATCCCCCATGATGTTCTCTCTAATTCTCTCTCTCTTAGTGACTAAATCATAGATTTTTGGGGTTCCTATAGAATTTTCTAGCTCTTCTAAGGTTTTTGACCTAAAAGGAGATAGATAGGGCCCAAAAATGCTAAGGGTTCGTTCAAATTATGTTATGTATGATGTTGTATAATCTAAATGAAGTAAACTAAATGCAATTAAATGATCTAAATGAATGAATATGAATGTAAAACTAAGATTTAAACTATGTTTGAAAACACACTATGATACACAAACAATGAACTAAAAGATGAAATAATGCAGAACATAAAGAAATGAGATGAAACAGAGTGCACCTAGGAAATGTTTGATGAATCTAGAATGTCGTGAATACTGACTGAGTCCTACTAGTAAAAAAGTGTCAGAAACTAGTTCTTGACTGTCGGGATCTAGAATCTAACAAAATTCATATTTCCAGTCTTAAGGTGGGACTCATTCACCACTAGTGGTGAATCAGTCCTCTCCCAAAATTCTAAAAAATCAAGAGATAACTCTACAACACCAGATCTAGAAATCTCTGATTGTCAAGTTGTCGAAGTTGATTCTATAGGAAACAGACATAAATCCTTCTCCAAGCTTGAAATATGAATGATTTGACTTGAAGCACCTAGTTGACTTGTTTACCAATCTTCAACACCAAAGATCTTGTTAAATCTGCACACAAAATTCTACAAAAACATATACAATACAGGAAAAATGGTTGAGGGTTAGCAAATAGTGGTTTTCCTTGGTCAAACCCCACTTTTGGTAATCAAACCCTTTGTTAGTTCTCAAAAATGTTGGTTGAAAAACCACAAGAGGTTGCCAAGCTCTTGATAAATTTTAGGCTAATGAACAAGGCCAATTGATGTATTTGAACCTTCTTCTCTTCAAGCTCTACTAGACCTAGGTGGGTATACCTAATGTAAGTAAAGCATACTTAAACCATGTATTTCCTACTTATGTAATCTATCCACAATGGAAATTGGAAGTGGAAAGATGCAAGTCTAATTTGGTATAAATTGTATAAGCAATATCAAGGTAAATTTTATGAATATGTTCAGTTAACAGATGTGAGGTTTTGAAAATAAATTTGATAAAACTAAATGATGAAATGGATAATACCAGTGCCTTGTTGGGTAAATGGAGTCAAATGAAAATCTAAGAGGAGTAACTCATTTTTGGTAGTAACTCTAACTGTTTGGCACACTAATATTGGTTTATAACTTGTATAAACATACAGGCAGGTGATTGGCAAACTCTACTTACTTATCTAGCTGACATAACCAAGTTACTTATAATTTATCAAAGGATTTTAATCTTTACCTGAAAGAACCAACTGAATAAATTATGCAAGAACATAGATAACACCAAATTTGAGACAAATTGGCAATCCTAATTATATGGTTCTTCTTACTAATCCAAATAATACTTCCAAATTATTGTGATTGACTAGAAAGATTTTAATTCCTTTTGGGAAACCAATTAATCATATCACACAAGTATAATAAATGTGCATTGATAAATTGAATATATACTTGTTATACCAATTTAAATAATAAAGAAGCATTAAAATGGAGACAACCAGATAATTGAATAACTTCAACAAACAATTGATACCAAGATAATGCCACAAAATCAGAGATCTTCATTGACTTCACCAAAATATTGCTTGCAAAATAGTCTTTCAAAATATAAACATTATGGAACTTTTCTTCTATCCATTAATTATCCCTATTCTACTACTATCTTCTCCTATATCCTTCTTTTGGATTTTTGAATTTGTGCTCTTGTGAACTTTGCCATATTTGCATTCAGTTTTGCAGTTTCTAAGAGGTTAGGGTCCCCAAATCTTTTGATCAAAAGGTGTCCAAATACTTGATTTGGATTTTCAATTACTGTTGGCCTCTTCTCATGAGGTTATAATGATGAAATAAGCAATGTATCCTCATCTAGATTATATCCAGACCCTGAATATATCTTATCAATAGCCTCCTCTGTTAGGTTCATTGTTGTATCCCCTCTTTTTCTAAAACTGTCAAACACAATTGCAGAGCTCATATCCCATCTTGGTAGTAGTAATACCCCAGCCTCTTGGAGTAACTCTCTACCTCTTTCAGGAGTGATGGATTGCATCTCCCTGTCAACTTATTTTTTCAATTCTTCTAAGGCAGCAACTTCCTTCTCAAGAGTAATGTCTTGCTCCTTTTTTCTTATTTTCTTCCCCTTATAATCATAGACAAATGATTTTAATTCAGGAGTTTTAACAAAATCATTATTAGAAATGAATTCATGGCTAGCCTTGACCCTAATGTCATTAGATAACTCATCTGATATTTCAAGTTTCACAAGTTCCTGAGGGGGCTCGTATTGTGTAATCACAAAGGCCTTTATCTATTCCACTAGTTGATCCTCTTCATCATTATCTTCATCACATCCTTCTTCTTCACTTTTGTCACTAGAGAAACATACATCAGGGGTGGGTTGTGAGGGTATGTGTTTCAAAGGCTCCACATCCTCAGGTTGCATTCCTCAGTGAATGCATAGGATGAAGTGTGAACCTATAATTAAGGTCGGGGACACTCCATGGACCAATTTGAATCACACTGTTGAGATTCACAAGTTACGGGAAAGATTCACAAGCAATCAAACTAGTTGTTAGGTTTGAAATTATTCCAGTGTCGATTTAAGAAACTAACACTAAATTCAGAAGCAATAACTTTCTAGAAAAATATCCAATCATGCTCAAATCTTGGAATAAGGAAAATGAGCATGTCCACAATGTAAAAATAGATCCATAGGGCCTGGTGAGAAATTATGATGAATCCACCAACTTGAATTGAACAAAGAACTGAACAAGAACTAAAATTGAAAGGAAATATTTTTGGTTGATGCAATATTTTCAAGAACCAAGGATGCTCATGCATCAAACATATAGGGTTATTTTAAAAGTGAGTCCCTCACTTTTCTAGGGCTAAAAGAAAACTGATACGATCTACCCCAGCCTAAGAAATCCAAGAAGAATCCACCACTCGTCTTCCTTTCCACTTCACAAGATATTCTTTGTACTTTGTTCCACAAATTTTCCTCCCATCTCTAATACCCAAAATTTCTTCAATCTCATCTGTCTTTTGTTTAGGAAATTGATTCTCGAATTTTTCCTTACTGTCTTCATTGAATTTTGCTTCATGGTACTGATGTAGATCTGCAATGTTGAATATAGGTGATATACCCATGTCATCCGGTAACTCTACTTTATATGCATTTCCTGAATCAAATTTCTTCAAGATCTTACAGGGTCCAAACTTTCTCATCTTCAGCTTATTGTATGTGCCAACTGGAAAATTGTCCTTGCTCAAGTACACCATTACTTCATCTCCAACTTTAAAATCCTTATGTCTCCACTTTTCATTTGCTTTCTCCTTATACTTTTGCTTCATATTTTCCAACTGCTCCTTCACTTAAGTATGCACTTTCTTCGTATGTTCTACAAATTCCTCTACTTCTGCACTCCCTTTATCTTCCATACTAATGTTTCTCAACTTTGATATACCTCTAGGATGAACTCCAGTAATAATCTCAAAAGGTGTCTTTCCAATACTCCTATTCATTGAATTATTGTAAGAAAACTCTGCTTGTGCAAGAACTAAATCCCAACTTCTTGTCTTCTCTCCAATCAAGCATCTCAACAAATTCCCCAAACTCCTATTTACTACCTTTTTTTTCCATCAATTTTTGGGTGAAAAGTAGAAGAGAACTTCAAATTTTTCTTCAACTTCTTCCAAATTGTTCTCCAAAAGTAACCAACAAATTTGTATCCCTATCTGAAACAATACTCTTAGGTAACCCATGCAATCTGACCACTTCCTTGAAAAACAAGTCTACTACATTTACTGCATTTGTTGTTTTCTTACAAGGTATGAAATGTGTCATCTTAGAAAATCTATCCACCACCAAAAATATAGAATCACTACCTCTTTGTTTCTTCGGCAAAACAAGTATGAAATCCATGTTGATATCTTCCCAAGGTCTCACTAGAACTATCAAAGGTTTATACAATCCAACATTCTGACTACTTCCTCTTGCAACTTGACAAACTTTGCAACTTTTCACAAATATCCTAACATCCTTATGAATCTATGGCCAAAAGTAATTATCACTTACCAAGGCTATTTTCTTATCAATCCCAAAGTGTCCTGACAAACCTCCATTATGTTTCTCTTTCACCAAGTTATCCCTCATTGAACTCTAGGGTATACACAACTGATTACCTCTGAACAACATATCCTCCTAAATAAAATAATCCAACCACTGACTCTTATCCTCCAAGACTGGTTCTTTACAAGCTCTCCAAGGTTCTACAAAATTTGGGTCTTCCTCATACAAGTTCTTCAATTCACCAAAGCCTAATACCTCCACTCTCATTTCCATCGGTAAATTCCTTCTCCTACTCAAAGCATCAACAACTCTATTTGACTTTCCACTCCTATGCTTCAAAACAAAATTATAACTCTATAAGAATTCTACCCATCTCATGTGTCTATGATTCAACTTTCCTTGACTATTCAAATATTGCAAGGCTTGATGATCCATATACAACAAAAAATCCTTAGGCAACAAGTAATGTATCCACTTCTTCAAGGATTGAACTAAGGTGTAAAACTCCTGATCATAGATAGAATATCTTCTCCTAGCATCATTCAAATTCTCACTAAAATAAGCTACAGATCTCCCTTCTTGACTCAACACTGCTCCAATTGCATTTCCACTTGCATCACAGTCTACTTGAAATACCTTATTAAAATCTGGTAAATCCAACATAGGCTACTCAATCACCTTCTGCTTCAACAACTCAAAACTTTGATATGCTCTAGATGTCCACTTAAAATCCTTCTTATCTCCAATCATTGTTTCTATCATAGGACTACAAATAGAACTAAAATTCCTAATAAACATTTGGTAGAAACTAGCCAATCCACGAAATGATCTTACCTCTCCAATGATATCTGGTGTAGGCCACTCAACAATTGCTCTTACCTTCTCAGGATCCATCTTCAATCCATCCACAGATATCACAAATCCTAGATATATCAATTCCTCCTTCATGAAACTACACTTCTTATTGTTTATCAGCAACTGTTCTTCTCTCAACCTTTGTAAACCTTGTGTTATATGCAACAAATGTTCTTCTCTACTCTTAACGAAAATCAAGATGCCATCCAAATAAACAATCAAAAACTTACCCCATAATTTCTTCAATACCTCGTTCATCAGCCTCATGAAAGTACCCAGTGCATTTGTTAGTCTAAAAGCCATCACCAACCACTCATATAATCCTTTATTTATCTTGAACATTTTCTTCCACTCATCCCCTTCTCTAATTTTTATCTAATTGTATCCACTCTTCAAATCTATCTTTGTAAAGTATTTAGCTCCACTCAAACAATCCATAATGTCATCCATCTAGGGAAAAGGAAATCTATACTTCATTGTGATCCTGTTTATGAGTCTAGAGTCTGTACACATCCTCCATTCTCCATCCTTCTTAGGTGCTAACACAACAGGTATTGTATAGGGACTTAAAATTTCTCTGATCAAACCCTTTCTCAACAATTCTTGCACTTTTCTATTCAACTCTTCATTCTTTGTAGGTGTCATCTAGTGTGTTGCTTTATTAGGAAAACTAGCTCTAGGAATCAGATCCATGCAATGACTAATACTCCTTATAGGTGATAATATATCAAGTATATTATCTAAAATGATTTCTTCATACTCTATCAACAACTCCTTTATCTCTTTCGGTTGTTCTTCCACATGGTTCAAGTCTTCAACCTTCTTAGGAACCAAGGCATAGCACATATTCTCATGTCTCAATCCATCCAAAAATCTCCTTCCATCAACCAAACAAACTCTAGCACTCATACAAACCTCAACTTTAGGAACATCCTCCAATGGAAAAAAATTTTGCTTCATCCCATTAGCAACAATGGTATATGTATTCATCTTTCCATCATGAAGAGCCTATCTATCATACTTCCAAGGTCTTCCCAACAAAACATGGCATACATCCATAGGTATGATATCACACAAAACTTCATCATGATAATTTCCTATCTTCAATTTCACTAAACATTGTTCACTTACCAGTAACTTATGGTCATCTTGAATCCATGCTATTTGATAGGGATTTAGGTGTTTCAACCTTTCCAGTTTCAGTTTGGTCATCATCTCTTCAGAAACCAGGTTCTCAAAACTTCCACTGTCAACAATCACTTTGTAACACTTACCAGCTACCTTGTGTCTGGTCCAAAACAAATTCTTTTTCTGCAACGGTTCTTGCTCCACCTCACTTTGATATAATACTCTTCTATTCACCAACACTTCTCCATCTTCTAGTTTATTAGATGATCTAGCATGATCTTCCTCAACAAAAGTTGTCCTATTATTTTTTTTCTTTATGCTTGTCTCTCCTTGATTACATTCAAATGCTCTATGTCCTTCTCCACCACACTTAAAGCAAGTTCCCCTGAATACTCTTTTCTCCTTATCATCTCTTCTATAACCTTCATTCTGGTAACCACCATATCCTCCTCTTTAGTAATAATTTCCATCACCTCTATAGTATGAATCATCATTCTTACTAACTTCCTTATCTTTATTTTGATTTACAAAAGTTCCTCTTCCTCCTCCAGTAAAAATTATTCCTCTCTGAAATCTTCCACCTCTTCCTCTTTGTCTTTGCTCATGTATCTTATTCAGCTTCTCCTCTACTTTTAGGGCACACTAATATGCCTCTTCCACACTCTGAAACTTAATCAAATTTATCTCATCTTGTATACATGATCTCAATCCATTCACATATCTAGCTACTTGCTCGATCTCATCCTCCGACTGTCCAGATCTGATATTCAATGTGTAGAACTCCTCAGTATACTCTGTCACACTTGACTCCTTCTGCTTCAAATTCTACAACTTTCAAAACAAACTGATCTAGTAGTCTGCAAGCACAAACTTTGTCTTCAACTTATTCACCATCCGATCCCATGATTTTATCTTCTCCTTTCCTCTTCTTTTCCTATTTGTCTGCAAATTTTCCCACCAAAGGGATGCATGTCCTTTCAACTTCATACAAGAAAATTTTACCTTCTTATCTTCAGTGGTACCTTTAAAATCAAAATAATTTTTCATCTCTATTATCCAATCAACCAATTCTTCTAAATCCAACTTACCTCTATATTCCAATGGATCAAAATGTGGTTTTGTATTCACTTTAGTTAGGGCTCTTATGAACCTTATCTTCTCCCTAGTCAAGGCTAGGTTGCTCTTCTCTTCCTCTTTCTTCCTATACTTCTACCTCTTCATCACTCACATCATCAACTGGTCAACCTCTCCTCTAGGTCGTTTCAACTATATCTAATATGGTAGCAATTCCTCTCATCATCTCCATTAAATCAAGGTCTACATTTCCATGCACTCCATTCCTCTAACATTTATTCTTCCCGCAATCTTTACATAGGTCATTTGTAGTTGCAGGTTAGATCCTTAATCCACCACCCCACAAAAAATCTTCAACAAGACTCTATGAATTATGGAGACCTCACATGGATCGCATCTCACTCTGATACCAATCTGGTGCAGCCATGATAGGAGGGTCCTCAAAGAGAAAAATCTGGATCATGCAACATGAGTAACACAATAGAAGCAACACAAAATATGGAGGAAAATTCAGATTCAAACATTCTCATTAACATAAATCTTGATTACAATCAGTCGGCAACATTCAGGCTTAAATATTTGACTCACAGGCCTGATATAACATGTTCAAAATACAATATTCATATATTCTCCTTTATGTGAGCAAAAATCTTATGTATCAAATCCTATTTGTCTCTAATTTTCCTTCCTAATGATCTATTACAATGATTTATATCACACTTGAGATCTAGAATCATCTGCATCGGCCAAAGATTATTACAATCTCCAATGAAAGAAAATGTAATGTGTGCATGAATGGGTCAGCCTCATATTTGAATTACTCATCGATGAATGCATAGTATGAAGTGTTGACCTATAATTAAGGTTAGGGACACTCCGTGGAAGAATTTGAATCACACCATCAAGATCCACAAGTTATGGGAAAGATCCAAAAGCAATCAAACTAGCTGTTAGGTTTGAAATTATTCTGGTGTCGGTTCAAGAAATTGCCACAAAATCTGGAAGCAATAACTTGCTAGAAAAATATCCAATCACACTCAAATCTTGGAATAATGAAAATGAACATGTCCATGATGTAAACATAGATCCACAGGGCCTTGTGAGAAACTATGATGAATCCACCAACTTGAACGGAACAAAGAACTGAACAAGAACTAAAACTGAAAGGAAATATTTTTGGTTGATGCAAGATTGCCAAGAACCAAGGATGCTCCTACATCATAAACTTTTGAAACAATTTTTTTATAGTGGAAAAGGATGTGGTTCTAGAGAACAAGGTATCTATGTTACAATAGAGCCTAAAAAACAAGAAACCACTAGTGGTCTTGGATATTGTCCCTCAAAAGAAACAAAAGAATTAAAAAATCCTTCACTCAATAGCAACACTATTATAAAAGATTCTTCTAAGAAAAATTTAACCTTGGTGCATCCTAACATGATAGAAACAACAGGTGTTCTTGGTTGTTGTCCCTTGAAAGAAATGAAAGAATCAAAGAATTTTTTTCTTAATATCAATGTCATCACAAAAAACACTCCTAGGACGTCTTCAACCACGTCTTAGTAATGACTAGGTTTCATTAGATTTTAAAGGAGGGTACAAAATATCACAATCTAAAGACTCTTGTGTATGTATGGCATTTTTTACTAAGCAAAAGATACCTTTGTCACAAAAGAAAGAAGCATCTTTTACTATTGATCAAGAGAACACCTTGTCAAGGCTTCTCCAAGCTCATTTGATATCTCTCCCTCCAAGAACACAAAAGAAATTTTACAAAATAAGTTCATTTTATGAATATCATCGAGTTCATGCTCATTATATGATGCAACCAAGGGAGGTCCTCCAACCACACAACACAATTCTAAACAAAATTAACAAACTTCGAGTCAATATTCTTCAAAATTCTCTCTATCTCAACAATCTCACACAATTCCTTGTAGCATTGCAACCCAACTCAATCGGGTAAAACTTTTCAATAGGATCTTTCAATACAAGACCTGAAACTTTTCAAAGATCCATTAGCACACACAATAACATACTTCCAAACCACTATAGACTTCTTTGAAACAATTCCCTCAATTTAGGATTTTAACGCCAACTAGGCCTCACATTAGGCCACTTTAACAAAGACACTTGTCATCAAAATTTTCCAAAATACCTAAAACCATGTGGGAAGAAATTTGCATGTTTTCAAATGAATGATTCCACAACTTTCCTTCAAAAACTCATTTACCAAATTATCAAAACCAAAAACCCTCCTTTTTACCTAAGAAACTAGGGTTTTATTGGAACTCACACATCCAACTTACAAACAACCTAACCAATACCTAAATCAGGTCCAACTAGGCCTGAAAAAACTCAATTCACCAAGATAACTTGCTTCCCCAACCCTTTTTACACTTTGACAGACCAAAACCTCTCTTTTTCACATAGAAAACACAAATTCTCACTCTAGGGTTTCATGCCCAACTCAATTTTTGACCTTCCCTGCACTCACCCAACATTCCCTCACCTTTTTATTGATGTTTCACACCCATTCCTTGAGTTACAGTGGCCACAATGAGAGGAATGGGTCAATATTCCATTTTAATGACTCGCAAACCCTTAAATTTGCAAACTTAGGCTAGTCTTAGTAAATTGACAATAAAATGCACCAAATTTGATGAGAAAGCTTCAAAATAGATTCAAATGAAAGATTAAACAATATACTATTCAATCCCAAAGAAAATTGAATCAATAAGGTGATGTATGGGTCGGACAGTCACTACAAACTTCAGAAAATAAAATAGAGAAAAATCGAGTATTATTATTGTTTCAATCTTCAAAAGTGCTTCAACAACCTTTCCATCAAGTTATTCATGCTATTTAATATTTTTCCCACCAAAAAAAAAACTATTCTAACTTTCTAAAATGGCCTTTCAAATCAATATGACTGTTGGTCTTCTAAAACTACCGTTTTACAACTTTTCAAATTTTGCATTTTGCACAATTTGTAACTTTTCAACATTTTTGCACATTTTGAAGTCTACATCACCTAAACATATATAAAGACTCAAACTTGACTAAATATATTAAAAAATGGTCTCCAAGACCTTATTTAGGAAAAACACACCAAAACCTAAAGCATGCACAACAATTTCTTGAATTGACAATTTTTATCCAATGGTGCCCCTACACCATGCACCCCAACTTTGAAGTTTTTCAAGTCTCTTGGAAAAGACACTATAGCTTGTCCTCCTTTATACTCTTCATTCTTTTGTTCTTCTTGTTTTCCTTTAACAGGTTCATCTTGCTTTAGCTTATCATTTTCCTTGACACTCTTGCACTTATCTTCACTTAAAACATGCTCCAACTGTTCACTATGTACTATGGGGTGTTTCTCAATTTTTCCATCATAAAATATTGTTATCACATCTCCCTTTACATATGTACTCAAACTTTCATCATCTATCATTACTTTCTTCTCAGCCTCTTGCTTATTCCACTATCCAATTCTCATGTTATCTACATCTTTCTCACTATCAACTATACCTTTACACTTACCAGTCTCGGTCAGACCTACCATTACCTTGTTCACTATCCTATCATCATCACCCACTGTCCTCTTATTCAATGTCTTGCCAGTATCACAAGACTCTATTTCAACATTACTAGACTACTTTTTCACCTATTTCACCACCATAGGGCACATTATTGTCCCTACCAATATACCTTCACTATTTTCTTGCACTTCATACTTACCCTTGACTGTACCAACCTAAGACACATTTCCATCTTTCCTTTTCCACATGGAAACATTCTTCTTCACCACTGTTTGCAAATCATCTTCACTCTTCCTATCCACTTTCCTAATAGTATTATATTTTGCATTGGATATCAAACTCATGCTCTTCCCTTCATCAATATTTACAAACTCTTTTCTCCCTACCATGATAATTTCACCATGCTCTTTTGTCTCCTCAACCAATGGAGTTAGAATGAACACTCTCCCATTTTTTTCAATTGTGTATGTACTTTTTCTTCCATTGTACATGGCTGACCTATCAAACTACCAAGGCCTTCCTAGTAACATATGGAAATAATTCATGGGTAATATGTCACAAACAACTCCATCCCTGTATTGACCAATCTAAAATTCAACCATAGCTTGTTCACTGACACAGGAGCATCTAGTGATGTAGGGAAATCTTGCATAACAAAAATAAAAAATTCTTTATTTTCTTTAGTTTTTTTGAGTCCCATGATCAAACTTAAGGGGTATAAGACTGTCAAGCATCAAAAATAGAGAAAAATGGGCACTTACTATTTTTAGTGAGTCAGCCAAAATGGGCTCGTATGGATGTGAAATTTTACCCCAAGGAGAAAAGCTAAAAAAAATTTCCATTCGCAAAAGAATCACCTCAATACCCTACATGATTTGGGAGAAATTAATTTTTTTGTCCCGCAATATTTCTCCAATGCAGCTTCAAATTCAAATATAAAACTTTAGAGGCCCCAAAACAACTCAAAAAGTGGCTGAACCGACCTACAATGGGTATGAATATTGTAGAGCTCATTGAGAGCTTTCCAATGATATGCAATAATACCAAATTGAACACCCAGATCAAAATTTATGGCCTCACGAAGTTGGTCCTCTAAAAATTGAATTTCATAAAAAATTCTTCCAAGCCAGAAATCATTTAGTGGGAATTTTGGCGCCAAAACAAAAGGGGAAATTTGATCTTTATAGAACATTCTAGGGTGGTTTTTGGGAAAAATAAAAAGGGTTAAGTGGGGGTTGTAGAAGGTAACCCTAATAGTGTAGATTGTGGCTCTGAGTAGTAGATTTTCTTTTCAGAGTTGATTTTGTTGTAATGAATCAAGCCCATGAGGCTATAACATGTAAGTTTTGAATTTGTATTTCATTTTCTAAAAATAATTGAAAGTGGGTCATTTTTTTGTCTCATGTATTTTGTGTTGGTATCTGTTGTTGTGATTTATGTGGGTTTTGGGCATTGTCCCCCTCATTAAGTGGTATCAGAGCAGGAGTTCTTGAGCCTGTAGCATAGCACTGAATGTGAGGTAGTTGTAGCATGACCTGTGAGTATGGGTTGAATTCAAGATTCCTCCAAGACTTTCTCAACATGGTAGAGGTAGAGGTCGAGGTGGAGGAGTTCCACCTAGAGATGAAATTATAGCCCTTAGAAGGCAATTAGAAACCTTGAAACAAGAGGTTTGAAGAAGAGATGTGAATCAAGACAGAGATTATAGTGAAGATGAAATGGAAGAGGAAGAGTAGGATCCAATGGATCCTAGAGAAAGAAGATTATTGTGAGTGATTTCAAGCATTGGGAAGAGACCTAAAATGGAGGTTTTAATTTTTAGTGGAAATTTGAATCCTAAAGAATTTGATTGATTGGATCAATGACATGGAGGAATTTTTCAAGTTTGAGGAGATTGAAGATCCTCACAGAGTGAGGTTTTCAAAGACAAAATTGAAAGGTCATGCCAGTATATGGTGGAAAGAGCTCCAGTTAGAAAGACGAAGACAAGGGAAAGATAAAATTGCCAGATGAGAGAGAATGGTTTCAAAATTGAAGAAACAATTTATTCTAGTTGATTATGAATTGGAGCTTCTCAAGAAGATGCAGAACTTGAGGCAAGGAACAAGGACAGTGAAAGAATACATAGAGGAATTTCACAAGGTCATGATTCAGATAGGACATTCTATGGTGAATAAGGAGAAAGTTTCCTATTATATTAACGGGTTGAAGCCAAGCATACAGAAAGAATTGGCACTAGTAAGAATGACCAACATTGAGGATGCTTATTAGTTTTCTCTAAAGGTTGAAGAATGGTTGAACAAGAGGTTTGAGAATAAATAATGAGGTATAGGTAGTGGAGGAAAGACCGGTGGATGGTCATATGGAAGTCGAAATGAAGATTAAAAGAAGGGTGAAGGCTCTAGTAGCATCCAAAACCAAAAAGGAGATAACACCTACCATCCTCATGATTAGAATAATGGAGACCAACAAGGACGGGGGAGATCTAGACGAGGACTGGGAAGAGGAGGCTTTTGTGGAACCTATTTCTAATGTGGAGAAGTACATAGAGCTTATGAGTGTCCTTAACTTCAAGGAAGGACAAATAGAAGACATGAGGGTAATGCATGAGTTGCACATGTTGATGAAGGTGTTGAGTATTTGCATTCTAAGGATGCAGAAAGAGGAGAGGTTCTTGGTACTAGAAGAGAATTGTTGAATGAGGAGAATGAGCCAACTCAAAGGAAGAATTTTTTTTGTACTAGATGTAAGTGTGAAGGTAAATTTTGCAATGTTATTATTGATGGAGGTAGTACTGATAACCCTGTTTCACAAGAAATGGTTAGTAAGTTGTGGTTGGAGAGAAGAAGGCATCCGAACCCATACCAAATTGCTTGGTTGAAGAAGGACCATAAGGCCTTGGTAAATGAATAATGTCTAGTAAATTTCAAGATTGGGAATTACCATGAAGAGGTATTATGTGATATTATTCTTGTGGATATTTGTCATATGTTGTTAGGTAGACCATGGCAGTTTGATTGACGAGCAATACATGACGGACATGCCAACACCTATTCTTTGACAAAGGATGGAGTTTGTCATAAGTTGAAACCCTTGAAAGAGGCAAAAGAAAAGGTATGTAGTAATGCAAGAATTTTTTTTTTTGATGGAAGAAAGTTCCTAGAAGGTATGAAGCATGAGCATATGTGTTTTGCATTGATCCCTAGAGTTGATAAGGAAGGTACTACTGAGGTACCTGAAGAGGTTTCAAATTTTTTGACTAAGTTTCAAATTATTATTTATGATAACATACCTAAAGGTTTGCCTCCTGTAAGAAAGATTAGTCATCAGATGGACCTAATTCCTAGAGCCAATTTTTTGAATAAGGCAGCTCATCGTATGACTCTAACAGAGAGTGAAGAGTTGTTGTGGAAGGGATTGATTCAAGAGAGTTTGAGTCCATGTGTAGTACCTACAATACTAGCACCAAAGAAGGATGGGGAATGGTGGATGTGTATAGATTCTAGAGCCATCAACAAGATCACCATCAAGTATAGATTCCCCTTGCCAAGGATGGATGACATTATGGATTGTTTGAGTGGAGTTGAGTACTTCACGAAGATAGATTTGAAGAGCGAATATCACCAAATCCATATTAGATAAGGAGATGAATGGAAAACATCCTTTAAAACCAAGGAGGGAATGTACGAGTGGTTAGTCATGCCATTTGGGCTAACCAATGCACCGAGCACATTTATGAGGCTTATGAATGAGGTATTGAAAGAGTTTTTAGAAAAAATTGTTATTGGTTATTTGGATGATATTTTGATTTCCAGTAAGACATTGGATGAGCACTTGATGCATATCCTAAATTTTTTTGAGAAACTAAGGGAGGAGAAGTCGTTGATTAATTTGAAGAAATGTAGTTTTGTGAAGAGAGAGTTGGTGTATCTGGGATTTGTTGTCTCAGTAGAGGGTCTTAAAATAGATCCATAGAAGGTGAAAGCTATCATTGAATGGCCTACCCCAAGGAATGTTGTAGAGGTAAGATTATTTCATGGTCTAGCAAGTTTTTACAGAAAGTTTATTAAGAACTTCAGTAGTATTTGTACACCTCTAACTAAAGCGATGAGAGGGGATAGAAAAGAGTTTAAGTGGACTACAGGAGCAGCCAAAAATTTTGATATGTTGAATAAGAAAGTTACTGAGCAACCTATTTTGGAACTTCCATATTTCAATAAGGTCTTTTTGGTAGATTGTGATGCTAGTGGCACTACCATAGGAGTTTTTTTAGTCAAGAAGGTAAGCGTATTTCCTATTTTAGTGAGAAGTTAAATGATGCTAAGAAGAAATATTATGTCTATGATCAAGAGTTTTATGCTATAGTTTAGGATTTGAAGAAATGGAGACACTAATTTTTTCCAAAAGAATTTTTTTATATATTGATCACTAGGCTTTGTAGTATCTCAATAGTCAAGGAAAGTTGAATCAAAGGCACTTAAAATGGGTTGAGTTTTTGTATAGTTATAATTTTTTTTTGAAGCACAGGAGTGGAAGGTCAAATAGAGTTGCAGATGCCTTAAGTAGAAGGTAGAATTTTTTGATAGAGATGAACATAGAGGTTATTGGGTTCAATGAACTCAAGACTTTGTATTTAGAAGATCTAGACTTTGTAGAAGTTTGGAAGGCTTTTCTGGAACCTGCTACATTAGATAGGACAAAATGGTTGGATTTCTTAATCCAAGATGGGATGTTGTTTAGAGGAAGTCAATCATGCATTTCAAGAAGTTCTATGAGAGAGAATCTAATCAAGGAGAAGCATAATGGAGGATTGGTTGGAAATTTTGGTCCAGATAAGACCATTACTCTTGTTAGTGAGAATAATTATTTGCCATAGTTACAACAAGATGTGAAGAATTTTGTACAAAGTTGCAGAGTATGTCAGATGGTGAAAGGAACAAGTCAAAATACTGGATTGTATCAGCCATTACCTGTACCTAAGAGGCCATGGGAGGATATTAGCATGGATTTTTTTCTTGGATTGCCAAGGACACAGAGAGGGCATGATTCCATATTTGTGGTGGTGGATAGATTTTCAAATATGGCACATTTCATTCTATTTCATAAGACCAATGATGTTGTTCATGTTGCAAAGTTGTTTTTTAGAGAGGTGGTGAGACTACATGGTCTACCAAAGAGTATAGTTTTAGACGGAGATACCAAATTTTTTGGTTATTTTTGGAGGACATTCTAGAAGAAGTTGAAGACAAATTTGAAGTTCATTTCTACACACCATCCACAAATTGATGAAAAAACAAAGGTGATGAATAGGAGTTTTGGCAACCTACTAAGATGCTTATTTGGGGATAAGCCCAAGGGATGAGATTTGATTATACCAGAGGAAAAATTTTCTTACAACAATTTTTTCAATAGGAGCACTAGTAAATCACCATTCTAGATTATATATGGGAGTAGTCCAATAACTGCTTATGAATTGAGAAAGACGGATAAGGGGGAGAAGAGTAGTGTTGAGGCTAAAGATTTTGCTGAGCACTTGAAGAATTTGCATGAAGAGGTGAAGAAACATATCAATAAGATGAACTCATAATATAAGGCTCAAGAAGATTAGAAAAGGAGGTATCAGGAGTTCCAAGTAGGAGATGAATTCATGGATCATTTGCGAAAGGAAAGGTTTCCAATTGGTACACACAAGCTAAATATGAAGAAGTTTGGACCATGCAAGATCCTGGAGAAGCATGATTCAAGAAATGCTTATTAGGTAGAGTTTCCTAGTGGAATAAACATTTCTAATGTGTTCAACATTGTTGATTTGACAGAGTATCATGAAGGTGATATAGAGGAGGGTCCGATAAATGAACAGTTGAAAATTTTAGCACTTACTTTAGAGAAGGAAGAGATAGAAGAAATCTTGGATAGTCGTGTGGGTAGAAGCACAAGAAACAGGAAATATGCATAGTACTTGGTGAAATGGAGAGGAAGGCCTATTGAAGATTCATCATGGTTGTATGAGGTTGAGGTTAACTGGCTTGGTTTCCCTCTAACTCCTAAGAAGTGACATAGTCACTTTTCAAATTACCCTGGGTGTCTAATGCAGGAGCATCCAACAGTGCAGGGTAATCTTGCATCATGCAAAAGAATTGTTTTCTTAATTTTATTTAGTTGTTTTAAGTCACATTATGGTACTTAAGGGGTATAAGATTGTCAGGCATCAAAAATAGTGAAAAATGGGAACTTACTATTTTTAGTAAGTCAGCCAAAATGGGCTCATATGGACGTGAATTTTACCCCAACGAGCAAAGCTGAAAAACATTTCCAATTGCGAAAGAATCACCTCTATACCCTGCATGGTTTGGGAGAAATTAAAGTTTATGTCCCAGGATATTTCTCCAAAGCAGCTTCAAATTCAAATATAAAACTTTAGAGGCCTCGAAACATCTCAAAAACCAGTCAAACTAACCTATGATGGGTTTATGTGTTGTAGAGCTCATCGAGAGCTTTCCAACAATATGCAATAATCAAAAATCGGACACCCGGATCAAAATTTATTGCCCCGTGAAGTTGGTCCTCTAGAAAGTGAATCTCATAAAAAATTCTTCCAGGCCAGAAATCATTCAGTGGGACTTTTTGCACCAAAACAAAAGGGGAAATTTGATCTTTCTAGAACATTTTAGGGCGGATATTGGGAAAAATAAAAAGGGTTAAGTGGGGGTTGTAGAAGGTGGCCCTGATAGTGTAGATTGTGGCTCTAAGTAGTAGATTTTATTTTCAGAGTTGATTTTATTGTAATGAATCAAGCCCATGAGTCTGTAGCATGTAAGTTTTGAATCTGTAATTTCATTTCCTAAAAATAATTGAAAGTGAGTCATTTTTTTGTCTCACATCTTTTGTGTTGGTATCTATTGTCGTGATTTATGTGGGTTATGGGCATTGTGTCCCTCATCATTCACTCACCACCATAGATTGATTATCACCAACCCATAATACTTTATATGGCTTTTCTCTAGGAACTCTTTTCAAATGCAATTTATCCACCATTTCACTAGATAGAATGTTATCAGTGCAACCTGAATCAACTATTACCTTGCATACCTTATTTTTGCATCTGTAGGTTGTCCTAAACAATGCTCTTCTTTGAATTAGCTCTCTCTCCTTTGTTGTCTTCAAAACTTCTCTTTTCATCATCATACTTTCACCAACTTCAAGAACAACAAGAAGTCTATTTGATTTTGAATTTTCAAGTTCATCTTCATGAACAATTTGTGCTCTCCTATCACCTTTCCTTTCTCCTCCACTAGATGTTGAACCAAGTTTCTCAAGGAACTTCCAAGAAGGATGACCATATTCTTAGCAATTGTAACACCTACCTACAAAAATGTTAGGATTCCTTCCACCACCAGATCTTCCCCTTGTGCCTCTATATCCACCTCTAAAATCTGCAACTTGTTCATCTCTTTTTCTTTGTTCTTCTTGATTCTCATGTGTTTGTCTTGGAGTAGAGAAATATCCTCTTCCTCTCATTATGTTGCCTCTTCCCCTAACAGTCTTCTCTTGTCTTCTTTTTACTTTCTCTTTAGCCTTCAATGCCATTTGATAGCATTCTTCTACACTCCTAGGATTTTTCAAATTTGACTCATCCTATATGTTCAATCTCAAACCACCCAAGTACCTAGCAATATTGTCATCTTCATTCTCATTATGGTTAGATCTCATACTTAATCTATTAAATTCTTCAGTGTATTCCTTTACATCCATTTCCTTTTTCCTTAAACTTTGCAATATCTTAAACATTTGAATTGACTAATCTAAAGGGAGACACTTACCTTTCAACTTTCCTACCATCTTATCCTGTACCATAATTTTGGACTTTCATTGCTTCCTTCTTTTTGACTGTAGATAATCCCACCACAAAAGTGCATGACCTTTTAAATTTTTTTTTGCAATCTTAACTCTTTGTTCCTCTAGAATCTCTTCACATTCAAAATAATTGTCCAAAGATGATATCCAATCTAACAACACTTCTTCATTTAGATTTCCACCAAACTTGTTCACATCAATTTTCACCTTGTACTTGTCACCTTTGACTACCTTCAACAATTTGGTCATTCTTTGATCTTCAGGATCAAGTTCTTCTTCAGCATTTTCAAAGTCTTCCTCATCTGAATCATCTGAATCATTGCTTTCAACTTCTTCTCTTCTCTTGTTTTTCTCTCAGGTTGCTAACCTTTCTTTCAATTCTTTGTTCTCTTTAATGTACTGACTCTTCAAGTCATTCACCTCTCTTGCAACATTCTTTCCTTTTGGAGGCATCTTTACAATGTTGCCTCTTCACCTTCCAATATTTATTTCACAAACTTCAATCTCTTTCCACAAAGATCTAGTACCTTTGCTCTAATACCACTTGATGCAACCAGGGGAGGTCCTGCAACCACACAAGTATGAGTAAATCATCTCCATGTCTCTAAGTATAAACTGTGGGATCAGAATGGCAACAAGTGTAGCCAGAGGCAATCAAGAATCTATCCATCTTCTCATACCAAGCTCAAGGAGCCTATTTAAGACCATACAATGAACATCGAATCATGTAAACAAGTGAAGATTCCTACACAAAACCTAGTGTTTGCTCCATATAGATCTCGTCATGAAGATCCCCATGCAAGAAATCACTCTTCACATCCATCTGATACACTGACCATATCTATGATGTAGCTATAGCAAGGACAATGCAAATAGAATCCATCTTGGAAATAGGAGCAAAGGTCTCAAAATAGTCAATTCCTTCAACCTGAGAAAACCCCTTTGCAACAAGACAAGCCTTGTATTTGTCAATGAAACGGTCTATTGCATACTTGGTATGATACACCCACTTGCACCAAACCAACTTTCTTCTCTTAGGAAGAGGTACAAGATCCCAAGTATGATTCTTCATCAAAGAAGAATACTCATCAACCATAGCATTATCCCACTCTGGAATACCTAAAGCATCTAAACACTTTTTAGGATCATCTAAAACAACATGAATCAAAAGACTCATTCTTGACATTTGAGAATGAGTGTGGAAAGTGTCTAAGGGATCACCAACAAGAGGACCAGCCTCTTCAAGAGGAACATGATCCCATCATGGCCTAGTGGGTGAATGAGGAGGAGGTAGATCAACACCATCATCTTCCTCAAGTAGCAAAAAATCATCAACTAAAGAAGATTGAGTAGGTTGTGATAAAGAAGAATTCAAAGGAGGAGATGTCTATGTGAAGGGCTCAGAAAACTAAACATCACGACAAAAATGAACCTCTCATGTGTCAAGATCAAACAATTTGTATGCCTTCACATCCTCACAATAGCCAACAAAATGGTACCACTGACTCTTCTCCATTGATTTATGCCAACCATCCAGAATGAATTCCCAAGCCTCACTACTGAATACTTTGAAGAAGGATACATTAGGCTTGTGATGAGACCAAGCCTCCTCAAGAGTCATATTCCACACTACCTTGTGGGGCACACAATTCTAAATATAATTAGAACAATTGATAGCTTCATCTCAAAATGTTGCAACCATGGACCTAGACTAAATCATACAATTGGCTATCTCCTTAAGAGTCTTATTCTTTCTCCCCTTTTTTTGAGTATCATAAGGAACCATGTGTTGATGAAGAATACCATGCTCACTGCAAAAATCCTAAAATTCCTGATTGACATACTTCCCCCCATTATCTATGTGTATTTGTCTGAAATGAAGAAAATTGGAGTCCTATGTTTTAGGAGATAGAACTAAAGGGGGATAAGGGTTCCTCCACCAATTTCCTTCAATTTTCATTGAAGGGGTATGTGTAGGATCATCATGGAAAAAACAGACCCTTAAGTGGCAAAAAATTCAGAAAAATCAAAGTTAGGTAGCTTAACATAAAAATTTGAATAAGTTATCTACATTATTTCAAAAATATGTAAGAATAGAATTTGTAGAAAATTGAATATAGCTTATAAACTACTAGGTTTATTTTTAAAATAATATATCTATTTGGTGAAAATTTGAAATTTCAATGTAGTAGCACTTAAATTTCAAGGAAAAATAAAAAGTAGGTGTCTATCTAACCACCCTAACCACAATAAAATGATAATATTTTTTTATAATATTTTATATATAAGTAGAGGACTCATGTCCCGATGTGATGCATATTTTTTTGTAAATTTTTTCCAAGAAAATAATTAATTATGAATTTTTATTACAACTTTTAAAAAATATAAAAACTTGTATGTCTGACCACCTTAACTTGGTCATAATTTCCTAAAAATATTTTTTTTTAATCCTATAATATGTGAGGCATAGAATGTGACACATGTTTCAAATTCAAAAAATGTGATACCAATTGAAATCTATGGATGTTTTTCAATCAGCCTATCAATCAGGACTTTAGTCATAATTCAAATAGAAAATGAATAATAACTATTTATTAAATTCAAAGTAGAGCATAATTTATAGTGGTGGAAAGTTGAGAATCTCCTTCAAAAACCTTTTTTGTTTCATCAATTTTGGGTAAAAAGAAAGTCATTAGCCACATACCCTACACATACCCATCATATCACCACTTTTTGGCCCATCATGATCCTGCACATACCCCAAAGAAACCTTGGAGATCTCAATATAGGGATGGAAATGAGGGTAAGAGATATACAATAAGGTTTCCTTGGAGTTTGGTTAAATACAAAATGGTGTTCACCACCAAGCAAATGCTTGGAAAGAAATAAATGTAATGATATGTAAACCTAACTATGCAACCTAAGATATGAAATTGAAAATCAGAAGAATGAACTAAGAAAGGATAGAGGGGCACCTAGAAAACTAAAGAAGCTTGGAACAAGGTCTACACATCTAAAAATCTGAACTTTAATGTACACTAGGAGTTATACTCTAGTAGGGGTGATTTAGTCCTTGTTTAGGATTTCAGGTTGAAACTGGAATCTGAAACTACTAAACCATGATCTATAAAAAATGCTTGAAATCTGGTATACTGAGACTCATACACCACAAGTGGTGATTTAGACCCAGTATCAAGGTTGATATGAAACTTTGACATCCTCTAATGCTATCCTATAGCTTCTCTCCTATCAAATATGTGAGTATGAAACATTGAATTCTACTTTGTAGATGACTTTCAGTGATCTTGTAATGTAGATGACAACTTTGACAACTTTTACAATTTTTCTCCAATCTTTCTCTTTAATGAATCTTCAACATAGATATGTAAGTCACACATCAAAGAGAGGGGGAAAATAATTTATTAGTGGATAGGGGTTTTCCTTGGTCAAACCTCATTTTGGTAATCAAACCTTGAAATAAAATCAAATAGAATGAAGGAATGATGAATGAACAAATAAGCTATATTGCAACTCACCAAACCCTTGAACAAAAGGCTACAATATTATATGTAATGGCTAGCATGAATGTGGACCTTGACTCTTAATTTTGTATTATGGATCTTGAATTGAATGCTTGCTTGAATCATAAGAACCTACATCACAAATGTTAGCTCAAAAACAAGCATGATGCATGATGACTTTGACATGATGCTTGAATCTTGAATATAGCTCCAAAACACTTGATAATCACTCTTGAATGCTCTTGAATTCTCTTTTAAACTCAAATTTTCTATAATTCTTGATCTCTCAAAGTGTGAGAATTTCTTAGATGAAACTATGTGAATTAACCTTGTATTTATACTTGTTTATGCCAAATTTCCCAAAATTACAACACTACAAACTAACATTAGATCTAGGAGAATAAAATCCCACCAAGAATTTGAATTTAAAATGGTTCCAAGCTAAGAGGGACTCATACACCAGTTGGCATATGAGTCCCAGAAGGCTAAGCTTGGGACACAAATTTCAAGAATTATTAAGTTCTATGCCAATTTTAGGCTTAGGCCCTGAAACTTAGGTGGGACCCATATTCCCAAGGTGGTGTATGAGTTCTAGATCACTAAATATGGGCCATACAAACCAAAATCATTAAATTATGAGTGGTCATTTGATATGTATCGGGATTATCAAACAAAAAGATGCATTAAATAAGGCTTGCAGATGCAAAATAGGACTAAATAAGGCATAACGAAGCCCAATTTTAGCAAGGAGGGCCCAAACAAGTGTGAAAATGTAGAGGGATACATTTTTATATAGTACATCTATCCCCCACTTTAGTGAGAGTATCAATTTGTTTCAAACTCACACTAAAGTAGAAAAACTCGCATCAAGATGTGTCCAAATGTACCAATACTAGTAAGATAGGATGACAACAGTCAAGAGGGATGATTAAGCCCCCATGATCAAGATCTTATGGAAAACCAACATAGGCTCAAAATAACACACATGTAAATAATATAAGGAGCAACAACAAGGCACAAGCATACACTGTCAAAGACAAAGAGAAATAAAAACAAAAATAAAAGGGGTGGATCAAGCTTCAACCATTTGTCCCACATGTTATGGATTAGATCTAAGTTTTTTGTCCAAGAAATTTTACAAGTGGAGAACAATTTCCAATTTACAAACCAAACACATTCTCATAGGGGCTAGTGGAACCCCAAGTCATCCACAAGGTGAGCCCCCAATAAGGCACATACACACACAGTCAGTATGTGCTCACACAGAAAAGCAAGTGGCTATTGGAAATTCATGCCTTAGTTCAGCTCCCATACATGCAACCATACCAAATATATACCTCTTGATAAATTTGATAGGGAACCACACAACATGAACAACAAGATTCATGAGGCAAGCAAAGCTTCATATGCTTGACACCCATGAACAAACAAGATGGCTCCACAGGAAAGCAAAGTGTGTTATGTAAGGTGACCATATAACAAATGTTGTAAATGAAAAATAGTGTAAGGTACATTCAAATGAGTTTTTCTTAGTTCATGTAAGGTCATAACTTAGGGAACATTGTGCCTAATGTCTCCAAGAGAGGACCAATCGAAGAATAGAAGATTCACAACTTAGGGGATATAATGTGTCACATCAAGCCACTAAGAGGAATATAATATGCCAAGAGAGATCACGCTCTTGAGGGACATCACACCCAATTTCACCACAAAGAGAAATACACATTGCATGAAGTAAGAATACTACACAATGAAACATGACATATGCAAAAAGAATAATGCCAATGTATGCCCCCACTTTAAAGAAATTGCTAAACACCATGATGTGAGCAATTACTTTAAAGTAGAAAATGATAAATGCTAAAAATAAAGATGACATGAGAGCTTATTTGGAAATCCCTATTCCAAGTCATATGTTTCCAAATAAGGCTACATCATGAAAAGGGCTTGCCCCCAAAATGAGATCCCAAAAATCACATAAGGGATCCATGGATTCGAGGTCAGTATGTCTTTGCTACAATGTTATTGGAGAGCTCAAAATTGTCATCATTCCCCAAATACTCATGGAATAGGTAAAATGACACAAAGAGAAAAAGAAAAGAAAAATCCTTTATGGTCAACATGGAAGAGACATAAATGTCTAGACACTTTGTGTCATCCCCAAAAGGAAAACACAAGACAAAGAAAAGATAAAGGAAAATTTTTTGGGTCAACATGGAAGAGACCTAAATGTCTCAACGCCTTGCATCATCCCCAAGAGGAAAACATGAGAGAAAGAAAAGATAAAGGAAAATATTTACAGTATATAGAAGAATGTAGGTACAAATAGAGGAATATCACAAAGAGAGAGGTACATCAAATATAATGGTGCGGGAGATCACATTACACACATGAAATCATGAAACATGAAGAAGAAAATAATGCAAAAATACTAGTAAGGAACATGTGAGTCAACCTATAGTAGGCCATTTGCATCCCAATCTTATTCATTGTATATGGAAGGCAGACAACTAGCCAAAGGGACAATAGCAAATGTTGAACTAGGGGTATCACCAAGTTCAACACTTTTCTTAAGAGAATTATTGATTAACCTCAGAGAAGAGGAAAATAATGTATTCAATTCATTATGCACTTCTTCATCAATTTTAGCAACCTCATCATCATCATCTAGGTTAATTACAAAAATAGGTCGAATGATAATATCTAAAGAGGGATTTAGCTCTTTTTGTCGTTGCAATATAGGATCTTTTTGTTGTGGTGAAGAGGGTGACTCATCGTATATTTGCTTCAATCATGTTTGGATGTTGATTTTCTTTATTGTTTTCTTCATTTAACTTTCAAGCAAGAGCACAACATCTATGCCTATTCTCTCTAGCATTTTTGTTTCTTTTAGTATTATTTTCAAGTTGTGTTTGTGTAGGAGCGAGTTTATCAACCATAGGTTTCCATTCTTCCTTAAGGGGTGGAATAGAAGGAACCATAGGATGTTGTTCAACCACTTTCTCTTTAGCTTTGTAAACTTGTTTTATCTCAGGAGGCATGACAAGATTCCTTTCATTATCTTTGGGTCTTTTGTAGGAGAGGAAAAGTATTTGTCTTAGGTTGGTCTTGTTTATTTGGAATTTCTTTAGGTTCAATCATAGTTTCATCAATGATAGGAGGCTCAATCATGGGTTGAGGCATGTTTCTAAGTGATAGTTTTTCTATGCATTTCACTTTAAACTTTTGATATGATTTGAAAAGTAAGTCCTCACAAGGTTTAATAGGTTCCATAGGCTTAGGCCAAAATAAATCCAATGAAAAGTTCCCACGAGAAGATAGAGGATTAAAGTCACTATGGTGCATAGAAAAGATTTTATTTTCAAAGGGAAACTTTAATAATTTATGCATGACCAACAAGAAATCTTCCATGGAGCGTAGCCATAGATAACCATGCTTCACACATAATTGATCCAATGTTGAGATGATGGAGAATGAGACATCTAATTATTTGGTCCAACTTTTAAAGGAAGGATGATTGATCCTATCGTAGGGAAGGAAAAACCATAATGCATTTTTATCCATGCTTTTAGTTTATCATATGTTTCTTGATAGATCTCATGCACAAGTAATAATTCATTAGTGATCACATTCTCTCCACACACGTGATCAATTAATATCCCATGAGTGAGCTTTTCATTGATTTGATCGACTATGTAAAGAGGACCATCAGGTGCATTTCTAATGATATCCTTATATGAGAAATCAATGTCAAGAGGATTTTTAGTTCATCCTTTACGGGGTAGAATTTTGATCAATCCCACCATATTATCCATAGGACTTTGTTGATCAATATTGATAGGACCTTATTCAATGGTATATGTTTGTCATCATTTGTGTCAACATTCATCACATAATTCTTCTTAGTTTCACTAGCTTTGACAAATGAAATATCATGGTTTGGCATCAGGTTGGTAAATATTTGCAAGTTTTGGTTAGGAGAGGCAACAAACTTATTACCTCCAATTTGAAGATGACCAGAATCAATGAGGTCTTGCACAAGATTTTTAAGATGCTTACAATGTTTTGTATCATGTCCATTTTGTCATTGAGAATGGCAATAAGATTTCAATCTTAATTTTTAAGGTAAAGGATTATTATGTTCAAGAGTTTTAATGATGCGCAAGGTGATCATTTTTTGTTCTATAAGTTGTGGCATTGTGTTGTGGAGGGTATCAAGTAAGGGAGTAAATTGTCTAGGCAAATCCCAAAATGTGAAAGGAGTTGTCTTCCTTATAGCAGTCACTTGGGTATCAACATGTTGAGTTAGTTTAGGGGGTTAGGTTGAAGGAAGCCTTTATTATGTTTTCTAAAAGGTTAATAATTATTTTGGTTTGTGGATTCAGACTTCTCAAGTTGGATAGAGGTGGATTTTGTTTCACAAATACTAACCAAATTTTGATAATCATGAAGGGCAATACAGCAGTTTACAAAGGAAGGAAACTTCATCATGCCAACCTTATATTGTATCTTAGTTTGTAATTTCTCAATGAACATTCATTGAAGGTGAGGATCATGAATCATTACGTCGATTTGGGAATAAAGCGATTGGTAGCATAAAATGAAGTTAGTAACCTTTTCATAATCTTTTTTATTACATCTCATCAAATCAATTAAGGTCATCTTAGGAGTCATGTGCACTTGTAAATGGTTTATAAAGGCCTCAAAAAGTTCATTGAATGAATGAATTGAGTTATTTGATAACGAAAAAACCCATTCTAAAGTGGTGTCTTTCAAGGATCTAGGGAAAAGCTTAGCTAAGAGCTTATCCTCAAGGATGAAATCACTACATAAGGTAGTATAAGAAAAAGCATGGTTAGAAGGATCTCCTTTCCCCCATATTTCTCAAACCTAGGAATCTCTATACCTCGTGGTATCAGAATTCTCAATATCTCCAAGGATAAGTGATTTCTTTTGACATAGTACATAATTTGGCCATTTTCATTTTGGCTTATGGTGGAAATTTTCTTTTGAAGGGATGAAACATTCTACAAAAGTTGTTTAAGGATGGTGTCATTGATTGTATTTTGAGATGGAGGTGAATGTGGTGAAGGTGTATATGTGTTCGAGGGGGAATTGAATGGAATTATTACGAGAGGTAAAGTGATAGGAGATATGACATTCGATGCCAGAAAGGTACAAGGATTGCTAGCAGAAATACCCAAGGTAGGAAAGATATTAGTAGGTTGCATCATTGTTGTAACTTGAGGGTTGGTATAGCTAGGAATAGAGGCAATGGTTGTAGGAGGAGGAATTTTAGTTCCTCCTTGACTTTGGACATTGTTCAAAGGTAAAGCATAGCTAGTCATTGAGGTAAGATGTTTCCTAAAAATCTGAGCTAGGTTACACACAAGTTCAACTCCTTTACTTTCAATCATGTAATGTATGTTATCTATGGTAGGAATAGCAATGGTTAAATTTTTTTCAGTACTCAATTGATTTTGTAGGTTTTTTGAGTCTTCATGCATTTTGATTGTGTTTACTTGTGAAATACTAGCAACCATTGTTTCAATAGTTGTCACACTACTTGAAGACAAAGAGTTGTTAATGGTATGGTCTATAACTAGTGAGCTAGTTTCAAAACTAGAAGTGAAAGAGATAGATAACCCAATATCCATGACGATTGTGCTACCACGGGATGACATGAGTCTTGAACTTCATCTCACTATAGTATTACAAATAGGACACAAAGTTGTAAATCTCATGTAAGGGAAAATTAAGGAAATGCAAGATGCAATGAACAAAAGATAAATGATATAATTTGATTCAAATGCAATTAAGGTAGATGCAATGAAAGGAATGAAATAGAAACTCGGTAATCTAAAACAAAAATGTAACAATAGCAAACAAAAGCACAAAAACAAGGTTTTTAATGTTGTGAAATGTAGTTTTAGTTCTGACATGGGACTAAATCACCCAGAGGGGCATATAAATCCTAGTTATGGTTTTTGAAGGGTTCAACTACTACAAAATAGTCCACACAAAATACCCATAAATTAGGTAAAACTACCTATACTAGGACTAAATCACCTAGAGGGGCATATGAGTCCTAGATTAGGGTTTTTGCACTAATTTCAACAAATTCTAGTGAATTTTAGGTTTTCTAGTTTGTATGATTTCTAGAAAATGCACAATTACAAATTCTAAGTGAAATTCAATGATTCAAGATGCAAAAATATAGCCTATATGCACTTTCATTAATACAAGATTTAGAAACCCTAGATTCAAATTAACTAATGCAAGACCTAATATAAAGTTAATGTAAGCTATATCTAGGACTATGGTGCACTCCAAATCCAAAAATAATGTGTTCTAACATAGGCTAGGTTCATGTCAGGTTCACCAAAATGAAATGATGAAAATTGGAGTCCTATGTTTTGGGAGATAGAACCAAAGGGGGATTAGGGTTCCTCCACCAATTTCCTTCAATTTTCATTCAAGGAAACCTTGGAGATCTCAATATAGGGATGCAAATGAGGGAAAGAGATATACAATAAGGTTTCCTTGGGATTTGATTAAAGACAAAATGTGCATCTAGAAAAATCATCAATGAATGTGAGCACATACTTAGCACCTGAAAAATAGGGAGTTGGGAATGACATGAGATCACTATGGACCGACTCAAGGGGTGTGTTTGCACATGTAGCTTGACCCTTTGGAAAAGGATCTTGATTTTTCTTGTTAGGAACACAACCTTGGAAAACACCATTCGTGCAAGAGATATTTGGAAGACCAACCACTAAGTTATGTGTATGCATCTATTGAAGATATCTATAGTTCAATTTCCCAAATATTTCATCCCAAAGCTTGCTCATCGAATCAATGTGAGCAAAAAAATATGAACCTGATGAAGAATCAAAGTCATCAAACCAATACAAATAATTCTCATGATCAACTATCCTTGTAGCAACAACCTTCTCAAGATCCTACAACTATCTCATAGTCACATTCTTTGGAGTAAACTCAACTGACTTCCCATGTACAGAATGACAAATCTAATATATGGAAAGTAGATTCGTTGAAATGTCAAGAACAAGAAGAATATCCTCAATGCACCCATCAAGCATTTGAATGGAGCCTATCCCCAAAAATGGAATCTGTGAAAGAGTTCACAACTACAATATGAGAAGTATAAGTAAGAAAAATGGAATAAAGAAGATCGCGTGAAATGGCCATGTAATGTGAAGCACTTGAATCACGAATACAACTATCTAAAGATGAATGAATTGCCCATGCTGAAAGATCTTGACCTTTTCCCATTGATGAAGGCTTAAATAGTAAAATTTTGTGTTTCTTCATAGCTTCCTCCAAGGCCTCAAGTCTCTTAAAATAATGAACCTCATTATGCCCAGTTTAACCACAAAATGAATAAGGATCTCCTTTCTTTTTCTTATACTTGGAAGAAGAATCTCTAGAGCTAGAAGAAAAAGGAGGTGGAGTGGGCTTCTGATTATTCTTCCACTTCAGTTTGGAGGGAGTCTCACTACCTGAAGATGATTCTCTCTTGGGATTCTTCTTATTCTTTCCTTTACCCTTGGATGATTGAGCCATTAAAGCATGATTCTTAGAACTAGGCAGTGCATCCAACTAAATCAACTTGGCCTCCTCCCTAGTAAGACACTCACAAAACAACTCAAAAGTAGGAATTTTATAATTGTTCCCCATGGCATCCATAGTTGAATAGAAAGTAGAAGAAAACACTTGGTAAGGGCCTCATAACTTGGACAAAATCAAGAAGAACATTCATCACTACATTTATCATTCCCACATCATTTTAATTGTGAAAAAATCAACTTGAATTATGCAAAAAATCTTGAATTGAAGGAAATGCATCTGGAGAGAGTGATTGTAGATTGAATTAAAGTTGTAAGAATCTGAACTAATCAATTTTACCATACAATTCCTCAAGTTTATCCCAAACATTCTTAGGTGTTTTATACTCTACAATATTAAACAAGTTATCAAATACATGTAAGCCAATGAGCCCTTTTGCTTCATCCATTTTTCATCTATGGGTAAATTTTTCATATTCCCTTGTGAATTCAAGTTGTTTTGCATCTAACATAGGCCATAGACCCTTATATTGTAACAATTTAGTTATTTTTAGCTTCCATGTATGATAATTGTGTGGAGTAAGTGGTTTAATTTGCCTTAGATCTGCCATGTTGGATAGAAGAACACCAAAATAGAAGGAAATATGGCACTTAAATTGTACCTTTCACCCCTAGAATGTATTAAAACTCAATTTGCAATCGGGCCCAACAAATTACAATGGAAAAAATTTGGAGTTTGTACAAGTGACAAGCTCAAATACATTTTTTATAACACACGGTGATTTTTACAATTTTTAGAAAAAAGAGATTGCCAAAACTAAAAATAGAGATTATAAATAGATTCCTTGCAATTTCCAAAATTTGACTTTATATGCAAAATTTATGCCAATTACAAGTAATAAATGCACTTGTACCTTTGAGCTGAAAAATCTAGCAAAAATTTACAAAATTAGAAAAAATCACTAGCACCACTATGAAGTTCATCAAACTAGCTTTTCCATGATATCTCGTTTTCAAAAATCCGACTTCGTAGCAAAAAGTTATGAAAAATTGAAAAAAAGGCCTAGAATATTGATCACTAACTAGGTGCAAAATTAACACTAACCAAGTGCATAAAACTCGCCCCTAGGGGCTAGCTCTTGGTCATCCACATGACCGAGTGCTAGGAAAAGCAAAAAAAAAATTGTGGTTTGAAAACCATTAGCGGTTACCACCTTGCTAGTCACGTTGAGAGGTAATTCTAGCAATCACCATTTTCTTCTTGGTAGTTGAGGTTTACACTAGTGGTTACCGCTTGAAAACTGGCAGTCAAGAGTTGAATCTACCCACCTAGTAGTCTTGCTAGCCGTAGCTTATAGCTGTTGGCGGCTAAGCCCAAAAGTTGTAGTGTTATCTCTTTCACAAACATTTAAGGTTTTCCACTGAGAAAAAAATGTTGAATGGTCGATGAAATGCAAGCTTCGGCAAAGACTCTGATTGGCCCAAAAAAACCGACAAGGACCTTTCAAATGTTTGTACATAGTATGAACAGTACGTAGAAAAGAATGAATTTTAACCAAAGTATTTAAAAGCCCATAAATATATTAATCCGCTAACATTATAAATAACCCCAAATATTTATTAAAAAACTTTATCCCAATAATTAAAAAGAAGATTTATTTTTGAATTTTTTTTGCAACAAGCCAAATTGGATGACTGTGGGGTGGTCGTATGGCTGCTACCCTACTAAAAAAAAAATCCTAAAAAATAAATTTTGCTGAATATAGGAAAATTATATATCAAAATTCATGCAAATGGCCTCCTAGATGCAATGGCAGGCTTACTTTTTGCAAAAAATGCTCTTGAAAAAAGTTGTTTACTAGATCTGAGCTTCAAACCCTTGTTTGCCAAAGTTGCAAATGGTGACCAAGTTAAGTGAAACAAAAGCCAAATTTGACTTTCTTGAGCCTCCTAGATGCAATGGGACAGCTACAAATACTACCACTATAGACAAAAGTGCTGCAATCACCAAATCTCACCAAAATGCATACATGCAATATAGGATTAAAAAATATTTGCAAACCCTTTCTGATTCTCAATAGAGAAGAGCATACAGGTAATTTGTAATATCATTAAAGAAACTTGAATCACAATAGAAAAATTGATAGTAGAAACTCTCTAATGAAAAAAGGAAGGGGCTTACAAAATTCAAAGCTCTGATACCATGTTGAAATGAGCAACCAAGATCTTCAATCTGCAACACCAAATAACCTCCACAAGAAATAGAGAGAAGCAACAATGTAAGATGTTACTCCACCAAACAAGAATTACAATATGATCAATATGTTATACAATACAATGAAAAATATTCTATAGATTCCTTGCTTATAAAGGAAAGGATGAGAGGTAGGATTAGACAAGATCATGACAAGTGTCTTAATCCTATCACATGAGACAACTAACTCATAACTACCTAGGATAATGTAAAGTCTAGATAAGACAACTAAGAATTCTAGAAGAAAGCTTATATCCTAAGTAAACTTAACATGTGAGCTAAGTCCCCTAAGTCCCTAGTAAATAATTAACTAGGTACAAGACTTTATTCACACCAACAATAACTATTTTTTGAGGTGTGAATTATTTTCAAGGATCACATCTTCCTCTCTTTCTACTTAAAATACCAACATAGCAAGTATGTTGACATTTTAAGTGGGGGCATATGGTCCCCCATTCATTGTTTTCATGTTCCCTTCTTAGTCATGACAACATACATCTCCTAAGAAGTATGAACTTTTTATTCAGAGTCTAGTCTTCTCAATTCATGCGATGTGTCTTCTTCTTGGTGACAATGGGTTTGATATCCTTCAATATTGTGACCTTTCTGAGCATATGAAATTCATCTTAGTACTAATGCTATGGATTGTGTTCCTTAGGTTGTGAATATTTTATCCTTGACCAGCCCTCTCTTGGAGACATTAACCATAGTGTCCCCTAAGGTGAGAGATTTTATGCACTAAGAAAAAACCCTTTGAATATCCTATCTCATTGCATGTAAAACCTTCATCAAGGCAACCAAGCAAAACACAACTTGCTTGCCAGTGGAGCCTTTTTCATGAGTGCCTAGCATAACTCAACTTGCTACACTTGTGACCATTTCTGTGGAACCTTATCAACGTTATCAAGTGGTATAAATTTGGTATGGTTGGGAGCCTATAGACCTAGCATGACTTTCCCATTGGCCACATTTTTATGGGTACATAGTGACCTACTCTGTGTTTCTCACTTTCTTTTGGGCTCACCTAGTAGACAATAGGTTTCACTAGCCCTTGTGAGTGCATTTTTCATGGCCACCGAGCATAACAAAACTCGCTTTCCTATAGAGCCATGTGTTTCATAAGTGATTTTACATCCTTGTGAGTGTATTTGATGGATATGGCATAACACAACTTGCTAGTTCATCTTTCTTTCCTCTTTGTATTAACTTTAACACTGTATGTTTGTCTATCTTGTCTTGCTACTTCATGTCATACATCTTGTGTGTGTCCCTTTGTGCTTCTATTGGTTTTCCATTGGATCTTGATCCTGGGGGCTTTCCCACCTCCTTGATCTTTGTCATCCTATCTAACTAACATTTGTAAACTTGGACCCCCTCTTGGTGTATATTTGTCTACTTTAGTGTGAGTTTGATGCAAGGTCATCCTCTCACTAAAGTGGGGCAAAAATGTAGTGTAGAAAAATGTACTCCTTTACATTTTCACACTTTTTTTGGGCCCCTCAATTGAAATGGACTTAATTAAACCTCTAATTAGCCAAAAATTGTATTTACAAGCCTAGTTAATTGCAATTTCCAAAGGGGGAAGTGTGATTTAATTAATGCATTTATCATTATTAACACCTTGAAATTCACAAATCTTGATAACTTAGGTCAAAACCCCTTTTCCCATAGGTGAATGGGTCCACTTTAAGTTTCAATTGAAATTTTAAATAATTCTTTGGGTGGTATTTTCATTATCCCAAATTCATATTCAAATGTCAGCTTGTAATGTTTAATTTTTGAGAAATTAGAAAATCATCTATAAAAGAAAGTTTATTTTCTCAATTCAAAAAATGTAGCAAGAGGTGAACTTTCATATGAACAAATATTATTGTCAAGAGAATTAAAGAGCATATTTATCAAGCATCTATAGTAGCAATTGAGATCTCAAGCATCATGCATATTTTTTGAGCTAACATTGTGATGTAGGTTTCAAAGATTCAAGTCAAACATTCAAATCAATATTTAAGTATTAAGATCCACATCCTTTGAAGCCATTTGATATAGGATGAAGATCAATATTTCATATCTCCAAATGTTTATTCAATGGTTTTGTGAGTTTCAACATAGCATTGTTCATTCATCATTCCTTTTATATTTCATTATTTCAATTCAAGGTTTAATTACCCAAATGGGGTTTGACCAGGAAAAACCCCATTCACCAAAACAAACAATTTTTCACTCTTGTGTTTGTATTACAGATATTAGGTTGAAGAAGGATTGAAGATCTATCAAAGTGGAAAATTAGAAAAGTTGTCAAAGTTGTTGTCAATTCATGGAAAATCACCTACAAATCTGATTTCCAACTTGGAACCTCTTAAAATGGGTGAAATATAATTATTATCAAGTGCTATCACACCCACTTCCAAGCTATTCCACTCAAGGATAACCCTAGTGATCTCAATGCAAAAGAGAAAGAGATCTTGCAATAGGGTTGTCCTAGGGGTTGAAAGTAGACTAATAAAGGGTTCACCACCAAGTAAGAACTTGGAAAAGACAATGAAATGCAAGATACAACACTAAACCCTAATTCAATGTAAAGACCTGCAAAATGACCTAAAAAAGTGATTGAAACAACACAAAAGCTACAAAAATGAATAAGTGCACCTGAAAATTTGGAGATGACCTAGAGCAGCTCTAAAATGCTAAAAGTTTGACTTTTTGGCCTATCAGGACTCATCCACCAATCTAGGTGAATCAGTCCCAAATCTAGATTTTTGCATAGGTGTTTGTTTTAGGAAAAAGGGTATCTAAATTTGTAAACAAATTTGGAAAACACCTCTAGTGGGACTCATTCACCACTCTTGGTGAATTAGTCCTATTTTTCTTTTTTAGGAATTTAAACTTTTGATCTGCACTTCAATGCCTGCTCTTTCCTTCCAACTTGAATTTCATATCTAAATCTATGAAAATACCTGCAAAACATAATATAAACTTGATTTACTAATGGGGGGTTTTCCTTGGTCAAACCCCTAGTTTGGTAATTAAACCTTGATAGAAATGAAACATGCATGAAAATAGGAATGAGAAACCTAGCCTTAAGTGGGTCTAAGTCTTGGAAATATGAAACATAATACAATTCTATTCTAAATGTGAAAGAACAAGATGCATGAATTAAACTTGAATGATGCAAGACTCACTTTAGGAGATCTCTAATCACCTCAAATGAATCTTAATTATGCATAAACCTTCCTTAGGCTAAATGTAGAGTGACAATGGATGATGGAATCACTTGAAAATAAGTCCTTAAGCTTGGCTTGATGGCTATTTGCATCTCCCCAACCTAGAATTCTTCATGATTCACCATAGAAAACCGTGATCAACCCTTATCAATGCTATATCTTGAATGAAAGTGAACTTGACAACCTGCCAAAATGCTTTAATGTTGCTCCAAAGCTTCAACTTTGTTGCAAATAGACTCTTGAATGCTCTTGTGAAGAACACTTGAAAGCTTGAATCTTTAAATTGCTCTTGATAATGCTTTCTTGGATTGATTAGATGATAAAAAATTACTTGAAAACTTGCTTATGTAGGAATTAACACCTAATTGACCATTGTTTAGATCTCAAAGGCCAACATCCACTAAAAATTTGAATTAAAATGGTGAATTTCTTACTCAAATTTGAAAAAGACCCCAAATGGGACTCATTCGCCACCTTTGGTGAATGGGTCCCACCTAAGGGGACTCATTCACCACCTTTGGCGAATGGGTCCCACCTAAGGGGACTCATTCGCCCAAGGTGGTGAATGAGTCCAACCTTAGCTTTTTGAGGTGGGTTTTAGGGATTTTCGGTGTTTTAAGTGATTTTTTCAGGTTTTTTAGGTGAAATAAGCCTCGAGATCTAAAATAATGGATCTTAGGGGCCTATTAATGATGATTTTAAAATTCAAGGGTTCCAAAATAGGTCCAAATTAGAAAAATAATTGTACTATCTCCAAGATGGGAGTACAATTTCGGTGGTCACATTTAGCCCCCACTTTAGTGCCTATATGACTTTGCATGCATATGTAAGCTAAAGGACTTTGAACAATACAATTTATATCATAGAAAGGATATGCATATAAGTTCATTCAGAACATGGGGGAATGAAGCCCTCGGTATAGTTATCTACAAAACCACAACGTTGGGAAATGCATCCTAAAACATGAATTCGCTAGTTGTCCAAAAAAATCCTCTTATTTAGAAATCAAATTTGAGGGTAGATTTATGCCCCCCTTTATTCCACTTGCTTTACGGGGGTGGAATCAAGGTAGCATTCTAACCATGTCAAATAAGGTAGGTCATATCATAGGGTATTTGCAAGTACCATACCACATAATGATAGACATTTGATGAGGACGGGAGCAGAATCATGATTCCAACGCAACAAATAACATTGAAAATGGAGCTCTCTAGCACCTATTATGTTGATTTGAATGAAAAGCATGTTTTAACCCTAATATAGTAAAAACCCTAGTTTTAACTTATATAAGAGAAAAAAGAAAAGTAAAGTGTAACTATTTTTTCATTTACCTTTCTGTAGCTTGAGAGTGATTCAAGAGTAGTTGAAGATGCTAAGTTGACGAGACTACAAACCTACAAGACTCGACATCTTGTGACACCAGGTGGCCCACGACAAGCACTATCATGAAGTGATTGATTTCTCTGCCTTAGCTTTGTCCTTATGCATTTATTTTATGATTTTTTTGCATTTCTAGGTTAATCTAGGGCCTTGGAAAAAAAGTTTTCAAAGTGTCCCTTTTTTTTGCAGTGTCCCTTTTGTTCGCTAAGTGTCCCACTTCTTCACAAAGTGTACCGTTCTTCAAAAAGTGTCCCAAAATGGGTCTAAAGTGTCTAGTGTTGGAAACACAAGGGAAGAAAACTCAGAGGGGGGGTGAATCAGTTGTCACGGAAATTCAAAACTTATTCAAATTATTAACCTTATTCTCTGATCTGATTATTAACCATGAAAACATAAATCATCAACACATCAAAAACACACATAACGCCAAGATTTTTTACATGGAAACCCTGTTACAGGAAAAACCACGATGGAGGTCAGTCCACAAGATTATACCCTGTTAAAAGTATAATGAAAATGAAATATGGGGAATGCACATGCATTCAGGCACACTGCCTAGAGCTCACTACTCAGTTACAAAGGAAGACACGTCTTACAAAGAGATTCAAATTAAAGCCATCTAGATTTTGAACTGAGAAAATAGCATTTGCTAATGCCTTATTACAATTCCAATTAAGCGTGCATGAACAATTCTTCAGACTTTTTCACTCTCCTTCACACTTCTTCACAATTGTTCACACTTCTTCAAAATTCTTTACTCTACTCTGCCTTCAAATGATTTAGAACATTATTTGCACACACACAAAAGCACACCTTTTTCACACTTAAATTTGAATAAAAAATTGCTCCTATATATCTGCAATATGAAATTTCATTGCTACAAGTCGGCCTCAAAGAAATAATAAAATGAATATAAATTGTTGGCCCAAAACATTAAAGATTATCAATGTGAATAAACCAAAGTTAGACACAAATTAGTGAGGACCCAAATCAACATCTCCAACATGAATACACTTCAATTAATTTCTCCTCAAAGATCCACAACACGCTACAAACACTATGTCGGCCAAGAACAAGAAAAACATGAACAGGCAAGAGAAAATTGCCAACCATGATCACAACAATCAATGTGGATGTGCAACAAAGATAGAGCATGATCTAGAAACATCCAAAAGAATCATGAATCACAAGAGAAGCATCCACAACATCCGAACTAACTAAAATAGCATCATCTTCAATCAGGAACACCTACTGACGAAATAGAAAAACTGTCTAAATGGAAATATACATAGCTCGATCAAATCTTCATCTAGATCTATGAAACTCGATGTGGATAAACTAGATACACTCAGGAACAAACCCTTTAGTCCACAACCTTTGATCAACAATGTATAGAAATAACCACCTTACTCAACTTCACTTCACCACTGACAACCTGGAACTCATTTATTACAATTTTCACAATATCATCAACATATACAACTTCAAATACATTTATGCTAATAGTGTTGACATCAATGAAAACAACATATCATCAACACAACCACAACATCCAACAATCTCCCCCTTTGGCATTGATGGCAACACATTATGAAAAAAACCATCAATGCAACTAACTCATGCTTAGGTTTTGACTCATCTTCTCCTCAACACTTTCACATAATCTTTCTCCCCATAAGGCTCTTCTCCTCAGATAATCATGATTTTTTCACATGACTCTTCTCCCCCTTCGACATAAATGAAAACTTTCTCTAAGATTTGAACCATATATCTGAATTTTTGAACATCTAACTACTCTCCCTGAGTAGCAGCCACCACAACATCAATCTGTGACAAGATATGACTGTGAAATGCACGGACTGGTGTAATTCAATGCATCCTTAGTTTTAATTAGGAGGGGTAATCACCCCTAACTTCCCTTTGAGATACTCAAAAGTATCCTTAGGAAATGACTTGGTAAATATGTTTATAATATGCTCCTTAGTAGGCACATGTACTCCAATCTAACTTCTTTTTCATTTACCTTCTCCCTCAAAAAGTGAAACTTGATAGATATATGCTTTGTTTTTTAATGTAGCACCAAATTCTTGGAAATGTTAATAGCACTTGAGTTATCACAAAATATAGAAATAGGCTCATCATATATAATTCTGATATCCTTCAACATTTGTTTCATCCACAGGACTTGAGTATAATTAGCAGTAGCAATGTATTCGGCCTTTGCAGTAGACAAGGAAATGGCATTTTGCTTATTGCTTAACCATGAAATTAGCTTCTTACCCAAGAAAAATGCTCCACCATTGGTACTTTTTCTATCATTCACATAGCCTACCTAGTCAGCAATAGTAAATGCACTCAAAGTAAGATATTCATCTTTAGGATACCATAGGCCAAGATCAATAGTTCCCTTCAAGTATCTACAAATTCTCTTCACAAAAGTCACATGAGATTCTTTTGGATTAGCTTGAAATATTGCAACAATACATACAACATTCATAATATCAAGCCTAGTTTGAGTTAAGTATGACAATCTACCAATCATTGATTTGTATCTTGTCTGATTTTCTTTCGTAGAATAATCTTTTGTTGTCAACTTGCATCCGGTCACCATGGGTGTACCAACTGGCTTTGAATCTTCCATACCAAACTTCTTCAACAATTCTCACATACTTGGAATGAGATATGAAAATCCCTTTATCTAACTGAGTAATTTGCAATCCCAAAAGAATTTCATCTCACCAATCATAGACATCTCAAATTCATTCTTTGTTAAATCCAAGCTTCAACAAATACTTGTCCAATCTTGCATACCATGCTCTAGGGGCTTGCTTGATTCCATACAATTCTTTCTTCAACCGACACACCATATCTTCTTTATCAGTCACCTAGAATCCATCAGGTTGCTCAACATACACTTCTTCCAATTCACCATTTAGAAAAGATGATTTTGCATCCATCTAATTAACTTTGTAGTTCTTGGGAGCAGATTAGGCAAGAAATATTCTTACAAATTCAATTCTAGCAACAGGGGAAAAGGTATCTTCAAAATCAATTCCTTCCATTTTTTAATATCCTTTACATGCCATTCTTGCTTTGTTTCTAACCACGTCACCTTGCTTATTTAGTTTGTTTCTAAAGACCCATTTGGTTCCAATGGCATTCTTATCCTTAGGTCTAGGAACAAGAATCCATGTATCATTATTTTCAATCTATTTTAACTCGTCTTTCATTGCTTCAATCTAATGCTCATATTTAAATGTTTCATTCACACTAGTAGGCTCAATCTTTGAAATCAAGCAATACTCTTTTTCAATATTTATCCTAATCTAGACACCTTTGTTATTATCACCTATAATCTAATCTTCTGAATGATTCAATCTTACATACCTCAAAGTATTCTTAGGATTTTCTTCAACTTCAGGCTCTTCTAATCTTTTTTCTACTCTTTCACCAATTTCTCCTTCTTCTTCATTTTCTTGATTTACCAGATTGATTTGCACTTGATTTTTAGTTTGAACTTTCTTTCGTTTGTTTGTACTATCATCCTAATCATTAGAGTCATATCCATAGGTTTTGGATAGTGTACCAAAGTCTTCATCAACCTTAACATTTTCAATTTCAACCATTTTATTCAATATTTTATTGTAACACCGGTAGGCCTTACTTTTAGTAGCATAACCCAGAAAGATACCTTCATCACTCCTAGAATCAAACTTTCGTATGTCTTCATCTCTCTTAATATAACATCTACTTCCAAATATCTTGAAGTATTTAATAGTAGATTTTTGACCAGTCCATAGCTCAAAAGGGGTCTTACCAATATCACCTTTGATTTGTACCCAGTTGAGTGTGTACACAACAGTACTCATGGCTTCTCTCCAATAGATATGAGGAACATTTCCTTCTAGCATCATAGTTCTAGCAACATCCTCAACTATTTTGTTCTTCCTTTCCACAACTCGATTTTGTTGAGGGGTTTGTGGTGTAGATAATTGTCTCTTTATTCCATGTTCTTCACAAAAAGTATTAAATTCACCAAAAGTGAATTCACCACCTCTATCTAATCTCAGACATTTAATCTTCAAACTTGTCTTTGTCTCAACCATAGCTTTAAAGATCTTGAACTTTTCCAGTGCTTCAAATTCCTCCCTTAAGAAAGTAACCCATACCATTCTAGAATAATCATCAATGAGTAACATGAAATATCTATAACCTTGTAAACTTCTGACCTTAGAGGGGCCACACAAATCAGTATGCACAAGCTCTAACAATTCATTTGAACAATGCTTTTTACTCTGAAATGAAATCCTAGTTTGCTTTCCCAATTGGTGTTCCTTGCATATTGCATTGGTAGGTTTCACCAACTTAGGTAGATCTCTCACAACCTTAGTGGAACTTATCTTGACAATATTATCAAAGTTAACATGACACAACCTCCTATTCCATAACCAACTTTCATCAACTTGAGTAATCAAACAACTTTTACTGGCAGGACTCAAGTGAAAAATATTACCTTTTTTTTTGTACCTAATGTAATTTCATTTATGGAACTCAATATTCTACACTTTCCATCCTTGAACTAAATATTGTATCCCTTATCAACCATTTGACCAACACTTAAAGGATTACACTTCAATCCTTCCACATATAGAGCATCATCAGTATTATGCTTACCATCAAGAAAAATGCAACCTCTTCCACAGATCGCACTAGTTGTATTATCACCAAATCTCACAACACCACCATCATACTTTTCCAAGCTTACAGAATTACTTTTGTCTCCTACCATATGATGTGAACATCCATTCTCAATTACCCATTTATCTTTTTCTTCAACTCGAGTAGCCATGGCTTTCTCCACATTTGTACAACCAGCAGATTCAGTAGATACAAGATTATTTTCCTTGATAGCAATAATACCAATTCATCATCACTTCTATTTCTTTTATCAGATTCATCATCTATCATGCCTTCATTAGCAGCATAGTAACACTTCTTCTAAAATCTAGGCTTGTTATGTCTTGGTTTAGTAGCTCTCTCCAGACACCTCAATGCAAAATGACCTATCTTATTGCAAGAAAAGCATTTAAGAGGTAATTTTCCTTCATACTTACCTTTTCCTCTCAGTACTCTTTTGAAAATAAGTTCTTCCAACTCTTCTAGCTCTCTTTCTTCTTTAGTCTGTCTAATTTCATCCTCATACTTGAATGTCTTTTTAGATGGACTCTCACTTGGATCATATCTTTGTGTATCTCTTCTGGAAGTAGTATCCTTAAATGCAGATTCAACCTTAGGAAGGGAATCACCAAATTCGCTCAACTCAAAAGCAATCAGCTTACCAACCAATGTATCTCTGGTTATTTTTGTTATAGTCCAGAGGTCTTCAATACCACTAGCTTTTACTTTGTAAGAATCAGGTAGGGATCTAAACACTTTAGCAACAATCTTTGATTCATCTATCTTTCCACCACCACATCTAATACCACACACAAGTTCATTCACTCTTTGCATGAAAGTATTAATGTTATCATCATCACCCATTCTCAACCTTTCATATTTCCCTTTCAAACTCTCAAACTTAGTAATCTTCAAATTAGCATCACCTTCATACAAGGTTTTCAACTTTTTCCAGATCTCATAAGAAGTTTTTAGATCCATAGCATTTGTCATCTCAGAATCAGTCAAAGCACTCAACAAGTCTTCATTAGCCCAAATATTATACTCAACATATGTACTATTCAGTGGAATAACATACCTATTACTTGTAATGCTCCAGTAGGTTTCACCAATGCATTTCAAATGGCACTCCATTCAAGTTTTCCACAAAGAATAATTTGTTTTGTCAAATCTCGGACTATCCTTCTTGTAACTTGTCATCCTGGATCACCTTAAGTTGTTAAAATTCTTCCAAGGAACCTACTCTGATACCAATTGTTGGAAATACAAGGACAAACAACTGAGAGGGGGGGTGAATCATTTGTCACAGAAATTCCAAAATTATTCAACTTATTAACCTTATTCTCTGATTTGATTATTAACCATGAAAACATAAATCATCAACACATCAAAAACAAACATAACACCAATATTTTTTATGTGGAAACCCTATTAAGGGAAAAACCATGGTGGAGGTCAGTCCACAAGATTATACCCTATTAAAAGTATAATGAAAATGAAATATGGGGAATGCACATGCATTCAGGCACACTACCTAGAGATCACTACTCAATAACAAAGGAAGACACACTATCTTACAAAGAGATTCAGATTAAAGCCATCTAGATTTTTAACTAAGAAAATAACATTTGCTAATGCCTAATGACAATTCCAATTAAGCACATGAACACTTCTTCACTCTTCTTCACTCTCCTTCACACTTCTTCACAATTCTTCACACTTTGCTCTACCTTCAAATTATTTAGAACATTATTCATGCTCACACACAAAAGTACACCATTTGAATAAATAATTGCTCTTATATATCTGTAATATGAAATTTCATTGCTACAAGTTGACCACAAAGAAATAATAAAATGAATATAAACTATTGGCCCAAAACATTAAAGATTATCAATGTGAATCAACCAAATTCGGACACAACTTAGTGAGGACCCAAATCAACATCTCTGGCATGAAGACACTTCAATTAATTTCTCCTCGGAGATGCACAACATGCTACAAACACTATGTCGGCCAAGAACAAGAAAAAAATGAACACACAAGAAAAAATTGCCAACCATGATCACAACAATCAATGCAGATGTGCAACAAAGATAGAGAATGATCTAGAAAAATACACAAGAATCACAAATCACAAGAGAAGCATCCGCAACAACTGAACTAACTGAAATAGAATCATCTTCAATCAGGAACACCAACTAAAGAAACAAAAAAAATGTTTGAATGGAAATATTCATAACTCAATCAAATCTTCATGCAAATTTCTAAAATTTGACATGGATAAACTAGATACACTCAACAACAAACCCTTTAGTCCATAAACTCTAATCAACAACATACATAAATAACCACCATACTGAACTTCACTTCACCACTGACAACTTGGAACTCATTTATTACAATTTTCGCAATATCCTCGACATATACAACATCAAATACATTTATGCTAATAGTGTTGACATCAATGACAACTACATATCATCAACACAACCACAACATCCAACATCTAGGACCTCTAGGAAAGTACACTAGAACAAATTTAGTACACTTTTATGATTGTTGATGTAAATATTTAAGAGTTTAGACTACTTATAGGACATGTTTTTTTTTTTGTAAGGTTCCCACCTATTCACAACAGTGTCTAGGTGATGTAAAAATTAGCTTCCTTCGAGACTTAGCCCCCACTCTTTCAGAGGATGATACAAAGTTTTTGCGGACTATAGGATTATACTGGGTGTACCTCATGCCCCCATGAGGTTCCACAGTCCTATTTTGATGGAATTAGCAGAGTGATGGGATACAGATACATGTACATTTCATTTTCCTAATGGTGATATGAAAATCACACTAGAGGACGTTCACCACATACTCTGAGTTCCGATTTAGGGCAAGCGAGTACATTTCCTAGTGGATCGGTCATTTCGGGAGATGAAATATGACATGTAGTACTACTTGGGAAGTCCAATGCATGATGAGAGTGTTAGGCTACAGATAGATCTAGCGATGCTACTATACTACTAGGCCCCACTAGTTACACAAATTATGATGTTAACAATAGCACTAGTACTTGTCCCTGATGGTTGGGGAGCATACTTGGAGGGAGGAATAGTACACATGATTCATGGGATGGTAGAGCATAGGACCATGTATGCTTGGGGGTGTAGTATCCTAGTGCACCTATATTATGATCTTGGACGATTTATAATTTGGGAGGTTGATAGTATGGTACACTATACACTTCTGTAAGTGTGGTGCCTAGAGCATATCATGTGTACCAGACCAACAGGGTTCCCATGTCCAACATCCGGGGTATCCTCAAGATTTTAGCTATACTTTGTGGTGGTTTTGGTAGTATAATGATTTTCATTTCTGGAAAGTCTGATTTGACTGACTAGAGGAGTATGAGATCCTTTGGAGACCTTATCATCTTGCATTACAATGCCCAGATGAGACTCTGCATATGAGGAGATTACAAATGGATAGGTTCTTGATTGGAAAACACAATTACATAGTATGACCTTTCTACTATGATCATGGCATGCAACAATTTGTTCAAGTTCAGATAGCACCTAGGGCACCACCCTTTTTTTAGGAGATTAGTACAAAGTTCTTTAAGACCTGGTGATTCTAGACAATTCACTGCTAAGGATGTTGTCTATAGTGACTCCAAGTTTTGAGATCATGATATGCCTCTAGTCTCCAGCATTGATAAGGTCAATGCCATAGATGAATATCAGGAGTGATGGGTAGTATCAAAATTGGCTCCCATTTTCCTAATGGAAGAGCTGATAGGTGATGCAAGGCCACTCCTAGATCAGGGAGACGAGGAGGAGGACAGGGTTGAGGAGGCATGCTACAAGGATGCAAACATATTTTTAGATATGATAAATGAGGATTATAACAAGGATGCACATGCTAACTATGATGGCCATGAGGAGGATCATGAGAAGGAGGACAAGGAGGAGGAGGAGCGGTCGATGAGTGAGGGTGGCAAGGTAGCAGATGAGGATCTAGTTGGCCATGAGTGGGGAGAGCCATTTCAAATTCATGTTACTAGATCACAATTAGCAATTGTAGTAGGCATGAGCACCCACATCCATGGAGAGGCTAGCATATCCTCCATGCCCCCTGCACATGATGAGGTTGATTTCACATAGCCTACTAGAGAACTAGGTGATGGTATTTTATTTATCGTTATGCTTTATGCTTATGCTTTAAATTTATGTATACATATATATCATGATGTGTACTAATTATATTTATGGTTTCTATCTTGTGGGATCTATGAGATCTTCATGATCTCTATCATTAGGTGGCTACAAAGATAGTACCCCCATCAGTCAACAAGGAGGCCACTGATTCATACTATGTACCCCTACCCATTGTGGAGTAGGATCCAAAGTTGTTCAGGTCATACATCAGACTGTAGGTAGTGTATGAGAGTCTTATGAGGCACGTTCATCGAGTCGATGCTACCCAAAATGCACAGTCATCTTGGACCCCAGCAGAGTTCAAGAGACTATAGTTCGAGGTAGCTAGACTATGGGCGAAGAGAGATTAGATAGTAGGGGAGCATTAGGAGGCCCTTGGATAGGTACAAAGCTTATAGTTTTCTCTTAGTACACTCAGCAGATCGCAATCATGATCACAAACCACCGTCTCCTGATAGACCGCCACTAGATAGATGTGAGAACCAAATCCTAAGGGATCTAGTAGTCACATAAATTAGTAGCATTGTATATATTGATACATGTATACAAAACTTTGATATATATATGATCATTTTATGTTTTATTACTTGTGTTTGTGTTGAATGTTAAATGTCAATGTGATTAATTAAATAATCGTTGTAAGACTATTTAATGAATATCTCCATGATTTAACATGTTTTATGTGATCTAATTAAAATTTATTCTAGTTTCTCTTAGATGTGACATTTGTGATTAAGTATGTTATGCTAAATCAAATGCACCTATGATCTAATTAAAGAACATTAAATGCATATAAGGATCTAATCTAACACAACATACAAAATGAACTTGAATAACATGAAACCTAAACTAATAATTTAAAATGCATTAAATAATCACTTTAGTATTCAAGACACACCAATAATTGTTTGTCAAGAATGAAGCAATGCGAGAGCACATAGAATATTGTCTAATAACTCTAACACCACTGCTTTATAATTCACACTATTCAAGATGATTAGACATAATACTGGTGAAGATGTGTGGCATTAATAGGGTCTTTAAGAGGTGTTCCATCTATTTTTGTTAACGTGTATGCACCAAACCCATAACTTTCATTAATTATATAAGGTCTTAACCAATTAGGACTGAATTTTCCTTTGTCACTTGGGTCAGCATTGGCGTTGTGTTGATTCTTGCATAACACAAGATCACCTTTATCGAATACATGAGGGATGACATTTTTATTGTAGATATGTTGCCTTCTTTTAGAATAAGCTAGAAGGTACTCAAGAGCATTGATGCATTGTTCATCGAGCATTTCAAGCTGATGAAATCATTGTTATTTGTAATTGTTGTCATCAATAAGTCCTTGAAGAGAAATTCTTAATTTAGGAATATCTAACTCCAAGGGTATTATTTCCTTGCTACCATAGACAGGATTATAAGGTGTGGTTCCTATGGATGATCTAATACTCGTGCGATAGGCCCATAGTGCATATTGTAATTGTGTGTGCCAATCCTTATTATGTTTGCTAATAGTTTTCTCTAATATTTGTTTGAGATTTTTATTAGTTGATTTGGCTTGACCTTTAGATTATGGATAGTAGGGTGTTGAGAAGCAATGTTGTATGTTAAATGTTTCCAAGAACTTATTCACATCATTATTCTTAAATGGTGTACCATTATCAGAAACTAACATGAAAGGAAGTCCAAAGAGGGCAATAATGTGTTCCAATATGAAACAACATATCACATTAGTTGTTGTTGATCAAAAGGGAATCGATTATACCCACTTTGTAAAATAATTTATTGTGGTAATTATAAATGTATGTCCAGTAGAGGAAGGTGGTGATATCTTTTCAATTATGTCCAAACCCCAAACCGCAAAGGGCCAAATTAGAACTTGAGCTCAAAATTCATAAGCAAAAGCATTAATCAAATTGCTATGTTCTTGGCATTTGTGGAATTTTTTGACATATTCAAAGCACTCTTGTTCCATACGTCTCTAATAGTATCCAATGTGGATAATTTTTTGAACAAATTTTCTTCCTCCAAAGTGACCAAAACAAGCACTTGCATGAGCTTGTTCAAGTGTTGTGGGTATTTCAGATTTTTTAAGGCATCTAAGTAAGAGACCATTGAATGATCTCTAATACAACACATCAACGAGAATTATATACTTAGATGTGATTTTTTGTAGGAGAACTCAAATTTTCTTTGTTTTTGGCTTGAGAAAGGTACCGTCTTTCAAATAGTTAAACATTATAGCATACCATTCACTCGAGTCTTCCCTAGTTGTTGCTAGCACTTCTGATTTATCCTCAATCAATGGTTGCATAACTATGTGCACAATGAAGTTGAAGTATTTTAATGGATCTTGAGGGGAGATAAGGGAAGTTGCACTTTCCATTGCATTTGGATGTTGATTATCTTTTTGGGGGTTGTTGTCTATGGTAAATGATTCAAACTTCTCTAACAAAGTCATTGTTAGATCCTTATATTTTGATAATTTTTCATTCTCCGCTTGATATGTTTCATTTATTTGTTTAATTACTAATTTTGAATCACCAAATATCTTAATGTCTTTTGCACTCATGATTAAAGCAGCACGCAGTGAGCAATGCTTCGTACTCAGCATTATTGTTTGTAAATAGGAATTTTAACCGATACAACAAGGGAATAGGTTCTCCCACGAATGGTGTTGTTATAGCTCTCGCACTGGAGCCAGTTCTACACTTAGATCTGTCAAAATATAATTCCCATGTATTAGCTTCAATTGTCAACACATTTTCATCAGGGAAAGAGTCATTTCTAGGTAATGCTAAAGGAGAAGGAGCATCAACCAATTGGTTGATCAAGGATTGACCCTTAATTGATTTTTGTGAAAAAAACTTAAGGTCAAACTCAGTCAACAACATCACCCATTTAGCTAAGTGTCCTAATAAGTATGTTTCTATGAAGAGATATCTTAGAGGGTTGAATTTTGTCATCACTTGTATTTTAGCATTCAATAAGTAATGTCGCAACTTACTAGTAGAGAATACAAGAACCAAACATTGTTTCTCTATTGTTGTGTATCGATTATCATAATGGATCAAGGTTTGGCTAATGTAATAAATAGGATGTGTCTTTACCATTGTCATATTTTGAGCTAATAATGCTACCAAAGCATGAGTTGATGTTGTGTTATATAAGATGAATGGTTTGTTTTGCATAGAAGGTTGTAGAATAGAGGGAGTGACAAGATATTGTTTCAAACTCTCAAATGCCTATTTACAACCCTTCTTCCAATTAAAATGCATATCTTTCTTAAGGAGGTGTGTAAATGGTAATGTGTGATCTGCTAAAGATGCTATAAAATGACGGATAGCTTGAATTCTTCCTTGTAAAGTGCGTAATTGAGATATGTTTCTAGGAGGTGGCATGTTAATTATAGAATCAATTTTCTTTGTGTCCACCTTGATGCATCTATGAGATACAATAAACCCTATAATTTTTCCACTATCTACACCAAAGACACTTTTTTGGATTAAATCTCATGTTGTATTTTCGCATTCGTTCAAATATTTTTGGGAGTACATTCACATTCTCTTGTCTTGTTAAAGATTCAGCAAGGATATCATCAACATAATCTTCCAAAAAGTTATGTAATCATGAAATATCAGTGTCATTGCTTGTTGATATGTCATGCCCGCATTCTTCAATCCAAAAGGCATCATTACCCAACAAAATTTTCCCCAAGTTGTTGTAAATGTTTTCTTATACTGATCTTGAGGGTTGATAAAGATTTGGTTGTATCTAGAAAATCCATCCATGAAAGAAAATAAAGCATGTCCCGCAGTCGAGTCTACTATCATGTCAATATTAGGAAGGGGAAAATCATCTTTTAAAGATACTTTATTCAAATCATGATAATCCATACACATCCTAATACGATTATCTGGTTTTGTAACTATGACAATGTTTGAGATAATCTATAGGTCTTAAAAAATTGGCTTCAAGGATTTTTTCGATCTCAGATTTGAGGCTATCTTAGGATTCATTTTCCAAATATTTTTTCTAATGGGCTTAGCATTTTTAGCAATGACTATATTTTGTGTTATAATCTGAGGTTCGATTCCCAACATATTTGAATAATTCCAAGTGAAAAGTTTGGGAAATTCATGAAATAAAGTTTCATTGTCTTCTTGTTCATCATCATTGAGGAACTTCCCTATCTTAATTACCTTGTCTTCATTATTAATATCCATTTGAATGTCCACATTATATCTTAAAGGAAGCACATTTTTTTCGTAAATTTAGGGTTGTATTCTTTTTTGTTCATTTCCTCTTCACTACATTCTTCTTTATGCTTGGTACTAGTCATAGCACATGTAAGCCCCTTCTTATTAGAAGGAGTGGATGGTTTATCATAAACTCCTAGAATTTATTTCAAGCCTTCATCATCTTCGAAAAACTCCAATGATTGTTCACAAGTTGTATCAATCAATTCCAAATGCTTTAATGTGAGAGTTCCTTTAGTATTACACATGATGGTTTTGATTTTTAATGATTGTCTCTTTGTTGCTTGTGTAATCTTAGAAGGGAAATATCCCAAACCAGTTTTTATCTCTTGCGTGCTAGGTTTTATAGGAACACAAATTCCTTATTCTTTCTTTTTACATCCTTTACCACTATAACCTAATTGTTTCACAAGTTCATAACCTCTCCCATAAAAATTTTCCATTTCTTTTAGGTTTGGTGGTTGTTGATAGTCTATGTCATCAAAGTTTGTTGTATAAATTGTGTCTTCTTCAAGAGAGGTAGAAACTTGTGAATTTGCTTCTGAGTTTTGTGTGAACATTACCATTGCTTGCTTTTTTCTTTTCATCTTCTTTATTTGTGATTATGTACTCTCCCATAAATGAGGGTGTAAATTCTAAAGAACTAGAATCATCATCAAATAACTTCGACACTTTTTCAATATCTTATTTTTCCTCCTTCATAGTTTCTATGTTTGATGTTGGAATTAATGTGCTTAGAGGACTTGTCATTCCTTTTTCAACTTGTAAACAACTCTTAGGCTTGAGGTATATTTCAACTTGGTATACCTTGTTGTTATAGACATATTTCATGATACAATGGAGAGTCGAAGGCACTGCATGCATCTCATGAATCCAAGGTCTTCCTAAAAGGAGATTGTATGAAAGTTCATCAAGCATAACATGAATAATATTTTCTAAGGTGGCCTTTCTGACTATAATAGGTAAAATAATTACACTGAGCGGTTGCTTTCCCCATTTTCAAATCCTTGAATCGATAATGAATCAGGTTCAATTTTTTATTTTTCCACGTGTAATCTATCTAAAACCTTCACACTGCATACATTAAGGGTTGAGCCATTATCAACAAGGGTTCTTTTTATTCCTATTTTATGGAATTTGGCTATTATCATGAAAGCATCATGTCTCTTTTTCATCTCCAAATGAGGGATCTCATGTTGGTGAAAGGTAACATCCATGTTAATTGTATTCATTCCTTGTATTAGAGCTACCACATCATTTGTATTTGTATTAGGAGGGATCACGACTTGTTGTAAGGTTGTTTGAAGCATAGTGTGATAGGTGAATTCTGAATTAGGTCCCAAAGGGATATCTTTGCAAGAATATTCTTAAGTTGTTCAACAAGATCATACTCCTTCCCATTATGTGTAGGAAGAAAAGGAGCACTAGGCAAGATGGGATTAGGCAAAGGTAAGGTTTTCAGAGTTGGTTGTTTCGGTTGTGGATTATTTCTAGTGTATGAGAAATGGTATTATGACTCGGTTGCTACAAAACATTATTCTTAGGTGGGTAAAGGATAAGTTTTGGTTTGGTTTGAGTTTGAGTTTTGTGTGAAGGTGGGTAAAGGATGAGTTGAGGTTGAATCATATTAACATCTCTTGTTTTTGGTTTTTCATAACAAGCCCTAGTGGATGAACTTTATGAGATGAATTCCTCAAGGGCTTCATCTAACATATCAAATTCATCACTACTAAAAGGCTTGAGGGTTAGATTAACTTGGAAAGAGAGATTTGACATAGTCAAATAACTAAAATTTCTCACAGTGGCTTAGGTGTTGGGTCTTGCTTTTGTTTTCTAACCTATTGTTGGCCTCCTACAATGATTTAATGACTAAGACCTTACAGCTATGATTCAGAGATTGGACTTCTAATATGAATAGCTATCTCAATCATCATGAAGGTTTATTTAACTTTTCAACATAGTGACATAGACTTGAAATGGTTCAGCATAGTATGTGCACTAGGAATCCAAAGTAGCCATATTCATCCTACAGCTAAGAAAGACATAATGATGAAAGTAAATTGCTTGAAAATAAGTAATATAAATATTGAGCATCAACCAACAACTATACTAAGCTGAAATGCATGACAAAAACAAAAATTTGAGCAAACAAACAGGAAACTACTCTGACCACTTTGGTTGTAGGAACAATTATAGAATGAAATTCTAGTGCCTACAGGAATAGAAGTGCTAGATTCTTAAGTAATTACTAAGAAGAAAGTAATAACTAAACTAAAAGATGAAATGCTCACCAAGTGGCCCCCCTTGGATGAGTATCCCTTAAAACAAATGTGAACTTAGATGTACAAATTTATAACTTCATTATATTCATTGGAAAACATGAGTACAATCAAGCAGCATAATTGTATTACTAAAAAACTAATAATGCGAGTACATCATCAGATTAATCAACCTTTTGAGTAGGAGCATTCGATTCTTATTTATAGGAAGAAAAGCTACTAACTACCTAGCAAGGCGGTCAACTCCAAAAAATTAGGAGGACGCCACTTTAGACAAAGCATAAAAATTGGAGAGGAGGCTATGCATGCATGGAATTTGGTCAAGCATGTTAGCCTTAACGTAGATCTAGCACAATAGTAACTCCTATATTTTCTCAACAAGTAATTAAGACCATTTACAAGGCAGTTACAATTCTTTGATTTAAACTAGGAATTTCCCTCTTGCTAAGAGTCTTCCATCCATTGACCTTTGAACAATTACCTTGTTGACCTCCATGGAAAATGACCAGCTGGCAGAATCTTCCTCAATTTTGTAGGCTTCTAATTATATCTGCATAACAATATTAGTATGCTCAAAAATTGCATATATGTAACTATCTTAAAGTAACATTCATTAATCCACATGTAAAATTAACATAGATAGTTCATATAGCATGTCAATGTCTTTAAAGATTATAAAAATAAGCTTATGTCCAATGTCTACGGTTTTGAGGAAATATCATAAAAAGGTCAGCATCCAAGTATCAAAGTCTATGACAACTATAGCAAATGGATAATAAAATCTATCAAAATTGATTCATAAACTGGACTCATCACTCCCCCCCAACCTAAGGCTTTGTTGGTCCTCCAGCAGAGGAAGGGTTGTTCTTTTGCTTGGTTAATGCCCTAAAATTTGCAACTTCCAACTATCCTACATCAGTTCTTGCAATGCATGAATTAGGGTCCCAATAGAACCCTTGTTGTCTATCCAATCTGCTCCATCTTTGTGTCTCTAGAGCTATATCATACTGGTAATACTTGAAATTTGGCACAGGCCATAATAGGATAGGTGGCTGAAAAGTTAGTGGAAGCCAAAATTATCCCTTTGTCCTTCCAATCTGTATATATCTATATACTCTTTTACATGTTGCAACATAGTTCTATAGAGAGTGAGGCTTAGCTTGTTTTAACTCATCAATCAGGTTGTTCAACCTCTGTTCCAAATATCCCTTTACAAATTCTCCTATGGTTTTTGCTACCTCCTTATATTCTCTATAAACTACTTCTCTCTCAGGCAGGATCCTATTGCCATAGCTTGATCTGTAAAGAATTTTGCGCCAATCACTATTGTCCGCAACTAATTTCATTCTATATCCAGGACATACATTCCCTTAATTAGACATCCCCAACATACAACAATGGATTCCAATCATGATCTTGGGTCACAAAATAATTATGCAAATAGAATTCACACAATAAATTCTTCATTTTAGGAGGAGCAATCTGATAAACATGGAAAAATTCAAGAAGAGTCTCAATGGAAGGATTCAAACCTAAAATAATCCTTGCTAGTTTAAAAGAAAGATTCTTCTTCTTCAAATATAGAGCATAGACCCTTGGAGGAGTCCTGCACTCTAATATTTGAGGTACTAAGGCTGCCATTATTGTCCACCTCCTTTAAAGTAGCAATTTCTACATTCTTATCTTCAATCTCTTCATCTCTCTTTTGAATTTCCTTCTTCAGCCTGTGTTTCTCCTCTTCCCTCATTTACATCTCTCTCCATAAGTTCATGGCTACCATGTGCATTGAAAAATTAGAGGGCTTATGTATTCCTACCAAAAAAATTCCTTGCACTAATGCTTGCTCTTCATATGGCTCCAGTTGTAGGGATTCTATTTGTTCAGCCAATTTTAGCTGTAGGGGTGTTGATTGCTCTCCTAGTTCTAGCTATAGGGGCTCTTGCTTTTGCTCTTGCTATGGTAACTCTTTCTTTTTCTCTTACTACAGGAGCTCCTGATTCTCCTCGTACTCTTGACTCTCAACTTGTTCTACGATGGCAGCAAGATCTTCCAATGTTACATTTGTTGCTTCCTCAAATATGTCCTTTTCCTCGACATTCACTTGCCCCATTGGAGATTTTGTATCCTCTTGTGACATTTCTCTAGTCCTAGGGATTCCTTTCGGAGATACACCAAAGGCTGGCCCAATTGGTCTTGATTTTCTAGGAGGCTCTCATGTTTTTTCTTCAGTTGCAGGAAGAACAGTGTCAACCTTTCATTTCTTAGAGCTTGGAACTTTCTTTTCTATTGTTTGGTTTTTTCTTTTCCTTTCCTCATTTTTTCCTCTTTCTTTTGTGCCCTAGTTCAAATTAGGATTCCTAGAGAGACATCATCATCAAAATTTGAAGAGGAAATTTCTTTGTCTAAATGTTTTGTTTCAGAAGAGCTAATCTCTATGGTTTGTTCAACTATAGGAGGGTTTAAACTAGGGCATGTGCCAAAAGTTGAGGTTCCAAGAGAGGCTTCAACAAAACTCACTCTTCTCCTAATCTTATGAAGTTGAGGAAAAACCCTAGGCCACAAATGCTATGGTCTAATTTGATCAATATTTAAGAATTCTTCCCAAGTCATATCAAACACATCATGCAAAGACTTCTCAATTAATAATTTGATCAAAAAATGATGGGAAAAGAAATTATCCCTACATTTTTAAGTCTTAGCCGCCATGATTGAAATAAGGTGGTATAGCACATTTGGCACATTCATTCTTCTCCCATGCCTTATATGATTTAGGAGTTTGAAGTGCACAGAATGTAGGTTCAACTGACGACCTTCACAGGTAATGTACTTCACAACATAAACAACTACTTGCTTCCACTACTTAGGCAGAGAGGTTCTCTTCACACCTTGCTTGTCCACACTTAATGGAGGATCACCAAGTTCTGTAAATTTAGTCCTAGCTAACCTGGCATCTCTAGTAGCAAGGTAATGTTCGCCATCAGCAAGAAACCCTATAACTTCTGCAATCCTTTCTTCAGTAGCCATTACTTCCAACCCTTTTACCATGGCCTTTCCTTCAGACAATGTCTAGGAAAATTCCAATGCAACATCTTCATTAAAACCATTCAGCTTCAGGAAATAATCTAACCACCCACAATTTTTGAACTCGGCCTGGCAAGGTGCATCCTACAGTAATACATCATGAACCATGGGATCATTTCAAATTATCCAACCTCCCATTGTTCAGCTATCTGCAAATAAAAAATCACTCTACAAGGTTTCCCTTCCTACAATCTTTGTCTGAAAGCTAAACATCTCCTTCCTACAATGCTACTAAATTCCCAATGCTAGTTTCATTTGAATCTTACCTTTTTAGTGACTTAGGATTATGACAGGAGCAATAAAGGCAATAAATGAGTAATAATGATTGAGAAAAATGATGGTGGTTGATGTTATCTCACACATGCAAGTTGTCATTTTCCTTAGAATTCAAATTGGCTCAATTTAAAATTTGTTGATGTGAACCAACATGGACTGACACGTGGACATGGTATTCACACTTCCCCCCAATGTAAATTTGAGCATGTTTCCTCACATGCACAGGAGTAATAATGACTTGACAGGGGCAGGGAATAATTACATGCTATGGAGAATGTTTATATTAATGGAGAATGTCTATATTAATGTACAATAATTAAGTGAATGTACTAAAAGAAAATTAATATATAACAAATTGATGTGCACATACCTGAATTCTTGGAAAATTTGTTGCAAAGATTATGGAGAAAGTATTGGTCACCTTCTAAGAAGTTAGTTAATAAATTAAAGAAATTGGAGTGGAATGAAGTTAAGTTATTGCAGTGTGATGGAAGAGAGAGAAAGGTGGAGATGGATGGGTGGATGGGTGAATGAATGAAGAAGTGGACTCCCACAAAATTAGAATTCCTTATTATGACAAGTTATGTACCATAGTTAGCTAGAAGGAGGGACACTAGGTTTGCTTCCTTCAGCTATAGGAAGTTCGAGTGTTCCATGCTGAGTGAATTATTGTAGGAATTCCTCCTTGGAAGTTGGCTTGTGATACAACCTGAGGCAATGACTTTTGACAAGAAGCTTAAATCTGACAGGGTCAATGGTGGTGAGCTGAACAACTCCATTTGGGAAAACCTCAGCACCTCATATGGTCTTAGCCATGTCTGTAATTTTCCTACATTATCCTGATACCTTGAATCGTAGAGCAATGCCTAGTCACCTAGTTTGAATTTCTTATCCTTGATGAATTTTTCATGCCACTTTATTCTCTAATTCTACACTACATTTGTGTGACGCAAGGTTTCCTTCCTCATCTCATCCAAAGCATTCAGCTACATGATATTTTCCCTTTGTGCCTCAGAGATATCCATGCCCAAGTCTATTGTAGTCCTAAGAGTCTTATGCTCAAATTCAATGGGCATCATAGTTGTCTTTCCATACAAAAACTCAAAAGGAGTGGAGGTTGTGGTTGTTTTCTAGGTTGTCCTATAGGCCCAAACAACTTCTAGTAGCCTATTTTCCCAATCATTTCTATAGATAGCCACTATTTTGGTTAGAATGGCTTCAATTTCCCTGTTAGTCACCTCAACTTGGCCATTGGCCTAAGGGTGATAAGGATTAGACTTCATGTGCCTTATGTTGTACTCATTTACTAGTGTTGTAGCAAGGGTTGAAGTGAATTGAGCCCCTTCATCAATCACTATTTTTCTTGGAACCCCATATCATGTGGAAATTTCCTCATAAAGAAATTTTGCAACCTTATTTTCTCTTGCATGCTTCATGGCCTTAAATTATGCCCATTTGGTTACATAATCAGTGCATACTAAGATATAGGATTTACCATTTGATGGAGGATCAATGGGTCCTACAAAAGCCAATCCACATTTTTCAAATTCAGTGATTACTTCCTAGGGGTAAAGGGGCATCTCATCAGATTTGGTTGTCCAGCTCATCCTCTCACATTTGTCACACTTCCTTGTATATTTCCCTACATCCTTGTGGAGTGTGGGCCAATAATATCTCAAAATATTCATTGTTGTCCTCTTGGCTACAAAATTCCCTCCATAGGGTTCATTGTGACATGCATACAAAATATCATATGTCTCATCTTCCCTCACACATCTCCTCATGGCATGGTCTGGTCCAATGTAGAAAAAACATCCAGCAATCCATGAAAAAGGAAAAGATTTTTCAATGAGTACCCTTTTCTCTTTTGGAGAGAAATGAGGAGGAACTCTCCATGTGACTAGATAATTAGCTATGTCAACATACTAGGGTGTATGCACACTAATGGAAAATAAGTGTTCATCAGGGAAAGAGTCATCAATGTCTAGATTTTCCTCTAATGCAGTTATCCTTGAAAGAAAGTTTGCAACATTGGCCTTCCCTATTTTATCCACAATGATTATGTCAAACTCTTACATCAGCAAAAACCATCTTGCTAGCCTACCTGATATCAGGGTTTTATTCATGAGGTACCTAATGGCTGCATGGTCGGTGTGCAAAAATATCTGATACCCTATTATGTAGTGTCTGAATTTGTTAATGGCATAGACCACTACCAACATTTCTTTTTTTGTCACTGTATAGTTAAATTCAACTCCCTATAGATTTTTACTAACAAAATAAATGGTGTTTTCAATAGCTCCTTATTTTTGTCCTAAGACTACTCCTATAGCATAGTTTGATGCATATGTATGAATGTGAAAAGGAATCTCCCAATTAGGAACTTTGAGAACAAGAGCATGAGTTAAAGTTGCTTTCAATTCAGAAAATGCCTTGTCACGGTCTTCTGTCCATTGGAATTCAACATCTTTAGTTAGGAGAGTAAAATGGTGCTGCCATTTTGTTGAAGTCTTTGATGAACCACCTATAGTAACATGCATGTCCTAAGAAACTCATAATATCTTTTTTTTTTTACAGGTATGGGAAGATTAGTGATCACCTCAATCTTTGCAAGATCCACTTGAATTCCTTTGTCAGAGATGTAGTGGCCAAGGACTACACCTTCCTGCATCATCATGAAGCACTTTTCACTATTTAAATATAGATTATGTTCTTCAATTTTTTTTAAGAATCTCTTAATATTTTCTAATGTTTCATTGAAATCAGCAGCATAGGTATTAAATTCATCCATATAAATTTCCATGCAATCATGAGAGATGTCTGAAAATACGCTAACGACTACCCTCTAAAAAGTTGTAGGTGCATTGCATAAGCCAAATGGAAGTACTGAGTAGGAATAGGTCCCCCATAGACAGGTGAATGTAGTCTTCTCCTAGTCCTCAAGTGCAATTTGGATCTAGTTATAGCCACTGAATCCATCTAGAAAATAAAAGTACTAATTTCCTCAAGTGAGTCCAAATCTTGATCTATAAAAGGTAGGGAAAATGGTTCTTTTTGGTGGCAGCATTGAGTTCCCTATAATCAACACAAACTCACCACTTCCCTCCCTTTTTGGGCATAATCACAAATGGAGACACCCACTGGCTATCTGAAATGGGGTAGATAAATCCTACATCTAGCAATTTTTGTAGTTATCCTTTAACAATTTCTCTCAATGCAGGGTTAATTCTTCTTTGTGGCTATCTCACTGGTGTACAATCATCTCTCATGTAAATCCTATGAGTGCAAAGCTTAGGTCCAATCCCTTCATATCATGATAGTTGGTGGTTCCGCAGTAATTTTTTCAATGACAATTGTTATTCTTCACTTGGTTTGTTGTTGATATTTAGATATTTTCCTTCTAACACTTGCACTTGTGTAGTTATCTCTACCATAGATGTTTCATTGATACTTGGTACCTTGATTTCATGTGGCAGCAATGTATGATACATACCTGTTGCTATAGGAAGAGTTGGCAGAAGTGTCCTTGCTGGATCAATAGAATTAGATGCATGAGAGGATGATGCTTCCTCTACTTCACAATGGTTTTGAATTATGTTAGACAATACTTCATCTTCCTCTTGAAGTTGCATTAAGGATTTTTTTCCTAACATCATAAGTTGTGCCACAGAATTAACTTCCTCGGCCTCTTCACCAACATGTGGCCATATAGGACGATCCATATCATGGGATGGTTGAGCAAGAGGGTAAAGAACAATATTTTTGGTGTTTTTTCCATCAGAAATGGTCATGTCTCCTTTTTGGAATCTAATATAGCGTCTATTGTTGTTAACCATGGCCTTCCTAGTATAATGGGGTGCTTGCCTAGTGTAGCTTTAGGAGAAAGAATCATGAAGTATATTAGGTACTCCCAAGAGTCTAGAGTTACCACAAGGTCCTCTACTATACCATCAAGTTTAATAGTAAAACTATTAGTGAGTTGCAGGACAATAGGAGTAGGTCTCATGCTTGCAACATTTAGTTGTTGTGAGATATCCTTGGTCATTATATTTATTGTTGCTCCTAAATCAATCAAATAATTCTTTATTTGGACCCCATTTATAAAAAATCCTACCATAGGACTCCTTGGATCATTATATTTTGGAACAGTCACTTTCCCAAGCATGATGCCAGCTAGTTGTCCCACCACATGAACCATAGTGGGATCTTTCGTCTTCTTGCCTGACTTCTTAAGGCATGCTTCCTTAATTGCTTTTCCATATATAGGAACATATTTTATGGCCTAAAATAGAGGTATCTGGACACATATATGCTTCAAATAATATAAAATTTCAAAGGTTGGTTCCTCATTCTCTTCCTTTTGTTTCACAGCTTCCAACCTCTAGGGAAATGGTGGTTCTTGTTCAGTATACTTGACTAGGACTGGTTCAAGATTTTTAGGTGCATTTGGCTGAATGAGGTCATTCAGATGCTCCTCTTCATCTACAAGAAGCTTAGTGATAATGGGTGTGGAAGGAGTAGGAAAAGTAGTTCCTAAATGCAAGTGGATGTCACTTACACTCACATCATATGCAGGGAATTGATTTGGATCAACAGAGTATACTAGTTGTTGTGGTTTGTTATTTGGGTTAGGTGTGGATTGAGCTGGTAGTTGAGTAGGTTTAGGTGTATTTGAACTTGAACTAGCAGGAGGAGGAATTATAGTAGGTTGTTGGGGCTGAGAAGGTGGTTGCATGTAATTGGTTGTTCGGTTTGTCCATTGTTGTCCTCTCCATTCAAATGGTTGGTGCCAGTTTCCTTGAAACTACTATCGATTCCCCTGAGGTTGTTGCCACTAGGGTGGAGATTTTTCGTGATCGGGCCAAGAATTTGAAGGGTTATTCCTAGGTTTTGGTGGATATCCTCCATAATTGGATGGATATGGGGGTTGACATTGGTTACTAGATGAATAATAATTGAAATATGGCCCAGCAAAAGAAAGTGGATCTAGTGGCATACCTTGTCTTGGAGCCCATGGCCTCCTTTGTGCAATGTAGTAGACTTGGTCATCTTCACCCTAGATTGTCTTGAACTTAGGTGGAATATGCTTGCTGTCAATATTAGCTACCATCTTGCATCTACAATCCTTCTTTTTTCTACAATGAGGGCAATACTCTGCCAACATTGCCTCTACCTCCTCTTGTTTCTTCTTGGCCTGAAGTGTATCTAGCTGAGTAGCCAGATTTTTTATGATGTCTTGCTTGAAGTCTGCCAACAAGTGAGTAATATCCATCCTTGAAACTCCACTAGTAGATGACTTGCCCATAGAGGATTGGTAAGCTCTACCTTTCTTTGAAGCTACCCTAGAATAGTTCTAACATATCTTCTTGATATCCTCCCAAGGAACTTGGGTGATATCTCCTCCCATCAGGTCCAAGGCATCAGTGTAGTTTTCATTAACTCCTATTAGGAAAAGTAGCTTTTGTGATTCTTCATTAAGTGTATGGTGTGGAGATTTCTATAGGAAAACCATAAACCTTGAAATGTAATCCTCCAGGTTCTCATCTTCCTTTTGTTGCATCCTAAAAATTCCATCTCCTCTCATGTCACTGCCCCTACAATATTCCTTGTACTTCTCAAGGAACTTTGTCTTCATGTCCTCCCAAGTCTCCACACTATTTTTTCTAGGCTCATAAACCATCTTAATGTAGCTTCTTTTAAGGTGGTAGGGAATAGCTTAAGCCTATGGGCATCAATGGTATAGTCATAACTCCTATAGAGTGTGTAAAACTCAAACAAGAAAGTATCAGGATCTTCTGTGACAAGTCCATAAAAATTAGGAAGGACTAAAGTGGGAATATTTTTGAGGTTGTCAGCTTCATTCTAATGAGAAATGGGGAACTTGGAAAAGTTGGTTGGTTAGATTTGTTTCTATTTGCATCACCCATGCTTGCCTGATGGAGTTCCAAAGCAAAGGGATTCTCAATTTGATTTTGTTCTTCAAAGGAAATTTCAGAACTAGTTAGATTAGGAAATGCATCAGCAAAGGGGTGTGGCTCTTCTTCTTCTTCATTTCTTGGTAGATTTTGATGCTCAACAAGATGGAATGGATTAGGGTTATTAGGAAGGAATCTCCCATGAGCATATCTCCTCCTTCCTTTATTTATACGGTATCAACTCAATATCAGTCAGCTCACACAAAGAATTGGAAAAAGAATAGTGGATCATTACTTTCCTAAATGAGGGGTATACTAAGAAAAAACTTTCATAAATATCACAACAAGAAAAACTATCAATGGCTCCAAAGAACTCCCTAGTTTGACACCATCCCTGATAACGGTACCAAAAATGTTCACCTCCTATAATGATCTAACAACTAATCCCTTACAATTGTGATTCAGATATTGGACATCTAATATGAATAGCTATCTCAATCATCATGAAGGTGCATTTAACTTTTCAACCCAAGGATGTAGACTTCAAATGGGTCAGCACAGTATGTGCACTAGGAATCCAAAGTAGACATATTCATCCTATAGCTAAGAAAGACATAATGTTGAAAGTAAATGTTGATGGGTGTTTTGGGCACACTTTCTTGACATAGGCAGTACCTAGGCACACTACCTCTCTTGAAAGGAAATCTCCAACTGCAAGCGGCTAAAAATCTGCCCAAGGTCTCTTGGGTGTCAGGTCATGACTTGCATGGAACTCCTCAGTTGATTTTAATGTGATTTTGTTGGTAATCATAGGGAAAACTTACGTAGTTGGATACGAGGTAAATCTTCAAATCCAAAGTTTCTACGATGGAGGTTGAGTTTCACTTTGCTGTAGGTTCGAACAGCGGTCCAAAACTTTGATGTTTCTTCAAGTTTGACTTTACAATGTGCAATGAACCTTGGTATAGGTTGTTTCTAAAAAAGAAGGAAAAAGAGCAAGGAAGATGGAAAGTTCCTGGATCTGCAACTAACTTTGAACAGTAATCATGGTGTTCCTGCAATGGACAGGTTCCTCAAAACAATATTTCACTTAACCAAAAATCTCACAGTCTCATGAAATTTGTGCTATCTTCTAAGGTCTGTAGATATTTCACCTATTATTCATCATATGCATGCATGAACATAGATGAAATTATGGGGAAGCTTTGAATTTAAGCCCAGACTAACTTCACACAACCATCTACCAGCAGTAAAGAGCAAAAAGTATGGACTAAGAAGGCATCTACACAGCAGGAATTCTCACAACTACAAAACAACATTTCTAGAATCTATCAAAGCAAGAATACAGCTAACTAGAACAGCAATATAAATCTAAGTGAAGCATCTAAAAATGGAGATTGAACCATGAAACATGTGAAGAAATCAGAAAATTCACCAAGTCAATGTATTTTCATTAAAATTTTGGTAGCATGTCTTTACAACAACTCAACTCTCTTTGCAAATGAGAGGAAAGCCCTATTTATAGTGCCCAAAAAGTCAAATGAATGGCCAAGATTAATTCTCATTGTGTGGCCAAGATTCATTACAAAATAGGGTTTCACCAACCCCCAATATATTACAATTTAGAATTACATTATGTCTTCTTCCCTATTTTGTCTTCTAGTGAAGGCACTGTAGCATTTTTGTCTTTTGTTGATTGCTCTTCTACTATAGCTACTCCTTTGGGGGCTCTTCATTGATAACAGGGTTGTCCTCTTGCTTTTTTGAAGCTGTATATTCCATGAATTTGAGAATGACTGGCTGCAACTTGTCTATCTTAATGATCTCATATTGCAACATTTGATAGCTCCATTCTTTGGCATTATCTTCTAGCTTCTTCCAGTCCTCATCATATTTTGCACCCTGATCTCTGAACAACTCTGATTGATAGAAGGCATGGGTAGCAAAACTCATGAACTCCATTGTTATTTCACTGGACATCCCATCCTCCATCTTCTTCTGAAAGTAAGGTTTTACCTTTTCTGGATCCATCTACACTGTGGGCATGTCATACTCTGTCATTAGCTTGAGATAACGAGTGCATTCTTCCCTAATTTCCTTAATCCATTCAATGTCTAGGTCCACTCTACTCATTATTTGCTCCAACCTTTCTTTCCTATTGTCAAAATCCCACTGCCACACATCCATCAACCAGTGGTCGTCCCTTTTGAATGTAAGCTCCTTTTCCCATGCAGCCTTTGGTAACTGGAGGATGGCCTCGATTTTTGGAAAGGTGGAGTCATATGTTGCAGGGAAGTCAGTGTAGAGCTTCCTCATTCTTTCCAAAGATGTTGCAGATCCAAGAACTTGTTGGCCGTTCGAACAGCCCGGCTAATTCCCATGTTCCCGACGTATAAGACCTGTTGAAACCAGCTCTTTGTAGTCTTGTCCAAGTTCTTTCTTCTCTCCAGCTTGTCAATTTTTTCTTTGGACAATAGTTGGGGTGGAGCTGTGGATGTGGTGGGAAGGTCATTAATTGAAAACCATTGTTAGATGTAATCCATCAAGGCAACCACCTGTGCTTTGAGCTCATCCTTCGAAACATTATCTTGATTTATCAAGTGAACCACCATAGCTATTGATTCCTCAAGATGCCCCACTTTCTGCTCCCTGGTGGTAATTCCTAAATCAAGAGTGGAGATGTTGTAGCTTACACCAGCCTGGCCTACCACTGGCATTGATATTTGCATAGTTTGAAATCTAGAAGCATCCATTGTTACCATGGATCTGATCTTAGGCTTCTTCTCTTTTTGAGTTGTGATCAGCGCTTGAGCTAAGATAGCCTCCAGCCTCGCTCTTGGGTCCTTTAGTATAGGAGTTTTCTTTTCAAGCTGTCTTTCTAGCCATTCAGGTATAGCAGACCTTTCCTTAGGTGATTCATGATCACCCTTGCCCTTCTTGTCCAAGACCTCTATTCCCTTATCCCCAGGGGCCCTTTCTTCCATTTTAGCAGCATCTCCCTTCTCTTCGTCGGAGTCCTGGATGAACACAAGGCGCTTGATGGGAGGCTTGGTAGGAAATTGCTATCAAGGACTTTCTTCTTTCTCTATTTCCTCCCCCTTCTTTTCCTTAGTTTGCTCAACCTTTTGCACATGCTCCTTGGGCTGCTCAATTTCGAGGCTCTTGACAACTTGAGCCTCACCCTTAGGTTTATCTTCTCCTGGATTGTCCTCTTGTTGCTATCCTTCCTCTCCAAGAGGCGACCTTTCTGCCTCTTCTTCAGTACCCTTTGGCTATCGGGCCATCTCTTCCTCAAGATCATCGTCAAAGGCCTGCATGATGACCCTACCACCGGTATCTTCCTCCTCATCCCCACTCTCGGAAGAGCCTGTTCCTTCTTCCTCATAGGCTACCCTGTCAATTGTGTAGTGTTCATACTCTGAGTGCTCGTGATATTCGTCAGCTTCCTCCTCAAATGACTTTGAGGCTTCTTGCTCTCGTCTCTCCCATTCCTCAGAAATCAACATGGTGGCCTCCATCACTGGTGGTCCTGCTAGAGGCTCGAAGGTTTAGTGGTAGCGAGGACCTGCGCTAGGGCTGCTTGAAGAGTGGGGTCCATAAGGATCTGGGAGAGCTCGAAGGGGAGACTTTGCATATGCTTTGAGAAGGCCTTAGGCAGGGTATAAACGGGTATTGGTTCTACTATAGTAGCTAATCGGAGCGATGTGGTAGGTGACATTATAGCGGAGGAAGGAGGAGTAGTTACAGCAGAGGAAGAATCAATTACTAGTATAGGCTCAGTCGGAGGTGAAGGGGAAATATGGATAAAGATGTCCACCGCTGGGGGGGATGTGGCGATCATGTCTAGGGAGGTAGATGATGGGGCAGTCAACATAGGGAGAGCCAAAAGTGGTTTTAATTGGTCTATACCTTTTGCTTCTTCTACTTGGATTACGGGCTGCTCCGTGGTGCCCCCACTTTGCTTGAGCCTTTTGGAAGGTGGGCCCCCTGGATCCTTCCTTGTATAAACTTTGGGATCAGGAGACTGCTCTATTTCCATCTCTTTCCTCTTATTGGTTCTGGTGACCAGAGGAGACCTGGATGTCCTGCCCATTGAAGTAGTGGCAGTGGCATCTTCTGTGGCACTTGGCTCATTTTTGAGCCCTTCATATGTCAGGACCACCCCTTGTTGTTTCAGTTGGGCTACCTGTCCATCAACCCACTCCTTGGTACGGGCCAAGATTGGCTTGGTTATAATATCAAGGTCATCGACCTCCTGTTCATCCCAATCTATTGTTGGTATTGGCAAGTTGGCAACTGCGGGGTATCTGGGGTCCATTACAGTGCTTTCGTCCTCCTCAACCTGATCGGGTATGGGAAATGGTTGCACCCTTCTTATGAAGCATGCAGTCATCCACATATAGTTCCTAGCTCGCACCTCTTTATCATCCTAACAATTTTCCTAGAAGTCTTCGATATTGTGTAAATGAGTGTACTTCAGCCCTAATGCCTTCCTTACATGCCCGTACGGGTCAATCCATGGGTGAGGAGTGTGTAATTGGAAGTGGTACTCCACTAGCTCCTTTTTTGAATTCCCAGCACACTGGAAAGTTTGCAATTTGTACATGCCCTGACCAAGGGTCAAGGGATAGGAGATTCCTACCAAGTGCTTGCCATTGAAGACTGATTGTATGTGTTGGAGCTTCCGAGAAAGTTCCAATAGGATGATTCAGTCGTTGGGGTATCAAGGAAGCTTATTCAGCCTTTCTATGAAGCCCTAGGTGCGAATGTATGTGAACTTTGGATATTTAATAAAAAGGAAGGCATAATACTTCAAAAATGCTCGCGCACTGTGAGAGATTCTTCTCTCAAAATCCCCTCCAAGCAGTCAAATGATGTGACCAATGAAGGCATCATTTACCCTATAATACTCCTTCTTGAAATCTCGGTACTAGAGCTAGGGGTACCTATCATAGACCACCAATTTTTGACCCTACTCTTCATCGGTTGCCACAAACAACCTGTTGTACTACCTCTGGTCTGCCAAGGAGTAGACGAGATACGAGGTCATCTAGAAATTTGAACTTTTCTTGACATTGATGAACTACTCATGGAAGCAGTCACTTGTTATGCCTCCCCAATAGAACGTGGATTTTGTGGTGATGTCCTCATTCCCACAAAGGCTCTGTTCAATGAAGTACACCATCCACTCCTAAAAGAAAGGCAGTAGTAGCACCCTGCTTAGCATAGTGATTAAGTCATGGTAATCTTCATGAAAATCACTACGGAAGAGTTCGTGAGGAACCTTCGCAGTGCTGCCCCATTTCTCTTTGAGCCAGTGTTGATTTATCAACTTTTTGCAACCAATTGGGTTGTCATCCCATGCTACTTTGCACTCTTCTATGGTAGGCATCTCCATCTCGATGAAGCTAGGAATGTGGAAGGTCCTTGTAATGCCTTCAACTGACATATCTGCTAGGATATTACCATCTCTGTCGATGATGGTCTTTGTCTGTCATCCCATGCTACTTTGCACTCTTCTATGGTAGGCATCTCCATCTCGATGAAGCTAGGAATGTGGAAGGTCCTTGTAATGCCTTCAACTAACATATCTGCTAGGATATTACCATCTCTGTCGATGATGGTCTTTGTCTCGGTTTGATATGCCTATCAACAAGCCATGACCAGCTCAGGGGAAATGAGAGATGGGGGAAAGCCAGCGGCTTTTACGATTCTGCTCTACCTAATCAGCCTTGCATTCTTGGTTGTCGGGTTGATTCTGACCCTTTGTGTAAACTCATCAATATCAACTTGGCTGATATTGGTGTTTGTTATTTCTTTCCAGTTCGTGGTGATTTTTAATCATAGAGGTTCACCCCAAAACTAGAACTTCATCTGGTCCTTGTCCTCTTTTCTGTAGGGAATTTTGCCTAATTTCTTTCCTTTTTCTTTTTTTGTGGGTACCCCTTAGGGTCCTATTGATGGTGTTTTCTGCACAGCAACAACTCAGACATAATGCAATATTCTATCTCTCTTGAAAGGTTATATTCAATACTAAATCACTAAAAATTGCCCCAAGGTCTCTCGGGTGTCAGGTCTTGACAATGCATAAACAACTCAGATAATATGTGAAAATGCTGGTAATCACAAAGGGACCTTACTACAAGCAAACTGTATCATTTAATTTATCATATTTTGAAATGTGATGATTTTAATCCCAAATTATTTCTAGAATATAAAGAAATAGAAAAAGATAACGGTGCAAGAGTATAGTAAGACCTAATTTATCTCTAGAATGAACAATGAAAAATGACAGATATCTGGAATGGACCAATCTCAAGTAACCAATTCTTGATCAACCCACAATGCAATATCACAAGAACGGTGCAATCTTCTAAGGTATATAGATTTTCAAATCATGGACATCCATCTACAATCGAACTTAAGCACATTAAATATATGGTCTAGGTTGACTTCACCAGCCTACTACAGTCAGATAGTTACTGGGAGTATAGACCAGAAATTGCTACAAACATTCCAAATATGAGATCATAAACACCATTCATCAAACTAAAACTAATTTAATTCTGAACACTAAACCCTAAATCTTTAAGCAACTTGAAAGATAGAACAATAAGAACCATGCAAGATAAACTAACACAAGAGACTTCACCAGGAAAACCACAATTTCCTCAATTGTATTAAATCATCAAGAGACTGCAATAATTTCACTGCTCTGATATAGTATTTGCTTCAAGAAATTGAATATTAATCCTACTACAAAATACTCTAGCTCTTTTCTACTCTTAATTATCTCTAATAATTTCTAGCTAACCCTGCACAATGAGACAAGAATTCCTTTTATATAAAATCCCAAGATATGTTAGCCCAGCCAAACATTTACAAAAATAAGAAAATCACCAAAACAAGTCGTCCCTAGAAAACCAAAATAAGGCACACATTAAATGCCATCTTTATCATCAAGGTCGGCCTCAGCACAATCCCCAATGAATTCGGTCAAATGCATGCCCTATGATAATAGGGAAGCACAAATCTCAAAATGACATTAAATACTGCCTCCTTTATCCTTGCTTTGGGCCAACGATCCTTGAACCCTCAAAAACACCCCATCTAGCTCAGCAACAGGTGGCAAAGGCAAGACCTTAAGTCTACATTGAATGGAATCAATCTCCTCTTTTGACTGGTCAATAATCTTATTCCAATCAACCTTATGCGCCTGGTACTTATCCATTACTGCCAAGTAGGTGGCTGCATCATCAAGTTGATGGCTAGTTATAAAATTCTCAGCATCTGAGGCATAAACCTCATGCCACCATTCCCCGAGTTGCTCGAGACTTAGGTATTTAGGAGAAATCTTCTTCCTACTGGTCATGACTTCAAAGAATGCAATGCAGCCCTCATAGACACTGGTTAGATCATTATCAATTGATTTCTTTCATTTCTAGATCTTTCTCATGGCCTTATGCCAAATTTGTAGAGCCTCAAACCATTCCCAGGGTTCATTCAACCTAGAAGAAGGAAGAATTCCATCCGTAGCTAATTGTTCCTTACCATGCTCCATGATAACCTTGGATTTCTGCAGCAAGAGGTCAATGTCTTCCTTGTCTTGGGACAGCACATATTCTAGCAATTCCTTAGCTCAGACTGCATCTTTCCCAATGGATAGGATATCCTTGATTGCACTATCTCCCTTTATCTGCACATCCCTCAGCCAATCTCCTGCAGTTTGAGCTGAGGCTTTCATTTTCTCAATCTTGGAGATGGTTTCCTTGGGTAGAAAGCCAGGAGTAGTAGAAGAAGATGGGTGGAGAGACTGCAGAGGCTTCATCACCTCTTCCAAACATTTCCTCAGTCTTTCATTCTCCTTCCTCAGCTCATGCTTGGTTTGGGTCTCTTTCCTCAACCTACCAATGATTACAGCACTAGACCCTTCGTATTCCTCTATATCCTGCTCCATGGATGCCGGTCCAAGGTTGATAGTTTGTACATTATAATCTCCACCAGTAACTTCCTCTCTGGTTTTGTCTACGGCAAGAGTAGCAATATGGATGACCCTGTTGTTTGATTCATCTCTCTCCATTTTTGAGACTACCCTAGCTGCCTTCTTTTTCTTTCCTTTACCAATCTTAGACAACATTTCATCCCAATCCAAGGGAGTGTCCTCAACAACTACCTACTTCTTTCTTGCAATCTCTTTTTCAAGCCAATCGGGGGCTACAGGTTCTACCCGGATTTCCTCTATTCTCAATTCTTCTTGCTATTTTATTGTTTTCTCTTCTTCCTTTTCAGTTGTTTTATCTTCCTCCTCAGGGAGCTGCTCATCTTGATCACCCTCTTCTAGTTCCACCTCTTGCACCGATGATGGGATTCTAACAGGGATGTTCTCCTCTTGCTCAGGCGATCCGTTTCCTCTGCCAATATCCAGAGAATCTTCATACATCACTAGAGGAGAGGGATGCTTCTCTACCTCTTCGGCTTCGAGCTTAGTTGCTGCACCGAAGAGTTCCCCTTCTTTGAATGGCTCTGCCTCTCCACTTGTCTCATGTTCTTTCGAAGTCTCTTGCTCAGGCATACTTGGTAGAGGAGAAGCAACTTTAGATGGTTCTTCAGTTGTCATTTCCGGAGGAAGGTCCTTCTTTTGTATCGGCCCCTTAGGGGATGGAGTCCTTGATCTTCTCATGTAGACTTTTGTATTCTCTCCTCCTGAGCTCTCTACATCAACAATAGGAGGCTCATCCTTTGATATGTCCTGAATCTTCTTCCTTGAAACCATAGTTGTCCTGGTCTTCTTTGGTGGTGAAGGGGCACTTTCTTCTTCTGCCTTTTCCAACTCTTCCTTATCAAAGGATCTACCAATCTTCAAAGTTTGACTTCTCTTCTTTCCTTTTGGCTTTCTTTTTGTTTCGAGCTCACTTTCCTTGGGGCCTCTAATCTTTATTTTGAAAGGAGATCTCTTCGTAGTTTTCCCTTTGGGATCATCTTCCCCGGATTCTTCCGAAGTAGACATGGGATTGAGGTCTCCCATCAAGTTGAAGGTACAAGTCACCTTTTCACTTTCTAGCTCCCAAACCTTATGCTTTAACCAAGAAGAGGTAAATTTCATAATAGGGGCCATTAGGTCCTCCAACTCTGTGACCTCATCATCATTCCAGTTGATTTCCCCGACTGGCCTGTCCTTCACAGCTTCATACGCATTGTCCTGTACCAGGTTTCCATCATCCTCTAGTTGGTCCGGGATCAACTTGACATTGTACTATCAGATTGCATCAACAAGAAGCTTGGAGTACCTTTTCTTTCTTGCTTCAAAGTCATCCTTAATGTTTGCCCAATAGTGCTCCAAGTCATCTTTGTTATGGTATTCTTTGGTAGCCTTCTTCTGTGCTTCTCCTGTGATATCAAAGTTCATACTTTTGGAGTGGAAGGAGAAACCATACGCTGCCAATTCATCCCCCGCAGTGTGTGCTGATTGAATAGAGGGGCACACTTTTGCTACACCAACTCCAAGAGGGAAATCTCCACCAAAACTTGTCTTATGCTTTTCCTTCTTTACAATGGCATCAAATTCACAAATCTGTCTGACAACCTCCAATAGAACAATGTGATCTGTGGGGTACCTAGGTAACCTGTATGGAGCAACCGGGCATCCATCAATTCTAAGGTAGGTGAAGGTGGGAAATTGAATGAACCAGGCTCCGTAGTTCTTTATCAATCCTTTAGCTCCATCTGACAGTCTCACATGCTCAGCATTATGAAGCATCCAAGTGATATGCATAGTGAATGCATCATTAGCCCTGCGGTAGTCTTTATGTCCTAGGTGCAACTCTGGTACACTTCATAAACTATGTCCTGTCTGAATGTCCCTCATGGATTCAAACCCCTGTATGGGTAGAATCTAGCTAATACATACATCACATATGAGGACATGGTGAACTTCTTGGTCTCCAAGATGTTCCTCAGCTGCTTATCAATCTCAGAGCTAATAAGCCCAACCCAATGGTAATTGGTTCCTTATTCAATCTTGCTAATCACATGAACCATCTAGTTCTCCAACACTTCGGTGGTCTTCAAACCTGCTACTCTACTCAAGAATGTTATAGCATCATATTTTTCCGACCTAAATTTGACTCTGTGCAACTGCTTGGGCAGTTTGGAGTAATGTGATTTTGGCTTCTCCAACCAAGAGTTGATCATCTATTGAGCTTTGGATGGCTCATTGTCATAATACGTCTTCGCCATGTCCATGTTTAGAGCACACACAGAAGGTAGATCCGGCATGTCAAAGGCCTGGGCAATAGAGATAGGACTAAAATTGGCCAAGACTCTCCCCTCAGTGCTAACCACCCTTTGTGTATCAAAATCGTACTGTCGGGCACACTCTAAGATCAACTCATAGCATTGGATCACTGGAGGAAACCTTGCCACATGCACTAGTTCAAACTTCATCATGCCATTCCTTAGGACTGACATATTTTTCTTAGCTATCCTCTGCTTGAACTCCTCGTATCTCCAGGCCCCCACATTGGTGTCAGACACCTCAGACCATACAGAAGATATCTTGCTCTCAAGAAGTTGACTCTTAGTATCTAACCTTATTCTCTCTACCTCTGAGATGGAGGACCCCTCCATATCACCCTTCGATTTTCTGGTTGCAGCCTTGCTTGATTCAGCCTGTACTCCCAAGAAATCATCATAAATATCAATTTATCGTGCATATTCCAGTCCAAAGGTTAGTATAAAATCATATAAAGTAGTTAAAATCCATCACAAGTCTTCAATCTCTGAAGATCCAGAAAAATAGAACAATCCGGGAAAATAGTGTAAGCTGGGAAAATCCAGTCGGGGTGGAATTTCGGAGAAATTCGACCCAGACGGATTCTTGCTGCTAAAACATCATCAGTCACATAAATCATTAGTTTAGCCAAAAGATCATTAGAATATCATAAAATTTGTTCATTAGCAACAAGAAATAGGCATTTAGCATTTACTCCATAATCCTATCTTCGGAAAATCAAAAAGGATAAAGCCCGATAGGAAAACCGGAAAAGTCTAGATGGGAAAGATTTTCGTGGACAGTTCGAGGAACTTCAAAAATTGCAACACTCTGTGAAATGAGCCAAAACTGGAAAAATTCAGGTACGCAGAAATTTCGTGGACACCATGGGAACCCGACGAATGACGACATGCGAGTTGGCGATTAAATGATCGTGTAAACTTCTTTACCTGGATTCGAATGGTCCCGAAATTGATACTACCCAACAAAATTCTGTATGCAAATAGTTTCAAGTTCACAAAGCTCTCAAAGGTCGAATCCTCACGACAACACAATGATGCCCTAATTTTGATAACCAGACCCCACCATTAAAACCAAGGTAAGCTCGAGGTTTTAAAATATCATCTATAAAGACAAGTCTAGGGCATTTCGAGTCCTCATAAGGTAGGGATCAATTTAATATAAGTGCAAGATTGACCAATCATAACGAATTTTCCATTTTGGGCCGAACACTGAAAAAACCCTAACCTTGCACAATATGGCAAATTACGCACTAAGAGGACAAGAAATCTGACCTAGAACCCCTTTCAAATGGATGCATCCATCATCTAGGGATAAATACAAATTCACATGGCACAAGTGAGGAGGATTCTCGAAGAAACGGGTCAAACCCTAACTCGATAAGAAGGAAATCATGGCTAACATGGGCCGACACAAAATGACCACCAATCAATACAGAGAACTCAATCATTACACGAACAAATAAGAGGAGCCTTCGATAACTTACCATGGATTATTGTAGATGAAATTCACACTTGAAGCAGCGACCACAAAGCAAACATGCCCTAGTAGTGAAAACCTTGACCAGCGCTTCAATCAATCCACACGCAAGCGATTCAGAATCAATCCTCAAAGCTCAAATGGAAAACTCTTAATCACCAGAGCAGTAAACAAGTGAATAATGAAGTGTGAATGGTGCTCAAAATATTTTAAATTCACCCATATGTGTGTCTGAGCAGAGGTACCTCGGTCATTAATGATCGACAAGACATATATGATGAATCCAGAAACCTGAGCCTGAGACGGAATCTCAAAAAATCCCAAGATACGCGAAAATCCGGATGGACACAAATTTCACGGAAAGGCAGAAACCGGGAATATAACGAAGTTCAAGATTTTGATGTAGACCAGGAAAATTCGCCAAAACCAGAAAATCCCGAAGTCAAGCAGAAACCCGGATTCAAAAAATTCAGCGATGAATAGACAGTGAACTAGAGCCTGGGAAAATCCATCGAAGCCAGAAAATCTCGGACTCAGGTGAAAACTCATATTTTGCTTAAAACTCAATTTTTGCCAATTCAAACCTCAAGGCAAGATCAAAATCAACAAGACCAATATGTCAAGACCTCAGAAAGATAAATCCAATAAAGCTAAAGGTCAAAAGGCACCAGAAAAGAGGGTCACTACTCCAAGTGGGGCGTGTGTGCAAAAACTGCACAACAAATGGCGACTTTGTTGGGGAAATGCTCCTGAGTATTTCAATGACAAACTGGAATCAAGAACCCATAACTTATGGTTTCAACGCAGATACCCGACCACCACCTTCATGTTTAAACAAAGAAACTCCCAATCATTAAAAGTTTCCTATACCAGGGTCAAAGTGTGTGCAGGTGCGTCCATTACCTACCCTTAGTTGCACCAAGAACCAAACGTGGTATGAACAAGCTACATAAATATTTATACTCTAAAAGTAACCTGGATAGAGCCTCGCTACCGGTCAAGCATCCATAGCCCCGATGAGGTTATCGCTGTGATCCTCCTGAACATAGCTCTACTGCCAGCCAGGCGTCCATAGCCCCGGTAGAGATATTCAGATCCCCCTGATAAGTTAAATTCAAACCTTTTGATTTTCAATATTTTTTCTTCTTTTTCTTTTTCTGGTAAGATTTATTTCTTCTTTTTTTTCTTTTTTTTATCCTGTGAACAGTGAAGTCCACACTCAGGGCTGAGAACCATAGTGGCACTAGAGTAGAAAAGGATTTTTCGCCTGTTCAGACCTTATAAGGGCCTTCTGCAACTTCAGGTATATTAAGAATTAGAAGTATAAGACCCCAATATATTCCTGTTAAACTGACTAGAAAACCCCTTTGCCTCGGCATAAGGATAAGTGACATTAGGTAGAGAGTTTGTACCATGGTGCTCTGGAAGGATGATTATAATTTGCAAGGGAAATACCAAGAACATTAGACCTACTTTGTCACCGTTGCCATACAGACGCACCCACAAATCCCAAAAGAGAAAGAACCAAGAGCAAGAGCAACGCAAACTAAAACAAACAAACCAAACCAAGGCAAGCCTATTCTAACCAAAGAAAAATAGACAAAGCAAAAGGGAAACCTACTCTAACCAAACAAAACAAGCAGAGCAACCTAAACTAACTATTTACAAAACAAGGAGCCGAAAACAACTTAGGACTGAAAATAATGTTTCAAATACTGCCCATTGACAGGAAATGGGATATCTTCTCCCGTGAGAGTCTTCAGATGGAAGGCATTATCTCCAAGCATTTCAGTGATCTGATATGGGCCAAACCACAATTTATCAAACTTCCCATGGTTCCCTTTCTGATCATGAGGTTTATCCCAGTATAAGACAAGGTCTGAAATCCTGAAGGCTTTGACTTTAGCTCTCCTATCAAACCATCTCTTAACTACCCCTTGATGTTTGGCGAAATTCTCAAGGGCATTATCTCGTTTCTCCTCAAGGTGCAGTAGTTCTGTTAACCTAGCCTCCCTTCTATCCCCTTCATCATAACACTGATTTATAAACTGTAAGGTTGGGATCTTGAGTTGAATAGGGAATATTGGCTCTAGACCATACACTAAGTGATAAGGAGATGTTTCAATGGATGACTTAAGTCTGGTGCGATCTGCCCAAAGGGAAAACCAAAGCTGGGTGTGTCAATCCTTTGGGTTCCTCTCTAATAGCTTACGGATGATAGTCAACAGGTTCTTATTAGAGGACTCGGCCAAGCCATTACCCTATGGATAATAATTAGATGCAAATTTCACAATAATGCCATGATCAAAAGCCTAGTTTGAAAATTTTAAAAATGCAAAAGCAGGACCATTATCACAGACAACAGCAATAGGACATCCAAATCGATTAAGAATGGTTGATTCTAAAAAATAAATCACTACATCTAATGTACATTGTCTACAAGCAAAAGCTTCAGTCCATCTTGTAAAATAATCAGTAATAGTGAGAATGTACCTGTGTCCTGCAGAGGATGGTGGGTTGATGGGGCCTATGAAATCCATACCCCATTGAGCAAAAGGTCTTATCTCGGTGACCAATTGGAGCGGAAGTGCTACACACCTTTCTCTTGTTACTGCAATCTGGCAAGTGTGACAGGTCCGTACATGATGGTGAACATCTTTGAATAATGTAGGCCAGTAATACCCAGCCCTCAAAATTTGGTTTGTTGTGGCAATTGTAGAGCTATGACCAGTACCATATTTCTCATGAAATTCACTCATCACTCTTTCAGCTTCCTGTTTCCCAAGACACCTTAAATAAATACCTTCATGATTTTTCTTGTACAGAATAGCTCCTTTCAACATGAAACCATCACTCTTTAACCGTAGAGCTCATCTCTGAACTGGATTAAGATGACTTGGTGGTCATTGATTCAGCAAGTAATAAACTATGTCATCATACCAACCATCTGGAGAAACCTCTTTGATATTATAGTTCTGGACAGTCAATTTGGGACCTATTTTAGCCATAGTCTGGGTGAGTCCCTATCCTCTTACCAGCTTCATGGGCTGAATCTCGATGTCATACTCTTGTAGCATGGTCACCCATTTAGCTCTGCGCTTGCCCAATTCATTTTGCATCAAGAGTAACTTAACTGTAGAATCAAGGACAATTGCATGCACCTTATTTCTGAGGATGTAATGCTTGAATTTCTTTACTACTCTAGCCAGGGCATACGCCTGCTTTTCCACACTTGGATATTTTAATTCAGCATATTTTAGTGGTGCACTCATAAAAGCAATAGGATGTTCATTTCCCTCATTAGACTTTTGAGTTAGCATTCCAGCACATGAATGATCTGAAGTGAATGAATAGATATAAAAGGGTCTACTATAATCAGGACTTATCAATACTGGAGCATCAGCAATGGCCCTTTTGATCTCTACAAAGACTTTCTTAGCTTCCATAGTCCATTCGATCTTGGCATCCTGTTTCAACATTGCATTTAGTGGTTTTACAATTTCAACAAATCCAGTGATGAATTTTCTGACGAAGTTGATCTTGCCGAAGAAAGACTTCATTTCCTTTTTGCTAGCGGGTGGCTGAATCTTCAATATGGCCTCCACTCTCTCTAGATCTATAGCAATTCCCTTTTTCTGATATGACATGTCCGAGTAGCTTTCCCTCTGTTACGCTGAAAATACACTTCTTAGGATTGAGAGATATGCCAAATTCCCTGCACCTTTGAAATACTTTGCACAAATCTGAGATGTGGTCCCCTCTATTCTTTGAAAAAATAGTCAGGTCATCCATATAGATAATGATGCATTTGCCTATTATATCTTTAAAGGCAATATCCATAGCCCTTTGAAATGTAGCCCCTACATTAATGAGTCCAAATGGCATTCTCCTGTAGGAAAAGGTACCCCACTTAGTTGTAAAAGTTGTCATGTGTCTGTCCTCATACTGGACCATCACTTGATTGTATCCAGAATAACCATCCAGAAAGGACATCATCTGAGATCCATTGACCACTTGAAGTACTTCATCCAACGAAGGAACTGGATAGTTGTCATTTTCCAATGATTTGTTTAGATTCCTGAAATCGATACAGAGCCTAATTTCTCCATTCTTTTTCCTTACTAGAACTAGGTTTTCCACCCATGTTGAATGTCTAACAAGGAATATGATTCTGGCAGACAGTAACTTCTGAACTTCTTTCTGTATGAGTGGTTCCAACAATGTGTTGATAGGTCTCTGTCTCTGTCTGAAAGGTTTAGCACCTGGCTTCAGGGGTATAGTATGAGTTATGATTGATGTATCATAAGTCTTCAAATCTTCATAACCCTAGGCCACTATATCTGGAAAACTATGTAAGGCTTCAATTATCCCTTGTCTTTCTTCTAGAGTGCATACCTTGCCAATGAAAATATTCTTAATATTGTCCTCAGTTCCTAGATTGTGAGTGTCACACTATCCACTGATTGATTCTTTCTTCGACTCTTGTTCCTGATCTCTAATCTTATCCATATCAAAAATTCACTCCAACTGTACCATTCCCTTTGGAATAGTATTAGACTTTAGATTCATCACACCTTCTAAATCCAGTTCTGCTTCTTGGGGTTCTGTTTCATCGATAATTTGAGAAGTAAAAACATTTGTATTTGTGATAAAATCCAGAATATATTTGTCATCTTCGAATACCTGGAAATTGGTAACATTGTCTGGGACTGATGGCACAGGAGTCAGTTTGACAGTAAACTTCTTCAGCCTTGACAAAGATAAAGGCTACAGAATACTTGTTGCTTGAGCAAGAGCATCAGTAGTTTGATTCTTCTACCGTGGTATCAGTTGGATATTGAAAGCGTCAAATCCCTCAATGAGGTCCCACACTCTATGTCTATAGTTGGTCATTCGCCTGTCGTGGCATGAATATTGTTTCCTTACCTGCTTGAATACTAACTCAGAATCACCAAAAACTTGTAGAATTTTAACCTTTTTCTTAAGTGCCATAAGAAGTCCATGAATTAATGCTTCATACTCTGCCACATTATTGGTGCAATGGAATTGAAGCCTGTGGGTAGCAAAGAAATTTTTACCTTTTGGACTGATCAGTTTGAACCCTGCTCTAGCTTTGTGTTTGGATTTGGATCCATCAAATTTGAAGGTCCAGCATTCAGTAATGGCAGTCTTCTTTATCATATCTTTCGGATCATCAGTGTCAGAAGATTCTTCAGTCACTATAGGTGGTTTACCTTCTTGATACTTTCCTTGAGGGTTATGCCCCTTTGTCTCCACAGCTTGAGTCAGATTGAGGCATTTTTGTACTTGCTCTACTACTGTCTGACACAAACAACACTCCAACTCTGAATGGGAAGCATTATGAACTCTACACCAATTTGGTAGGAGTAATTCCTTAAAACTTATTTTCCTTCCCAGGTGAGTCTGGTTTTCAACACACTACTTGATGAACTCCTAGAAACTGCTTAATAGGCTAATTTGATTATCTTCGGGTTTTTCTTCGTCTTCAACTGATTCTATCAAAACATCAACATGGCTGGACCCCATCTCAGCATCAACAAGCATCGTATGTAGCATCAACACCTCCTCTGAGTCTGATTCTTCATATTGAGTTGACAGCATGTAATTTCCCATTCCTACCTCTGATATCAAAATCTCTGTTGAAGTATTTTGGTACTCCGTTATCATGTATTTCATTCTTGGTTTTCTCTCAATTCTAATCTGATTTGGCACTCCCTTCCAGGGAAGCCACATGTGAGAATGGTCAGTGGACACATATCTATTCAAAGCCTTGGTGAAATCTCTTCCTAGAATCAAACCATATGCATCAGGGATATCAGCTACCTAAATATTGATAACCTGATGGATCCTTGGGTCAGAGGCTATCTGCATATGAATCATATTTAATTCTCCTACCACATTTACTTCAGTTCTATCCAACTGGGTCAACTTCTTTTGAGAGTCAGTAGGTGTAATTCCTAGAGCTCTACACACTCCAAATGACATCACATTGGTGGAAGCACCAGAATCTAATAAGAAATTATGCAGATTCTTACCAAATATACAGACAGAGATTAGAAATGGTGGGGTTTTTATCCTCCCTTGAAGCAAAGTGGGTTGAGTATCCACCTGGGCCACTTGGGTTTTATCCTTTTCCTTTCTTCTATCTCCAGAGGGCAAGTTAGTTTGATCTTGTGCCTGGTTTTGTGTCTTTACAGACTGAGAACTAGAAGTCTTGCTGATATTTTCACCAGAAGGATTATCCAGAGATACTGAATGTGCATCATAGGTACCTAAAACAGCCTTTCTAATCACAGGGAATCTTAATAATTCAAATGCTTAAAGATTTACCTTTAATTTCTTGAACTCCTCAGCAGCGTATGAGGCCATCTGCTCCTCGTTCATATCAGAAGAAGCCTCCCTAGAAGGTTCTTCTACCTTGTCCTTGCTTGCTTGAACAACCTTTTCCTTTTGTGGGTCAGTTTGAGCTTGTCTTTCCTTCGAAAGGTACTTCCTTGAAACATGCGGATAAGAAGGATTATTGCTAGCATTAGAATCTGGAGGGGTACTAAAGTTATTAGGAGGAATGGAGGTGGTGAAAGGTCCTCCAGCTTGTGGGCGCCTATGAGGCAAATCTCTCAAGCTTTACCTCTGGAACATTTGTACTTCTTCAATATAATTTTCTTCCTGATCCAGGGGACCATTATCATTCATTGCTTCCTCATTGAATAACCGAGCAACCTCGTCTCCATTGCATATTTGGTTTGTTCTTTCTTCCTGAGAATCAGATTCTTCTTCTGGTACATTTTCCTCACTCGTTGGGAAGGGAGCATGGTTTAACACCAGCACAGGAGAGTCGTATGGTGTAGAGGGGACAATCTCCTGTCCATTTGCATTATTTTCTACTTCATACTGGAAAATAGAGGCAGCAGTTTGGAATGTTGGCTTGTCTTATGGAGTCTGCACCATCCTGACAAGGCTGCTTCAACAAGATATACACCACTAGGAGGTTTGTCCTGACTGATTGGTTGATTTGCAGATTGGTTAACAATTTGATTAACAGGTTGATCCAATGGGGTGGGGACTCCTCCATTATTAGGTCCTGTATTCCAAGTTCTGCTTTGTCCTTGCGATGGCCTCTTGTCAAATCTGGATCCACTACCTTGACCTCTATCAAAATTATGCCTCCTATCATTATTAAAACCTCTATCATTGTTGTAACCCCTATCTTGATTATACCCCCTGTCATTATAGAATCCTCTGTCATTACGATGTCCTTGTGGAAACTCTCTATTCTGACTGGATTGCATACTCTTCTGGGCAGCTTGTAAGTGGCTATTTTGATTCCTTAGGTAGGTCACTTCCAGATTTAGCTTCTTTATCATGCTCAGCCATTTCATCAATCTTCTCCCTATTTGGATCTCGATAAGGAAGTTGAAGTGGATTATTCTGAGGGGGAGCAAGCATTGTAGCAGATCCCATAGACTGATGCAATACCTCAGAATTTTGCAAATAGGCGGGAAAACTATTTGACTATGGCTAATACATGGGTTGGTTAACCTGTTGTTGAGGGAAGTTTGTCATGGGGGAGACCTGACTCATGGGATGACCAGGGTGTGGTACCAAAGGTAGTTGAGGTACTAGATTCATGATTGGGGTGTGATTTGTGAGAGCCTAATTTACTGCCTGAACCTGGTTGGGATGTGCAACTGGTCCTAAAGAAGGCAATGGTCCCGTCAAGTGTTGTCTCAAATCTGTGCTAAGTTTAACAACCTCTGTATAGGCATCAGTTAAAGTGGTTGGAGGATTAGGTCGCCACTTCAAAAAGGTTGTTGTAAGGCTATCCAAGGCCTCATAATATACTCCCAGGGCCGTATTATTATCTAAAACATAAGGATCCTAAAGTCTGGTGTATGCACGGTGGAACCTATTATTGAAACTAGAGATTGGTTCATTTACCTCTCTCTTGAATTTAATGAATTGCAAGTATAACTCATTAGCACTAACGAGTATTCGAAACTTCTGTAAAAAAACAGTTTCAAGATCATTCCAATTAAGAATTGAACCAACAGGGAGATGATTGTACCAGTAAAAGGCCTCTTCTCCCAGTGAATAAGGAAACAACCTACAGGCGACATCCTCATGAACAATCCCTATGTCTTTGAGACAGGTTTGGAAGATCCTTATGTGTTCTTCTGCAGTCCTATTTGGGTCATTAACATGGAATTTTGAATAGAAATGCTCGGGATTTTTGGGCATAGCATTGTAGGCATGGAAAAACAAGGGTGATGGGTTATTAGCAAGGAAATCCATTGGCAAGAGTGGGGGTGGTGGTTGTGGTTGGTTAATGACAGGCTGAGGTTGTTGAATGGGAACCAGCTCAGGGATGGGTGTAGCCTCAACTTTGGGATGTGAAGATGTGGATGATGTTGGTGAAGGGATAGGTGATGATGATTCTCCCCTTTCTCGAGTCCTTCTTGACCTAGTGGGGAATTGTAACTCCATTAAATCCTCCTCTCCTGTGGTAGATCTGGTATTTCTCCTATATCTTTCTGGAGAGATGGCATTCAAGAAATGATCCAGTGTGCTCATTCAGGCCCTCCTTCTAACACAAATTTGTTAATGGTATTTTCTGCACAGCAACAACTCAGACAAAAGGCAATATTCTATCTCTCTTAAAAGGTTATTTTCAATACTAAATCACTGAAAATCGCCCAAAGGTCTCTCGGGTGTTAGGTCTTGACAATGCATAAACAACTCAGATAATATGTGAAAATGCTGGTAATCACAAAGGGGCCTTACTACAAGCAAATTGTATCATTTAATTTATTAGATTTGGAAATGTGATGATTTTAATCCCAAATTATTTCTAGAATATAAAGAAATAGCAAAAGATAATGGTGCAAGAGTATAGTAAGACCTAATTTATCTCTAGAATGAACAATGAAAAATGACAGATATCTGGAATGGACCAATCTCAAGTAACCAATTCTTGATCAACCCACAATGCAATATCACAAGAACGGTGCAATCTTCTAAGGTATATAGATTTTCAAATCATGGACATCCATCTACAATCAAACTTAAGCACATTAAATTTATGGTCCAGTTTGACTTCACTAGCCTACTACAATTAGATAGTTACTAGGAGTATAGACCAGAAATTGCTACAAACATTCCAAATATGAGATCATAAACACCATTCATCAAACTAAAACTAATTTAATTCTGAACACTAAACCCTAAATCTTTAAGCAACTTGAAAGATAGAACAATAAGAACCATGCAAGATAAACTAACACAAGAGACTTCACCAGGAAAACCACAATGTCCTCAATTGTATTAAATCATCAAGAGACTACAACAATTCCACTATTCTAATATAGTATTTGCTTCAAGAAATTGAATATTACTCCTACTACAAAATACTCTAGCTCTTTTCTTCTCTTAATTATCTCTAATAATTTCTAGCTAACCCTGCACAATGAGGCAAGAATGCCTTTTATATCAAATCCCAATATATGTCGGCCCAGCCAAACATTTACAAAAATAAGAAAATCACCAAAACAAGTCGGCCCTAGAAAACCAAAATAAGGCACACATTAAATGCCATCTTTATCATCAAGGTCAGCCTCAACACAATCCCTAATTTAATTCGGTCCAATGCATGCCCTATGATAATAGGGAAGCACAAATCTCAAAATGACATTAAATACTACCTCTTTTATCCTTGCTTTGGGCCAACGATCCTTGAACACTCAAAAACACCCCATCTACCTCAGCAACAGGTGGCAAAGGGAAGACCTTAAGTCTGCATTGAATGGAATCAATCTCCTCTTTTGACTGGTCAACAATCTTATTCCAATCAACCTTATGTGCCTGGTACTTATCCATTACTGCCAAGTAGGTGGCTTCATCATCAAGTTGATGGCCGGTTATAACATTCTCAGCATCTGAGGCATAAATCTCATGCCACCATTCCCCGAGTTGCTCCAGACTTAGGTATTTAGGAGCAATCTTCTTCCTGCCGGTCATGACTTCAAAGAATGCAATGCAGCCCTCATAGACACTGGTTAGATCATTATCAATTGATTTCTTTCATTTCTGGATCTTTCTCATGGCCTTATGCCAAATTTGTAGAGCCTCAAACCATTCCCAGGGTTCATTCAACCTATAAGAAGTAAGAATTCCATCCGTAGCTAATTGTTCCTTACCATGCTCCATGATAACCTTGGATTTCTGCAACAAGAGGTCAATGTCTTCCTTGTCTTGGGACAACACATATTCTAGCAATTCCTTAGCTCGGACTGCATCTTTCCCAATGGATAGGATATCCTTGATTGCACTATCTCCCTTTACCTGCACATCCCTCAGCCAATCTGCTGTAGTTTGAGCTGAGGCTTTCATTTTCTCAATCTTGGAGATGGTTTCCTTGGGTAGAAAGCCAGGAGTAGTAGAAGAAGATGGGTGGAGAGACTATAGAGGCTTCATCACCTCTTCCAAACATTTCCTCAGTCTTTCATTCTCCTTCCTCAGCTCATGCTTGGTTTGGGCCTCTTTCCTCAACCTACCAATGATTACAACACTAGACCCTTCGTATTCCTCTATATCCTGCTCCATGGATGTCGGTCCAAGGTTGATAGTTTGTACATTATAATCTCCACCAGTAATTTCCTCTCTGGTTTTGTCTACGGCAGGAGTAGCAATATGGATGACCCTGTTGTTTGATTCATCTCTCTCCATTTTTGAGACTACCCTAGCTGCCTTCTTTTTCTTTCCTTTACCAATCTTAGACAACATTTCATCCCAATCCAAGGGAGTGTCCTCAACAACTACCTGCTTCTTTCTTGCAATCTCTTTTTCAAGCCAATCTGGGGCTACAGGTTCTACCCAGATTTCATCTGTTCTCACTTCTTCTTGTTGTTTTGTTGTTTTCTCTTCTTCCTTTTCAGTTGTTTTATCTTCCTCCTTCTCAGGGAGCTGCTCATCCTGATCACCCTCTTCTAGTTCCACCTCTTGCACTAGTGATGGGCTTCTAACAGGGATGTTCTCATCTTGCTCAGGCGATCCGTTTCCTCTGCCAATCTCCAAAGAATCTTCATACATCACTAGAGGAGAGGGATGCTTCTCTACCTCTTCGGCTTCGAGCTCAACTGCTGCACCAAAGAGTTCCCCTTCTTTGAATGGCTTTGCCTCTCCACTTGTCTCATGTTCTTCTGAAGTCTCTTGCTCCGGCATACTTGGTGGAGGAGAAGCAGCTTTAGATGGTTCTTCAGTTGTCATTTCTGGAGGAAGGTCCTTCTTTTGTATCAGCCCCTTAGGGGATGGAGTCCTTGATTTTCTCATGTAGACTTTTGTTTTCTCTCTTCCTGAGCTCTCTACATCAACAATAGGAGGCTCATCCTTTGATATGTCCTGAATCTTCTTCCTTGAAACCCTAGTTGTCCTGGTCTTCTTTGCTGGTGGAGGTGCAGTTTCTCCTTCTGCCTTTTCCAACTCTTCCTCATCAGAGGATCTGCCAATCTTCAAAGTCTGACTTCTCTTCTTTCCTTTTGGCTTTCTTTTTGTTTCGAGCTCACTTTCCTTGGGGCCTCTAATATTTTTTTTGAAAGGAGAGCTCTTCGTAGTTTTCCCTTTGGGATCATCTTCCCCAGATTCTTCCGAAGTAGACATGGGATTGAGGTCTCCCATCAAGTTGAAGGTAGAAGTCACCTTTTCACTTTCTAGCTCCCAAACCTTATGCTTTAACCAAGAAGAGGTAAATTTCATAACGGGGGCCATTAGGTCCTCCAACTCTGTGACCTCATCATCATTCCAGTTGATTTCCCCGACCGGCCTGTCCTTCATAGCTTCATAAGCATGGTCCTGTACCAGGTTTCCATCATCCTCCAATTGATTCGGGATCAACTTGACATTGTACTGTCAGATTGCATCAACAGGAAGCCTAGAGTACCTTTTCTTTCTTGCTTCAAAGTCATCCTTAATGTTTTCCCAATAGTCCTCCAAGTCATCTTTGTGACGGTATTCTTTGGTAGCCTTCTTCTGTGCTTCTCCTGTGATATCAAAGTTCATTCTTTTGGAGTGGAAGGAGAAACCATACACTGCCAATTCATCCCCTGCAGTGTGTGCTGATTGAATAGAGGGGTCAACTTCTGCTACACCAACTCCAAGAGGGAAATCTCCACTGAAACCTGTCTTATGCTTTTCCTTCTTTACAATGGCATCAAATTCACAAATCTGTCTGACAATCTCCAATAGAACAATGTGATATGTGGGGTACCTAGGTAACCTGTATGGAGCAACTGGGCATCCATCAATTCTAAGGTAGGTGAAGGTGGGAAATTGAATGAACCAGGCTCCGTAGTTATTTATCAATCCTTTAGCTCCATCTGACAGTCTCACATGCTCAGCATTTTGAAGCATCCAGGTGATATGCATAGTGAATGCATCATTAGCCCTACGGTAGTCTTTATGTCCTAGGTGCAACTCTGGGTACACTTCATAAACTATGTCCTGTCTGAATGTCCCTCATGGATTCAAACCCCTGTATGGGTAGAATCTAGCTAATACATACATCACATATGAGGACATGGTGAACTTCTTGGTCTCCAAGACGTTCCTCAGATGCTTATCAATCTCAGAGCTAATAAGCCTAGCCCAATGGTAATTGGTTCCTTGTTCAATCTTTCTAATCACATGAACCATCCAGTTCTCCAACACTCTGGCGGTCTTCAAACCTGCTACTCTACTCAAGAATGTTATAGCATCATATTTGTCCAACCTGAATTTGACTCTGTGCAACTACTTGGGCAGTTTGGAGTAATGTGATTTTGGCTTCTCCAACCAAGAGTTGATCATCTGTTGAGCTTTAGCTGGCTCATTGTCATAATACGTCTTCGCCATGTCCATGTTCAGAGCACACATAGAAGGTAGATCGGGCATGTCAAAGGCCTGGGCAATAGAGATAGGACAGAAATTGGCCAAGACTCTCCCCTCAATGCTAACCACCCTTTATGTATCAAAAACGTACTGCCGGGCACACTCTAAGATCAACTCATAGCATTGGATTGCTGGAGGAAACCCTGCCACATGCACTAGTCCAGACTTCATCATGCCATTCCTTAGGACTGACAAATTTTTCTCAACTATCCTCTGCTTGAACTCCTCATATCTTCAGTCCCCCACATTGGTATCAGACACCTCGGACCATACAGAAGATATCTTGCTCTTAGGAAGTTGACTCTTAGTATCTAACCTTATTCTCTCTACCTCTGAGATGGAGGACCCCTTCGTATCACCCTTCGATTTTTCGGTTGCAGCCTTGCTTGATTCAGCCTGCACTCCCAAGAAATCATCATAAATATCAATTTATCATGCATATTCCTTTCCGAAGGTTAGTATAAAATCATATAAAGCAGTTAAAATCCATCACAAGTCTTCAATCTTTGAAGATCCAGAAAAATAGAGCAATCCGGGAAAATAGTGTAAGCTGGGAAAATCCAGTCGAGGCAGAATTTCAGAGAAATCCAACCTAGACAGATTCTTGCTGCTAAAACATCATCAATCACATAAATCATTAGTTTGGCCAAAAGATCATTAGAATATCATAAAATTTGTTCATTAGCAACAGGAAATAGGCATTTAGCATTTTCTCCATAATCCTATCTTCAGAAAATCAAAAAGGATAAAGCCCGACAAGAAAACCGAAAAAGTTCGGATGGGACGAATTTTCGTGGATGGTTTGAGGAACTTCGGAAATCACAACACTCCACAGAATAAGCCAAAACTAGGAAAATCTGGGTACGCAGAAATTCCGCAGACACCACAGGAACTCGACGAATGATAACATGCGAGTTGGCTATTAAATGATCGTGTAAACTTCTTTACTTGGATTTGAATGGTCCCGAAATCGATACTACCCAACAAAATTTTGTATGCAAATAGTTTCAAGTTCACAAAGCTCTCAAAGGTCGAATCCTCATGACAACACAACGATGCCCTAATTTCGATAACCAGGCCCCTGCCATTAAAACTAGGGTAAGCTTGAGGTTTTAAAATATCATCTATAAAGACAAGTCTAGGGCATTTCGAATCCTCACAAGGTAGGGATCAATTTAATATAAGTGCAAGATTGACCAATCATAATGAATTTTCCATTTTGGGTTGAACACCGAAAAAAAACCCTAACCTTGCACAATATGGCAGATTACGCACTAAGAGGACAAGCAATCTGACCCAGAACCCCTTTCAAATAGACGCATCCATCATCTAGGGATAAATACAAATTCACATGGCACGGGTGATGAGGATTCCTGAAGAAACGGGTCAAACCCTAACTCGATAAGAAGGAAATTATGGCTAACATGGGCCGACACAAAATGACCACCAATCAATACAGAGAACTCAATCATTACACGAACAAATAAGAGGAGCCATCAATAACTTACCATGGATTATTGCAAACGAAATTCACACTCGAAGCAATGACCACAAAGCAAACACGCCCTAGCAGTGAAAACCTTGACCAACGCTTCAATCAATCCACACACAAGTGATTCAGAATCAATCCTCAAAGCTCAAATGGAAAACTCTTAATCGCCAGAGCAGTAAACAAGTGAATAATGAAGTGTTAATGGTGCTCAAAATGTTTTAAATTCACCCATATGCACGTCTGAGCAGAGGTACCTCGGTCATTAATGATTGACAAGACGTATCTGACGAATCTAGAAACCCAAGCCCGAGACGGAATCTCAGAAAATCCCAAGATACGTGGAAATCCGGATGGACACAAATTTCATGGAAAGGCAGAAACTGGGAATATAACGAAGTTCAGGATTTTGATGCAGACCACTAAAATCCGCCAGAACCAAAAAATCCCGAAGTCAAGCAGAAACCTAGATTCAAAAAATTCAGCGATGAACAGACAGTGAACTAGAGCCCGGGAAAATCCGCTGAAGCCAGAAAATCTTGGACTCAGGTGAAAACCCAGATTTTGCTTAAAACTCAATTTTGGCCAATTCAAACCTCAAGGCAAGATCAAAATCAACAAGACCAATATTTCAAGACCTCAGAAAGATAAATCCAATAAAGCCAAAGGTCAAAAGGCACTAGAAAAGAGGGTCCCTACTCCAGGTGGGGCGTGTGTGCAAAAACTGCACAACAGGTCCTGCACCTGATTCCAAATATCCTGCGAGCAAAGACACAGTCAGGGCAACTGATCATGAAAGCTTTAACATTAGTCAAAATCCACTAGACAAAATTAACTTTAGACATTTTATCATTCACAAAATCATACATTTTCTTCCAGATGTTATTATTATTTTAATTGAGGGCTTTCGGACGATCCGGGCCTGAAGGCCCGGACATCCCTGGCAGGAATGTTGTCTTCGAAGGGCAGTCGAGGTAGAGCGATCAAAGAGCTTTCTCCCAACCAAATTTTGATAGTTCAAAAGGCTCGTAGCGAAGAGGGCCAAAGTTGAGCACATGGGTTGAGATTAGATTTCAAATTTAAGGTCATTGGGATCGATTTAGGAGCATCCGGAGGTACAAGGCCGAAAAGTTATCTGGGGTTAGCCGTTTGGAATGGCCGAGCAGAAATGGAGTTCTAGGGGTAGAACTCTAGGGTTCGAGACCCGGAGGGTCCAAGGGCGGCTGGCAATTTTTCAATTTTAAAGTGTTCGGGCCTGAGGGGATGGGAAGCTACCATGCTTTCACCATTCCTAATGGTGATCATAAGGCGGAAGTCCAGAGGGGGCGGCCCAGCGGACCAGACCTGGCATTAGGGTCGGATGTCAGATTTTCATTTTGAGTTTCCGCGGCGAGCAGGGAGGCAAATCCTGGAGCTCGGAAGGGCGGGCTAGATTTTCTCTTTCGAAATAGTGGAGATGGGACAGAGTCCTGGATGGCGGAGCTCGGTGTGGTTGAGGACGCCGAAGGGTAGGTTGGGACCCGGGAGGCAGGAGGATGTTGCGCATTCACCGTTCACAATGGCGAAGACTATACAAAAGTCTACAGACGGAAGACCGCCTCGCCGGAGGGATGATTTAAGCATAGAAACGGATGACAAAAGGAGACCCAGGGCCTAAATCTTGGGAGGACGGGGTCGACTCCACCATTTGGGAATGGAGAAAACCTCACGAAGTTTCAGACATGGAAATTTGTGGATTAGGACCTAGGTGCCTAGAGGGCATCTAGTATTTGTCAACGCCCGACGGTGATTTGCTAGGATGGCTCCGAGGATTGGGCGGATAGGGTTCACTCACTATTTGAGAATAGCGGGAGCTGGGCAGAATCCCAGATGCAGAAGTCTGGGGGCGTGAGCTTGGGAGGCCAAAATGGATGTCGATTCTCAAATATTAAGTTTCAAGTCTAGCAGGGAATGGATGACGGAAGTCCGAGGAGCTGGGCCCAGGAGAAGGAGCGACCATTCGAAATGGATGTTTAAATTTTAGTAGTTTTTTCGGCGATAGAGAAGCCCAGGCCCAGTCGATGTGAATTCCTTGTGCGAAGAATAGTCATGCACGGGCTAAGTTCTGGATCGGTCTTAAGGGTGCCTTGGATGTTTTTTGAAGGTTCCAGAACATGGGTTTTGCGCGTCTTATTAAACATTATACACTAAATGTGTTTTTTACCCACGTTCATCAATTTAGGCTTTAAAAAACATGAAAAAATCTCAGGAGGGAAAATGACATGCCTACCTCGGAAACCCGATGTGGCGAGGCATTAAATTGACTAATGGTCGACAAGTGACAGTAGCGGGTATGAGGGTGATGATCGATGAAGACAGTGATCCTCTCTAGCAAGCTCTCTAATCCCTCTCTGCAAACTTGACAAGTGAGAATGACTAGTTTCTCAACATATTTATACTCCCACTGCCATTAATGGCTCCATTTAATGCCCGTATGGAGGACAGTTCAGTTGGTGAATTCAAATTCCCGGACGACAATGAGAGGTCTGGGGTCTAGGGACCAGACGGGCGCGGGATGACAGCCATTTGAAACTCATTCTACGCACCAACGGCCGAGGGGATCTTGAGGCCCGGAGGTTGGAAATCTGAGACAAGTTTGTCATTTTGAAAATTTAGCTTGAAAACCACCGGCGACAGAGTTCCGTCGGAGGTCCGCTGTCGGGAACAACGAAGTCCTCATGGAATTTCGAAAGTAGAAATCCGAAGGGTTGGGTCCGAAGGGGGCGAAAGCATCCGAATTTTTTTTTCAATTTTCACCAAATGGAAAATAGGGATCCAGGACCCAGAGCCTAGGAAGGTGGAAGCCTTTTTTCGTTCGGGATGACAGACACAAAGGGGAAACCTAGCATGCCCCAAGGCCGCTGGCATAGGCAAACTGCCAAGGAGACCCCACAAGGCACTAGAACTTGAAAAAATTGAAAGGGAGAAACATGGTCAACTCAAGATGAGACTTTGGAGGTACGCTGACCACCCGAGACACCAAGACAGGGTACACAAAATGAGGTGGTGACAAAAAATGACTCGGCACGATAAAAGAAAAAGAGGGTCCTCATTTTGAATGGGGCGTGTGTGCTGAGGGCACAACAATAAATTTTTTGGAAACAAGCAATATAAGTTTTGAGCATCAACCAACAACTATACTTAGTTGAAATGCATGACAAAAATGGAAAATCTAAGAAAACAAACAAGAAACTACTCTATTTGTTTTGGCTGCAGGAACAGTCACATAATGGAATTCTAGTGGCTATAGGAATAGTCACATAATGGAATTCTAGTGGCTATAGGAATAGTCACATAATGGAATTCTAGTGGCTATAGGAATAGTCACATAATGGAATTCTAGTGGCTGTAGGAATAGACAGTGCCAAATTCTTAACTAATTGTTGAGCATAAAGTAATAACTAAACTAAAGGATGGAATGCTCACCAAGTGAGCCCTGGTGGATGAGTATCCCTTAAAACAAATGTGAACTCAGATGCACGAACTTATAACTTCATTTTATTCATTGGAAAACATGAGTACAATCAAGCAACATAATTGTATTACTAAAAAACTAAGAATGCGAGTACATCATCAAATTAATCAACCTTCTGAGAAGGAGCATTTGAGTCTTATTTATAGGAAGAAAAGCTACTAACTACCTAGCAAGGTGGTCAACTCCAATAGATTAGGAGGATGCCACTTTAGGGAAAGCATAAAAAGTGGAGAGGAGGTTATGCATGTGTGGAATATAGTCAAGCATGTTTGTCTTAATGCAAATCTATCACAACAATAACTCCCATATTTTCTCAACAAACAATTAAGACCATTTACAAGGCAGTTACAATTTTTTGATTTAAACTAGGAATTTCCCTCTTGCTAAGAGTCTTCCCTCCATTGACCTTTGAACGATCACCTTGTTGACCTTCATGGTGAATGACCAGCTGACAGAATCTTCCTCAATTTTGTAGGCTTTTAATTATATCTACATAACAATATTAGTACACACAGCAATTGCATATTTGTAACTATCTTAAAGTAGCATTCATTAATCGACATGTAAAATTAATATAGATAGTTCATATAACATGTCAATGTCTTTAAAGATTACAAAAATAAGCATATGCCCAATGTCTACAGTTTTGAGGAAATGTCATAAAATGGTCAACATCCAAGTATCAAAGTCTATGACAACTATAGAAAATGGATAATAAACTCTATCAAAATTGAGTAATAAACTAGACTCATCACCTATGTCTAATGTAATCTAATCTAAATGTTGAAAATGAAAAGTGAAAAAATATATTTCTATCCACAATTGCAATGAATGTAAATTATGCTACCTCTAATGAATTGAATGTAATAGAAAGTATGCAAACTAAAACAAAAAAGAAGTAACAGTAAACATAAGCTTAAAAAAAGGAATTTTAACTCTATAAAATACAGTTCAGAATTTGTACTAGGACTGATTTGCCCAAGATAACAAATGAGTCCCAATAGAGATTTTTTTCAAATTTTTCAATTTTTTTAATTTAATTTTTGTGTTTTTTATGTTTTATGATTTGTATGTGAGATGCAAATGTATATTTTGTATGAATGCCAATGAAATGAGATGCAACAATGCAAGCTATATGATCTTTCACTAATGCAAAATTGAAAACCCTAGAATGCAAATTAACGAATGAAAATCCTAATACAATGTTAATGCAAGCCAAATCTAGGATGATGATGGACTCCAAATTAGAAAATGAAATGTTCTAAATTTAGGTTCAACAAAATGGAACCTCTTAAAATGGGGTGAAAGATAATTATTATTAAGTGCTATCACACACACTTCCAAGATATTCCATTCAAGGATAACCTTAGAGATATCAATGCAAAAGAGAAATATATCTTGCAATAGGGCTATCCTAGGGGCTAAAAGTAGACTAATAAGGGGTTCACCACCAAGTAAGAACTTGGAAAAGACAATGAAATGCAAGATGCAACACTAAACCCTAATTCAATGTTAAGACCTACAAAATGACCTAAAAAGTGATTGAAACAACACAGAAAGCTATAGAAAGGAATAAGTGCACCTGGAAAAAATGGAGATGACCTAGAGGAGCCTTGAAATGCTAAAAAAAATGACTTTTTGACCTACCAGGACTTATTTGCCAATCTAGGTGAATCAGTCCCAGATTTGGGTTTTTGCACAGGTGTTTATTTTAGGAAAAAGGGTATCTAAATCTACAAACGGATCTAGAAAACACCTACAGTGGGACTCATTTTCCAATCTTGGTGAATCAGTCTTGTTTCGCTTTTTCAAGAATTTAAAGTTTTGATCTGCACTTCAACACCTGCTCTTTCCTTCCAACTTGAATTCTGGATCTGAATCTACGAAAATACCTACAAAACATAATATAAACTTGATTTGCTAATGGGGGGTTTTCCTTGGTCAAACCCATAGTTTGGTAATTAAACCTTGATAGAAATGAAACATGCATGAAAATATGAATGAAAACCCTAGCCTTAAGTGTTTCTAAGACTAGGAAATCTGACACACAATGTAATTCTATTCTAAATGTGCAAGAACAAGATGCATGAATTAAACTTAAATGATGCAAGACTCACTTTAGGAGATCTCTAATCACCTCAAATGAATCTAAATGATACATAAACCTTCCTTAGGTTGAATGTAGAGTGACAATGGAGGATGGAATCACTTAGAAAGCAAGTCCTTAGGCTTGGCTTGATGGCTATTTGCATCTCCCCAACTTAGAATTCTTCACGATTCGCCATAGAAAACCATGATTAACCCTTAGCAATGCTAGATCTTGAATGAAAGTGATATTTAAGACCTGCAAAATTGCTTTAATGTTGCTCCAAAGCTTCAAATTTGTTGCAAATAGACTCTTGAATGCTCTTGTGAAGAATACTTGAAAGCTTAAATATTTAAATTTCTCTTGAGAATGCTTTCTTGGATTGCTTAGATGATAAAAATGACTTGAAAACTTGATTATATAGGCATTAACACCTAATTGATTGTTATTTAGATCTCAAAGGCCAACATCTACCAAAAATTTGAATTAAAATGGTGAATTTCTTGCACAAATTTGAAAAAGACCCCAAATAGGACTCATTTTCCACCTTTGGCAAATGGGTCCCACCTAAGGGGACTCATTTGCCCAAGGTGGCGAATGAGTCCCACCTTAGCTTTTTGAGGTGTTTTTTTGAGATTTTTGGTGTTTTAAGTGATTTTGTTGGGTTTTTAGGTGAAATAAGCCTCAAGATCCAAAATAATGGGTCTTAGGATCCTATTAATGGTGATTTTAAAATGCAAGGTTCCAAAATAGGTCCAAATTAGACAAAGAATTGTACGATGAGCATGTCATATTAAGTAGAATCATTTAATATTAACCAACAATGAAGGGAAAGGAATCAAAGAAGCACACCAAGACCGGTGGGGTGATCACCAGCCAAGCCTGATGGGAATAAAATGGTTGACATGGTAAATAAGTGTGGAGCTGAAATGTGATACATCAGATTTCAAAGTAATCAAAGGTCATTCCAGGAAATGGCGCTAGTGTTGTATATGGTGTATGGTAGTGAGTGGAGGAAGAACCTATCTTATCGATGAAGAGTTTACTAAAGTAAATGACCATAGCAGACCCGTAGAATCTTGAAGACGTGAGGGAAATTCCAAATGAAGCTGAAACCTTGGTCATGCTACCTTGCATTTTGGGATATGACATGCTCTTTAACACTATCATTGTCTATCGTTGGTTTCTTAGATGATACACAGTGAAAAGGCTATTTAAATTATAATTAAGCAACTATTCAAAATAGGCGTCTACCATACGGTCATATTCAAGGCTTATATCATTGTTTGCATAATCTTCATTCAATCTACTATTGTGTGCAGGGATTTGTTTATGAATGAAAGGTGTTGAAGGAGCTCGCTACCAAAGGAGATTGCACATGATGGCCTATCCATGGGTCTGCTTCTACATGGTCATTTAGGGGAAGGTACTAATACTAATGAGGATTTCCAACTGAGGAATGTCTACTTGAACAATGATTAGCTCGCCAAATAGACTGACAACTAGACGACAGTGTGCCAAGGAAGGAGTTGGTGCCAAGAATGTAGGTGGTTGTTTACCAAAATCAGAAAAAGAAAAGGATTTGTTTTGTCTTCCCCAAATGATCATGATTCATTTAGTACCATCTCGTCAAATCAAGGATAGCTTACATGTTTCATAGTGGCTTAAATCCACAAGCGAGGCTCATTTAATCCAATGAAAAATGTTGTGAACACATCAAGCATAAAGGCATCTTTCAAATAGTTTTAGCTATAGCAAAAGGGCGATCTGCTAGATGACAAAATGCTACAACACCTAGGCACTAAAGGATGAAATAGGAATGAGACAAAAGATGTTTTTTTTAATTTTTTGATAATTGGGGGTAGGTGAAACCCTAATGTAAACAAATCTGAGCCACACAATGCAAATCGATCCTAGCCTTTCATTTGGGCTTTGGAAAACTATAAATAGGGGTTTCCCCTTCATTTTTAAATGGTTGGAGAGATGGTGTAAAGGCATTCTGTAGTGATAGAGAGCTACATTGCATGATTTATGGATGTTTCTCTTATGTTTCTTCATTATGCATGCATGGTTCTACTTGCCTATTAGTTTAGTTGTTAGTTTCTTGAATGGAAGTGATGATGTTGTTTGTTGTTACTATATTTGATGAATTTTCAGTTCATGCTTTTTGTGGTTTGTTGATGATGAATCACTTTGTAAAGCTAGTCTAAGCTTCCTTACTTCAATGTTACAACTTAGTTCAATTGCATGTTCATGATGTTGCAATTTGAAAATTTTCAGTTCTTAGAAGATTGCATTGGTTTTGTGTAACTGTAGATTCCTCTTGGACAAGCAAAACCAAATTTAGGGAGTTTGTCTACTATAGCAGCCTCCATGATCACTATTCATTCATAGGTTTAGGTCTAGGAACTTCCTCTCTTCTACCCTTTTTCTTTTTTTTTAATAAGTAACCTAAGCTAAGGTTCATTGTGCATTGTAAAGCCAAATTTGAAGTTGAATTGTGAGTTCTAGACTGTTGTTTTGAACTTGCAACAGCTAAGCAACAATTTCTACATCCTAAGAACTCCATTTGTAGACCCAACTTCCCACGCTTTGTAACTCATTTGTAAGTCTGCCTTGTGATTCCAGAAAATTACATAAATCAATTGAGGTATTCCAAGCACTGTCAAGACCTAACATTAGAGACCTTGTGATAGTATTCTGCAATCTAATTATAAAAGATTGTCTTTCAAGAGAGGTGATGCACCTATGCATTACCTGTGTTGAGAAGTGCATAAAAAACACATCAACAAACACTGTTTCATCCTAAATTCATCCCCTTTTTCAATTGTTTAATTAAATAATCCTAGTTATTTAATTAAATGCATCATTTTTTCATCTATTAATTTAATTAATTTCATTAGCCTAATTCACCCCCTTTCACATTAACATCTCATCTTGTTTAATCGGATAATGAAAATTATTTAAACTAAACCCCCTTATGTTCTCTCATTTAATTAAATAATCTAAATCATTTAATTAAATGTCATTTTAATCCCCTTTTCATTAAATAAACTAATTATTTAATGATAGTCCTCAATTCCTCAACTTGCACAATTAAAACTTTGTTTTAATTAACTAATTACTAATTTTCCTCACCCATCTACTTAAATAGGGAATATTCTTCTATTTGGCTCCAAAAATGGAATATTCTTTCCAAACAAACTTTCTAACAATTTTTTTAACAAATTTGAAAGTGTGTTTGTTTAAATCATTGTGAGCCCTTGATGGTTTCTTTGATCCATGTAATCTTTGATTCTCATCCATTGATGAGAATCCTTGATCCATGTCTTCACACTTCATTCCATCTTGACCATTGATTGATCAAATCGATCTTCACCCTTGATTCTTCATGCTCTCTCCTATAAATACCTCACATTTTGAGAGAAATGGATCCACTTTTATCAAATAAAAGTTACGTTGTTCATTTTAATACTATCTTTATTCATTTGTGCATCCATTATCAAGCTTTTTCATCTTTTCATCTACCCATAGCATAGTTTCATCAATTTTATCTTAAGCTTTCATTAATGGAGTTCGACAGGATGCTCGTATTATCCAAGGGATTGGGAAAGGGTCATTATTCCATATCAATACAACACCACTCCCCTAATGGGATAAGGTTTGGGGTTCTAGATTAGGTTTTTTTTACGCCTTCATGTTTATTTCATGCTTATTTTGATGGTTTTTTGGTTTTTGAAGCTTTAAAAATTCTTGATTTTTCAGATGCCCCAATGTTGCCCCAACAAAAGCAATTAAGTTGGTACCCTACCCCCTTGAGAGATAGGGCAGAAATTTGAATTTTTAGTTTGATATCATGACAAAGATTGAACATAGGTTCAACTTAAAGAAGATAAAAGATACTTCTTTAGAAAGATTAGATATTTAATGTAGATAGATTTTATGATGTATAGACAGTCATCGGCCATGGGCAGCCTCATGTATATTTTGATATGACACACATATTTGACACTTGGATAGAGTCGTTAGTAAAGATAGAAGAATAAGAAGAATGAGAATGAGATAGAAGTAGAAGAATGAGATGGACATTGATTAACCATTGTTTTGAGATTGATTCAAAAGTTCAACAAACCTATGATCATTTGAGAATTTATTAGATATGGTGATGAGAGTGATGATTTTCTCATTTCAGGGATTTTGATACTTCATCATTCTTTGTTTTTGATATAACATATAGACATGATGCATCAAGGTATTGATAACCAGGATGGTGTTGTATCTAGTGCAATGGACTTTGACTCTACAAACAAAAAGGATAATCCTTGTTCACATCTTGACATATGGAAACCCCATTGGAATGTAGTTTAGAAGTTTAGAACATTTCAGACCAAATCATATGCAATATTCAACAATCTATTCAAAACAACCTCCCTACACACAACTAAGAAAGTATTCACCAAGATTATTTTACAAGAAAACCCAACAAGCACAACAAATGAAAGATAATGATCGATCCCCCTTCCTTTCTCTCTAAATCATTTATACATCATCGAGAGGTCCTCGAAATGGGGCAACAAGATAAATCATAAGGCAAGATCAAAATAAACAAACAGTCAATGTCCTAAGTAATGTGTTTTGTTTAGGATAAGTATCCAAAGTGATTGCCAAAGATAATGTCGATTATAGGAAGAATGCATCCTAGGACATGTTAGTGGATGGTGGTAGGTTGATAGGTTGTTTGAAAGGTTTTTGATATAAGGTTTGATTGACATGTTTGATAATGATCAAGATTTTGATTTTTTACATTTCGTTTCACACTTCATGTCTTGTCATACTTATTTTCTACTTGTTTTACCAAAGGTTTATGATGACGATTGATTTATTATGGATGAAGGTTTATCGTGGGTCAAATCAAAATGGGATGGGCGATTTTTGGAATTTTCTAAAATATTTTGGTCTATGTGGATGTTTTGGTGTTTTGATTATTTGAGGTTGTTTAGGGTTTTCTAATCTTTTCCAATGCTTTGAGTTTTCAAATTTTAAAATATTTTTGAGTTAAATTTGAGCTTTGACCAAGACCTAAGAGGGACTAACCTAGGACCTCAGGGGCTAATCAAAGATTAGCCTTGCCTACATTATACACATAGAGACCATGTAGTTCAATTGACTTTGACCTATTATTGATGAGATATGAACACTTGATGGATTGTCAATTTATTTTGATGGACTCATAAAGACTAACCTAAATTGTCTCAAGGACACATCAATGATGGCCTTGCCTACGTTCAAGCTCAAAGGCTCGTAGTTCAAAATGGTATTTTTTTATATATTTTCAATGTTTTGACCTATTTAGGGATTTTGATGTGTTTTGGATGTTTTGGATTTTTGAGTTTACAACTTTTTGAATGTTTTTGGATTTTATCTATACAAGATATTGATGTTTTTGGATTTTAGCTATACAAGATTTTGATTTTTTTGGATTTTGGCTATACAATATTTTGAGGTTTTTTTATTTTGGCTAAACAATATTTTGATGTTTTTGGATTTTGGTTATACAAAATTTTGATGTTTTTGGATTTTGGCTATACAAGATTTTGATTTTTTTTTTTTTTGGCTATACAAGATTTTGATGTTTTTGGATTTTGATGAAGTTTTCAAATGTTTTGGGATTTTTGATGATATTTTAAATAACCTTACAATATATATGAACCCAATTTGATGCAAGCATAAAAAAATTGCTCCCAGTGTAGTGTGATAGACTACCTCGATATAGGCGGGACAAACTAACCTTAGAAATGTGTCAGGTAGTACTAAAGGGGAATGTGATACTTACACAATATCAAGCTATGACATGGATATGGATGGGTAATGGAATAAACAGGATTAATGATGTGATGGATGGATGCGATGTGAAGCATGATAAGCTAAAGAGCCAAAAATAGATTGGAGGTGCTTACTTACACAAGGTGCATGTTTGCTAGGTTTCCACCAATGTATTTTCCCAAAGCACCATCGAAGTGGTTTTCACTAGAGGATGATTTTTTTCGTTACTAATTTCAATCATTTTTCTTTTTTTTTGAATTTTTGTCTTTTTTTTTGGATTTACACCCTTCAAGCCTAGGCATAAATATTTTTGAGATGTAGACTATTGATTGGTTCCTACAAGGGTTCGCCTTCAGGCATTGATAATTGGTAAGCTCCTGATCCATAGCTTGTTGTGACAACAAATGGTCCCAACCATTTGGGCTCAAACTTTCCTTTACTATCTCAATCTAGAAAGTTCTTCTAATTTTGTTTAAGGACAAGATCTCCTACCTGGAAAGACTGAATCTTGATCTTCTTGTTGTAGCTCAGTTTCAATCAGTTTTGGTATATTTGTAAATGATTTAAGGCATCAAGTCAATGCTCATCCAGGAATTCTAACGTATTCAATCGAGATACCTTATATTCTTCATCAATGATTAGATTGTGTAGTGACACTCACAACGAGGGGAGCTTGAACTCAATAGGTAGGATGGCTTCTGATCCATAGACTAAGGAGAAAGGGGTTGCACCTTTAAGTGTATAGATAATGGTTCTATAATCCCATAGGGTAGGATTTAACTATAGATGCCATTCACAGTCAGCTTTATTGATTGTTTTTTTCAGTATTTTCAATATGGTCTTGTTTGTAGCCTTAACTTGACCATTTCCCTAGGGGTAATAAGGGTAGAGAACCGATGTTGGATGTTGAATTGTTGGCATAGCTCTCTTACATCCTTGTTCTTGAAAGGTGCCCTGTTATCTAAGATAAGGGCTTGCAGAACACCATAGCAGAAAATAAGGTAGTTTAGGATGAACTTGGAGATCTGTTACTCCATTATATAAGTCATGGGAATAGCTTCCACCCACTTTATAAAGTATCTAGTGGTCATGATAATGAATTTTTGGCCATTAGATGAGGTGGGGGTAATCTTTCATATGAGGTCAAGCCCCCACTATGAGAAAGGCCAAGGTGTAACAATTGGTTGGACCTCCTAAGCTAGAGCATGGATAAGGTCTCCATGCTATTGACACTAGATACATTTTCACACATACTGATGAGCCTCTCTTTCCATGGTTGTCCAGTAATAATCCATCCTCAACAATTTATTTAGTAAGGTCATACCACTAGAATGGGAACCAAAAATTCCTTCGTGTACTTATGTTAAGGAAGTCAAAGCTTCCTCTTGGTTGAGACATTGTAACAATGGTCCCTCGATGATTCTATGGTATAGGTATCACCTAAGATGATGAATCAGGATGCCTTTTTAATGATTTTTTCCTTAGGGTTGGAGGTGATATCAGATGAGAGGGTACCTTTGGGGTAAGTGCACCAAGATGGTTCCCAAAAAAAGGGCTTAAGTGGCCACTTTTTTTCTAAAATCAGGAAATACTGACCTTGGACATGAAATTCAGGATAGCTATACTCAAAAAATTTAGATGGAACAAAAACAAGGACCGTAGTGCTCCGAGTCTACTTTCTAAACTACTAATTTATTTTGAAAATGGTTGAGATTAAGGTTTTCAAAAGAGGGATGCACACAAATTGCTATTGTTTTTTTCAGAAAAACATAACATAGCAACTCTTGTGTGACCCGAGCACGGTGAACTTTTTTGTAGTATTTTTAAAATCGCTTTGGTCAAAAGTTAGATAACAGTATGTAGTAGGGATAGAATTTTTTTGATAATTTTTTAATGAATATTTGATTTTTTACTAATTTTCTAAGTGGGCACTTCCTAAAAAGCATAATTTTGGCCGTGCTCCCCCTAAATTTTTTTGAAACTAATAGATTTTTTTTAAAAAAAAAAAATTAAATTATAGAATGGAGTCTAGTTTCTAAAAATGTAATTTATTTCAAATTTTGATGAACGGTTAATTTATAGCAAAAAAAATACCAAACACTACTTTTTGAAGAAAAAAGGACATACAAACAAAAGAAATTATGGATGAAAGGCTTAACATTGTTAGAAAGTGAAAAAAATTACATCCTTGGAAAGCTAATAAAGAACCTAACATTACCCATGTGTTTGATTTTCTTGATATTGAACCAGATGCAATCTTGATAGTGAGCACGAACCCGATTATGTGAAAATTTGTTGAATTTGGAAAAAACACGTCTCTGGTCTTTGGGAATTCCCTCCAAGCCATTGGGTTGGTATTCCAAGGCAAATACCAAAGCTAAGGCTCGGGGATTCCCAATGCAAAATATAACGTGAGCACGTTATAACACGCTCACGTTATATTTTTCTTTTGACATTTTCCCTCTTCAGGGAGCATTACTAGCAACAAATATCACGCTCACGTTATGTCTTCCTTTAGTTAAATGCCACTTTATTGAATGTTTGTTGATATGTTTGTATGTTTGCATGTATATGTATACTAGTGTGTCATGTATGTATGCTCATGGGAGAGAGGGTGGGAGTGGGAGAGGGTTTAGGGTGGTAGAGCATGGGAGAGAGTGGCAGAGTGGGAGATAGGGAGGGAGAGTGTGGGAGACAGGGTTGGAGAGAG
>VDFB02281492.1:851226971-851312415 GCA_007258455.2 Sequoia sempervirens | reverse complement strand
GCTTCCTCCAAATCCTTGGCCACCAACCTATCATGCATATCCATGATTTCTTCCACATCACACGCAAGGTCCTTTTTACCTTTCTTAGTTTTTCTCCTAGTATGCTCACTCGGCCCAGCAATCAAATCAATAGAGTGCACATCCAACCGAGCTCCCTCCCCACAAACCAAATTCTCCTAGTCATCAAATAGTCCCCTCCCGGTCCCTCAACTGAAGCCTCCAACTTCTCTTTGCTAATGTTAATAAGCGTGTCCAAGTCCCTATGAAGCTACTTGTTCTTCCTCTTCAACAAAGTCAATCTCAGACCATAATCATTCTTTAGACCAACAAGCTCATCCACCATACAACCAACATTGACATTTAAATATTTGGAAAGCCCCAAAAAAGAATCTTGCTCCTTCAGACTATAAAGAGTGGAAATGTTACACCTAGAAATGGTATCATGCTTGTTATGGAGGTCATGCATTTCTTGAACGAGCCACATGAGAAAATTAAAGGAGATATTAGCCCCTTCTTTAACCAGACCCAATGCCTAAGAATAATCCATTGCTCCCCAAAACACACCCTTGCCTTGGTGTGACCCAACCAAAGGTTCTTCCTCATTCATCTCCTCAAAAACAAGCTTGGCTTTCCCTCGATCCTTAGAAGCAGACCCACTAGCAGAGTCTTCAAGATTGACCACTGAATTCTTCTTACCAACAACAAGGGACCCACCAAAATCAAAATTCTCACCTTGAATATTCTCTGCCATCTCTTGAATATTAACATCCACCACCTTAGCACGACCCTTAAGTCTCTTACCAACAGAACCCTCCACGTTACCCTCTAAAACCTTCAACTTGCATTTATCATGCAAAGTAGCTTTGGAGGATGAGGGCTTAACACCACCCATTAAGGGAGTGTAGTCCAGATCAGTGGCATAGCCATCAAACTAGCCCTCCAACTCCTCCTCTAGCTACATACCATCTGACTCCTGGATTTCTTCAATCCTACATTTCACACTTGCCTTCCCCTTCTTCTTAGAAACTGCGGACCAAGGGGTTATAATAATGTAGTTAGCTTTAATAAACTCAACAATAAGTAGCAATAAACCTTCATGCAAAAAGAGATTCCTAGGGTTCTTTCTACAATTCACAATACCCTCTTCTAGAGACATCAACAAGTAAAAAGGAAAAGATACCAGCTTACCATGGTGGAAGTGTTTGAGCAACACAAAGTGATGACCGTAGAGCACCATATATCTACCATCCAGAGTGAAGTAACGCATCAACACCACCACAACCTCCAGCCAAATAGGTTTAATCTTGGTTCTATCATAGCCCCCACAATCCAAATGAACCATTTTATCCCTTTCCCTATCACAAAGGAAATTTTGTCTGGTAGACTGTGAAATGTTATTGTCCCTATAGAATTTTCTACCTTCCATAGACATACCCATGACCTTGGCCATAAAATCTTCATTAATGGTAATATCCCTACCAAACATACTCACCACACGGCCATGTCAAGCATCAATAAACTCCTTAGAAACCTCATATTTAAAACCATTCAGTCTCTCCATGAAAGGAGTAACGCCACCAGTCTGCAAAATTCCCCAAACTCTTGCATTAGCTCTCGTTTCCTCACAAGACAACGGCTCTGTTCGACACCTATCTCCACCCATCATTTAATTGCTTGCAGAAAGAAAGCAAAACCAAAATAAACTGAGGGAAATAGATAGAAAACTACCCAGAAAGAGTGTGAGGCTATCAAGGGTAGTATGCAAGGAAATAATGAAGAAGACACTAGAATAACTCAGTTGAAGAAGGCCACAATTACCAATGAGCACCAGGTGTGTGAGAAGTCTAATCAAGTAGCAAGCTTCATGATACCCATGCAAACCCGAGAATGAAGTGAGCAGAAAATTAATGAAGTTCATTAAAAGTAAGGCTTCTTAACTCAATGGGAAGGACATCATCCTCCCCCCATGATCTAGCCGATGACACACCATAATTAGCCAGCCAATCAGCCACTACATTAGCCTCTCTATAGGCATGATTGATGTAAATTTCATCAAATTCACCACATATGGAAATGGCATCTGAAATAAATTTAATAATAGACCATGAGGGGGGAGACCTTTTCTTAAGGAAATTCACAATGTTTAATGAGTCATCTTCAATCCAAAGTTTAGATATCCTCATATCCCTAGCCAACTTGATGCTATGATAGGCAGCTGCAACTTCAACAAGGTGGTTTGTCTGGAATATGGCACTCTTTTGTTAAGTTTAGAAAATTACCTAATAATTTTCCCCATCATATTCTCCCAGGCTCCATATATTTCGATACATGTCACCTATCTCTATCCTATTTGTACCTATTTTCACACATTCACAGATCATTATTTGCACTTATTTCTATATGCTTGCTCCCTAAATTAAAATATGCCTTTTTTGCATCTCACCTAATTTATGTATGTGTTTTGGATTGATTGTATTTATTCTATATTTATTCTCATCAAAGGTTTTGTCACCTAAGAATATGCTAGGTAGTATAAAATAATCACTTATAAATTATTGAAAAAAATTGTATGCAAATTGCTTGACATGGAGATAACTTATATCCATTTGTTTTTATTTCTTGAAGTTATTATTTGTTTTTATCACTCATTTTTAATATAATAAAATAATCTATAGACAAGCACCCAGAAAGCATAAAATGTTGAATGGTATTAGGCACATTCAATGGGTTGTATTAGGTTTCTAGTCTTGGTCATAGTTTAAAATATTTAAAAAAGATACATATGACATGATCAAGATGTTATTTTTTGACAATCACTGAACAAGTATAAAAAAATTGAGTAGTATATTGGACACATTCGATGGGTTGTATTAGGTTTCTAGTGTTGATTGTAGTTTAAAATACTTAACCAAGATATATATGACATGATCAAGATGTTTATTTTAGAAAAAAAATATATTACATAGGAAACATCTTGAATAACAAGGAGAGAGTGGATGTTACATTACATCTACAGTGACTTACATTGCACACCCTCACATGGAAAAAATGGTCATATATCTTTAGAGTTATAATCATCTCAATTTAGAGTAAGGAAGTGTTGAAGGTTATAAATTTTTTCCTTGGAATAAATTTTATGCATGATAATTAGGCTCCAAATAGAGGGAGTGTCATTGTCAATGTCAAGAACTAATTTTTTTGGCCAATAGAGTTATAATTGGGAGTAAAATTAATGATGCATATTTTTCTAAAAATGAAATCATTGAAGGTTGGATATTGACATTAAATTCCACAATAGCTATGTTACATAAATTTCATTATATTTAAATTATTAAATCAACATGAAATCAATAGTTATATATGACTAAGAATATTGCATGATATGTGGAAAACCTTTATGATTTTGGATAATCAATAAAATAAGGAACTTAGGAAATAATAAAAAATAATTAAAAAATTAACAATCTATTTTCCACTTAAGGGTTTAACAAATTTAAAATAGGAAAAATTCACATGACTAGTTTTTGTCACAATATAGAAAACTCATTTTTGCTCTTTGAGGTGTAATTTTTCTCCTCTTTAAACTACTTACATAAAAAAAAAAGTTTTACTCTACAAATCAATAAGAAATGTCAAGTTTAACCCAAAAAAACTATTGGAAAACCTTTTACCACCTTTTTTTTTTTTTTTAATCACTCTAAAAATCTATAAGAAATATGAATGCATGCTAAAAAATTTTTACTAGAAGATTTTTACCTCTATGATTTTCTTTTTTGTCAATTTATATTTTCAAAGATAATTTTGTCAAAATTGTGCCCAAAAAATTACATTATAATATTTTGATATTATTTTGTTTAAGATTTGGCATTTTATTCTTTAAATGGATTTCTTATAGAACTTCTTGTTTGTGGTGTTTGGTTCCTTTCCAACTCTTGAATTATAGATATTGAATAGTTTTTAAGTATTCAAAGTTTATGAAAAATAGGATAAAAATGAATGCTCCTACATAGCTAGTTGGGTTCATGTGGATGCTATATCTTTTCCATTAAATCATGAAGAGAATCCTATTATTTTACATGTTTTATGTCTATTGATCTTTGGAAAAAAATTGTTCCTCACATTAAAGAATTGTAGTAAAACTACGTATGAATTTGATTAAGTATTAGAAGGAAAGAATGATCATCTTGGATTTAAGTGAGACATATGTACTCTTTACTTTACTAAGGAGGTTTACCATACAATATTGAGTAATTTATGTGACCTAAAAGGCTTAATTACACAAAGATCAATAGTTTGATAAGTATTTTATCTATAGTAGATGCACATGTTAAATATTTTACTCTATACCAATCAATGCATATTATGATACAAATCAATCTTATTGTAATAAATTTTTATATTTTTTTGGTCATGAAATTCAATAGGATTTTCTAATCATCCTCAATTGTCTATATTTTTTGGTGGTAAGTGTAGTTTCAATCTAACCAATGTCTTATATGAATATAAAGTGATAGAGATGATACTGATTTTCTTGCATCCCAAGGGTTCTTCATGAACAAGAAGTTCAAAGAGTCAAAAAAGAGAAGGAATATAAGTTGAAATCAACCTAGTTGATGATATTTCCACTCATTCAAAGATATAATTTGTTCCTACTTTAGAGAAAATATATAATCATATGACATTGAAACATCATATTTGAAGGATCAATAGTTGCATAAAAAATAATTAAAAATGAAAAGTAAGACCTACATATTTTTTATATTTAGGAGGAAGACCTTTAATTGAAGGCCTACACCTCTTGTCATCTTATAAATTACAAGATTTGTTGAGAGAAAAATATTTATCTATTTTTATGTTAATCGATGTAGTTATGGATAGAGTCCAATTAAAAAGAATATATTCATGCAACTCAAATTCTAATAAAAATATAGCAAAGTACACAATAAAAATAATTTTAGAAGACAAAATGAGATGCCAATATCATTTATAGTAGCATTAAACTCTCATTATTCAACATACATTTCCAAATTCAAATGCTCTAACACAAGTTCACCATGAAATCTTAGGAATAATATTGTGTGTACAATCATAAATTCCTTTAGACTATGTGTCAATTAAATTATTTAAGAACCTAAAACCCATATTTAGACTAACATCTTTTATGTTATACCTTATTCTAAGGATGTTGTTGTCTTATCAATATGGATTCCTTCCAATAATAAGTTAAAAATAATCAATAAGTCATGACCATTCTTTCATAACATTCCATGGGAACAATTAAAATAATTTAAGTTCATACAATATTCAAAGTTTGGTGCAAAAACCAAAAGGGCCTGTTGCATATTATTATCTATCTAACAAGATGAATAGTAGGGTGGATGTCATGTGTAGTGACATATATTTATTAAAACTTATTATGTTTCTAGCCAAAAATATTATTAGGACTGAAAAGTTTAGAAATGTGATCAAATGGTATTGTAAATCTTAAAAAAATGTTGCAATGTGAGATCCTAGTTTGGAAATTAATATGCACTACAACAAAGATTGGGAATAAAAATTCCTTTGCAACAAAAAAAATCTGCTACTACAAAAAAATATAATACTAAGATAACTCCTAAATACTTGTAAAATAAAATAAAACATTAAATAATATTTTTGGATGATACAAAATTAATCAAACCTTGGTATTCTAATGCAGGAGCATCCATGGCATAGTGCTAATCATGTGTCAACAAAAGAGGTTCAAATTTTGTTGCAATTTTGTTGTGAAATGTTTTATCTTGTGAAATTAATATTTTGTTGTGAATTTGAATGTCATGACATATTGGAATTTGAAAATTACAATTTGGAGTAAATTTGGGTCAAAACAGGATAAGGTGGCATAGTGGAGAATATGTTTTAAATGAAAATTTCTGAAAAAGCAAAAGAAAGTGTGGGTTTCCGAGACAATTAATTTGACTTGTAACTCCAAATTTTAAATTCTTCAAATCCTAAAAAATAGGGAATCAGGAGGTGGACGCCCAAGTTGGGAAAAGCTTATTTTTTCTTTCATAGAAAAATCTAGAAAGCCATTAAAGCATTGTTGACCATTCACATGTTTTTGAGTTTTTAAAGCATATTTTTATTAAATTTGATTAATGCAAAAACTTATTTAATGGAGAGTTATAAGAGATGGGCGTGGTTTTTTGAAGTGGGATTTTAAATGACAAGAAATTCAAATGAAATGCACTCACATTTCATTTCAGGGTGGTTTGGAGTTTAATGAAAAAATAATTTCATTTTTTAAAGATGCTTGCCAGAATACAGTAAAAGAGGAGAAGGGTGTGCATACCTCCAAGAAGGATTTTTGGAAGGTGTTGTTGTAGATTGGAGTTGTTTCATAGAGGCACAAGCATCATCAATGGTTGTAGATTGAAGGGTGTGATTGTTGAGAGTGGTTTATTGTTGCACCTGTGCTGGAGAGAAGCTTGTTCCATAGCTTTGATTTGTTGGTTGCAAATCATTTTTATTGCATTTTCCTAGAGTTTTGTAAGGGATTTCTACAACCCATAATCCTTTCTGGATTGATTGTAAATTCATTGCAAGTTTAATAAAAAAATTAAGATAGTTGGTTGCAAGTTGCAACCTAGAGATTCATTCTTGTGTAAGAAAATTATTTTCTCTGTGAAAGGGTTTATTTGTTCTAGTATTATGTGATCTTTTAGAATTTCCAATGAAATATTTAATTTTAATTAGCTCCATACATTAGTGGTATCAGAGCGATTTGATCTTGTGTGTGTAAACAGACCGTCGAAGAGAGGCAGTTTACACCAGGACTTGTGAGTGTGATGTTGTACAAATGTTTGCCAAAGAAGCCCCACGAGGTAGGGGAAGAGGGTGAGGAAGAGTAGATAATTTTTTAGAAATGATGAATTTAGAGCCTTGAGAAGGTAGGTTGAAACTTTGTAAAATGAGATAAGGAGAGGATTTGCAAGATTGAGAGACCCAAGAAGTGAAGATGAAGATGAAGATGAAGATTAAGTACAAAGAATGGGTAATTCCACAATACTGGTTTACAATTTTTGGCCAAACTAGACACTAAAATAAGTTTTTCTAACTAAATCTTCACTTTCGGGCACCTATAGCGGCTAAACCGTGAGGAATTTGAAGATGATGCAAACTAGTGATTTGTGACATTTTGTCTATAGATTCTAAATATATTTTTTCAAAAATTTTTGGAATCAAATTGTAATTTTTTCCATCTCCTTCCTGAAGTTTCTCATTTTTTTCAATAAACACCTTTTTAAGGAGGACTCCTCACCATATACAACATAACTTTTTGAACCATGTATTAAAATTTTTTTGAATTTAGGATTCATGTAACTACATATCTAGTGCTTCCAATTGGTTTCCTATAGTGTTTATCAATACTATTTCCCTTTTAATTAAATTTCAAATTCAAGATAATACAATCTCAGACATAGGTGGACTATATACAAATACAGCTTTTTTGTGTATCAAATTTTTTTGTTGGATCAAGGATCAATATCTAGTGCACTCGTATTTTTAATTTTTGGTTATAATTCTGCTATTTTTCCATATGTGTAAAATAGAGAGCTTGATTTCAAAGAAAAACCTATGTTTAATCAAACTAAAATAACAAATACACAATAAAACCAAAACATATTAAAATTATATTCGTTGGATAGCTTGTTTCGAGGACTACCAACACCCAGTTGGGTCTGTGAAGTCTCCTCCATTTTCATCCTTAACTTGAGTTTTGAAGGGAAAAATTCTGGAGTTTTTTGGTGCCAGAGGGGGAGAAGGGGGGAAAAGGGCTGTTCGTTGGACCAGGGGTCTAGCCTAACCAAGAATTGCTTGAACCTTGGTTTGAGCAAACCCCTTTCCACAAAGGTTTTGTTTTGTTTTTCCCCGAGAATGGTGAGATCTCTACATTTAATAGGTTTTCAAACTGTTAGTTCTAGCAAACCCCTTTGTGTTTGCTTTGAACTAAAAGTTCGTTGAACTCTCAAGAACCACAAAAATTTTTGCATGGGGTCATTTTTTACAACTTTTCCTTCCTCACTAAAATTGTAAACTACTTTTGTGGGTTTAACCAAATGCTAGTTTAGATAGTGAGCAAAGAGAAGAAATTGCAGTAGTTGTAAATGACCCACTACTGAAAGCTTTAAAAAAATGGGAAAGAGATTGAAAATGGAGGTTCCTACATTCAGTGGTAGTTTGAAACCAAAAGAATTGATAGATTGGCTTAACGAAATGGAGGATTATTTTGAATTTGAAGAGGTAGAGGATCCTAATAAAGTGAAATTTGCTAAGACAAGGCTAAAAGGGCACACTTCAATATGGTTGAGAGAAGTCCAGTTAGAAAGGGGAAGAAGAGGAAAAGAGAAGATTACCAAATTGGATAAAATGGTGGAAAAATTAAAAAGACAATTTATCCCAACATATTATGCATTATATTTGTTCAAGAGGATGCAAGGTTTGAAGCAAGGAAGAAAAAATGTTAAAGAATATATAGAAGAATTCCATAAAATCCTCATAAGTATTGGAAATTTAGAAGTAACCAAGGAAAATATTTCAAGGTACATGAACGAGCTACGATCAAGCATTCAAGAACAAGTGGCATTGGTTAGAGTTGTGACAATGGAAGATGCTTAACAAATGACATTGAAGATAGAGGAAAGGTTGAACGATAGATTTGAAAGCAAGCATAAAGAAAGTGGGTGTGGAGGCAAGTAGGAGGAAGAACATACAAAAATGAAGAAAATCAGCAAAAGAGTTCCAAGAATGAAGAGGGAAGCAATAGGGCAGCAAAATATGAGGATGGAAAAAGCTCAAGAGACCAAAATTTCAGAGGTAGAGGTAAAGGATGTGGATATGGTGGAGGCCCATTTAGAGGAACTTGTTACCAATGTGGAGAAGGGCACCAAGCCTATGATTTCCCACCAGAAGAGAAGCCAAAAAGGAGACAAGAATACCAAAGGAGAGCAACAAATGTTAATGAGGAAGAGGAACCTTCTTCACAATCTGAAGATGCAAAAAATGGAGAGCTTTTGATGACATGGAGAGCACTCTTAAATTAAGATAGTTAGCCTATATGCAAAGAAAGAAGTTGTTCAAAGCAAGGTGCAAGTGTGAAGGAAAGGTGTGTAACATCATAATTGATAGTGGTAGCACGAAAAATCTTGTGTCTAATGAGATGGTGAAAAAGTTGAAGCTTGAGAGGAGAAAACACCCAAATCCATTTACTAGATTGATTAGGTGCAAGATGATCAAAAATTGTTGGTAAGTGAACAACGCAATGTGAAGTTTAAAGTTGGTAATTATTATGATAAAATTTTATGTGATATCATCCCTATGGATGCTTGTCACATTTTTCTTGGAAGACCATGGAAATATTATAGAAAATCTATACATGATGACTGATGGGTGTGCCAACACCTACATAATTTTGAAAGATGGAATGAAGCATAAGCTAAAACCTTTTAAGGAGGGAAATGTTCAAGTTTGTGGTCATGCTAGAGTTTGTTTAGTTGATGCAAGGAGATTTCTTGAAGGTATGAATCATGAGAAGTTTTTCTTTGCTATTATCCCTAAAACTACCAATGAAGTTGTAGATGAAGTCCCTGTAGAAGTTGTTGATTTGTTGCAAGAGTTCAAGATGATTGTTTCAAATAATGTAACTGAAGGACTCCCACTAGTAAGAAAAATCAATCATCAATTGATTTTATTTCAGGGGAAATTTTTCCAAACAAGGTAGCCTACAAAATGTCACCTATAGAGAATGAAGAGGTAAATAGACAAGTTGTTGATTTGTTGAAGAAGGGTTTGATAAGAGAGAGTTTAAGCCCATGTGCAGTGTCTGTTGTTTTATCATTGAAGAAAGGAGAGGAATGGAGAATTTTCATGGACTCCAGGGCTATCAACAAGATTACAATAAAATATAGATTTCCATTACCAAGAATGTATGATATCATGGACTACTTGAGTGGAGCAACATATTTTAGCAAGATTGATTTGAAGAGTGGGTATCACCAGATAAGGATACGTGAAGCAGATGAATGGAAGATAGCATTCAAGACAAAGGAAGGTTTGTATGAGTGGTTATTCATGCAATTTGGGCTAACCAATGTGCCTAGTACGTTTATGAAGTTAATGAATGAAGTGTTGAAAGATTTTTTGGGAAGATTTGTGATTGTATATTTAGATGAAATTTTAATTTTTAGCAAGACTCTTGAGGAGAATTTGATGCATATTAGACTTGTTTTTTAAAAGCTTAGAGATGAAAATTTGTTGATTAACCTCAAAAAGTGCAGCTTTGTGAAGAGGAAATTGGTGTATTTAGGCTTTGTTGTTTTATGGAAAGGCATCAAGATGGACCCAGAAAAGGTAAGAGCTATTCTAGAATGGCCAACACCAAGTAGTGTAATAGAGGTGAGACCATTTCATGGGTTAGCAAGTTTTTATCAAAATTTCATCAAAGGTTTTAGTAGAATATGTGCACCACTAACTGAAACTATGAGGGGTGATAAGAAGGAATTCAAGTGGACTACAGGGGCAGCGAAGAGCTTTGATTTATTGAAGAGTAAAGTGAAAATGCAACTTGTTCTAGCACTTCCAGATTTTAGCAAGGTGTTTCAAGTGGATTGTGATGCAAGTGGGAATGCTATTGGGGTTGTTTTAAGCCAAGAAGGTAAGCCTATTGCATATTTTAGTGAGAAGCTAAATGATGCTAAGAAAAAGTATTTAGTTTATGATCAAGAGTTTTATGCAATCATTCAAGCACTTAAGAAATGGAGATATTATCTTATGCCAAAAGAATTTGTTTTATATACTGATCATCAAGCACTCCAATACTTGAGTATTCAAGGGAAGTTGAGTCAAAAACACATGAAATGTGTTGATTTTTACAAACTTACACATTTGTTTTGAAACATAGGAGTGGGAAGTCTAACAGAGTTGTTGATGCTTTGAGTAGAAGACAAGGTTTGTTGATTGAAATGCAGGTTGAAGTTGTGGGTTTTGATGAACTCAAGAATATGTATGAAGGAGACTTAGATTTTGGAGAGGCATGGAAGGCTTGCAAAGAGCCTATTGCAACAAATAGAAACAAATGGTTGATTACCTAATCCAAGATGGTATGTTGTTTAAAGGTAACCAATTATGCATTCCTAGAAGTTCTATGAGGCTGAATTTAATTAAGGGAGAAACATAGTGGTGGACTTGCAGGGAATTTTGGTTTTGTTTCACGACAAGTATCACCAATGGTTACAGATTGAAGGGTGTGATTGTTGAGAGTGGTTTATTGTTGCAGGTGTTGGAGAGAAGCTTGTTCTAGAGCTTTGATTTGCTAGTTGCAAATCATTTTTATTGCATTTTCTTGGAGTTTTGTAAGGGATTTCTACAGCCCATAATCCTTTGTGGATTGATTGTAAATTCATTGCAAGTTAAATAGAAAAATTGAGACAATTGGTTGCAAGTTGCAAGTTGCAACCTAGAGCTTCATTCATATGCAAGAAATTTTTTTTCTCTATGAAAGGGTTTATTTGTTCTAGTATTATGTGAGCTTTTAGAATTAATTTCCAATGAAATATTTAATTTTAATTAGCTCCATACATTAGATTCTCTTGCATTACTATTTGAGGTAACAAAATTTGAGAGGAAATGTGCCCTTGGAGTATGGTGATTTATATTAATTTTTAAGTCTTAATTTATTCAATAGTTGTCTTAGGAGTGAAAGTAGTGATTTTATATTTTTTTTGGAGGAAATAGGTAATCATTAATTAATTATTAGGCCCCTTTTATTTTCTTCACTTAATATAAAATTAGGAGTGTTTTTTTATTTTATTTGATTGAGACAATTATAGGTCATATTATCTCATTGCATAGGATGAGTACACTTGTCATAGTCTAATATAATCCTCACCTAGGGTTTGATCTAGGGTTTCTTTCTCATTTTGATAAGGATTCATCATTAATTTTAATATATCATTGAGGCTAATTCACAATACACTTTCTTGGATTTCATATCAAATTTATATTTCTTTTCTCTCTATTTGTGATAGGATAATTTCTAGGAGTTATGGGGTTCACCATCAACTCTAACATGGTATTAGAACACCAAATCTGCAAGCTCCTATTCAATTTTTGATAGATCTAACATTGAGTAAATAATCAATGCATCTTAGAGAAAAATGAACCTCGTCATTCCATACAGAGTAGCCAAAAACCTAAAGATTGACTATCATTTTGTGAAAATATAAGAAGTTGATTTTTGGGGCAATTTTTTTGGTACAAATTTTAAAGGCTTTAATTTATATATAACTATATATGGAATCCATATAGGAGTATGGATCCATACAATCTGTACATGGTGGTACTGACCTATTTCAAACTTGCACAATAATATAACAAGCTTGTGCACAAGTCCAATAGAAAAAAATAAAGCAATGGTGAGGGTTTAAAATTGTTTGGCAATTGGTTTTTAAACAATGATAACTTTTGAATTTCTCAATGGTTGATGAAGGTTCCTGAAAATTGATGTTAAAATTATGGTGTGGTAACTTCGGTTCCCTCTTCACACTGGCACACATTCTACATTTCCTATTGATTTTTCGAGTGGGAAATTCTTATGTAAGATGTTTGTAGAGGAGAAAGATTATAACTCAAGAACAAAAAATTGAGTTTGCAATATTGGTGACACAAACTAATCATGAATTTTTCCTATTATAATGTATGTTCCTAAGGGTATTTTGGTTCATATTAATGCAAGGCCTTTTGCATTAAATCCCTAAGAGAAGCTTATTATCACAAAAAAATTATTCCTATTGATCTTTAGAAAATAATTACTCCTCATGTTGAATAATCAAAGTAATTTTTTTTATGAATTGTATTATATAATTATTAAAAGGTATGAATGAATTTCTTAGAAAATTTAGACATATGCTCTTTCCTTGAGGATTTTTTGCTAATGATGTTAAGTAATTTTTTATCATAAAAGTTTGTGCCTCTCCGAACAGCCTTATGGAAAATTTAGCGAGTGGGGGACCAAATTGTGCCTCACCGAATGACCTCCAAGATTTTTAAAGAAAGTCGACTCTTCTTTGTGTGTGGGAAAAGGGGAAGTGAAATGCAAAGAAAAACATAAAAAATGGTGATGCACCAAGGCTTTCACAATATTTCAAAATCTTATCAATTCCTTATAACTGATGAAATGGACACATAATGCCATTGACCCTTCATTATTGGGAAGAGAATGAGCAACAAAGGCTAGAGAAAGAGCAGTGTAGTTTTTCAAATCTTCCCATGGGAAGCATCCATTAAGGTCTGACAGTAATAAGAAAACCCAAAAACCAACAAGGATATTTGGATCTTTATAAAACCCTCCCTCTCTTACAACATAATATGAGAAACAACTGATCTTTTATAGAAAATTAAAGAGTATTTTGAACATGATTCAATTTCTAAAAGATAGCATCAATCATAAAAGCTAATAACATGTGAAACAATCATTTAGACTATCTACGTAAAGCTTTAACACAGTTCTTCTCAACATAAATGATAAGCAAAAAAGAAATTCATGATAAAGGCCACAAAATTGCACAATTTCAAAGATTTCCTTTTTACAAATCAAATTTTTATGATATATTAACTGAAAAAAAAGGTTAGATGCCAATTTGATTAATAGTCTCAAAAAATATAAAATTCCAAAGAGCATGAATAGTACTATGTGAAACCCTCCTATCCCTAAGAAATTAAAAAACTCCTAAAAACTATCCTCTTTCAAAAGATTCAGAGGATGGTTCCTTTTTAAGATTATCTAATATTTTTATCTCTATTCTAAGCCCCTTTAAATAGTCAAGAGGGAGAGCCCCTGCCAACTAGTAGAGATGAACCAATGCCAAATGTTTGCACCTAATTGACCACAATCTGATTTAGAACCTGATTAGATCGCAAAAATCTTTTCTCATAAAGTCTTGGGCCACCTCATTAATGACTAGATTTTATAGAAGCTTTGTGAAGATATACTGTCAGAAGACAATCAAATCTTAGCATAGCCTAGAAAAAAATTGATCGATCAATTATGAAGAATGATGTCTCTAACTCAAAGGTTCCACCTCGAAAGTAAGATCTCCATGCACTCTTCAACAAACTCTGCTCAAAATAATCTCTCTGTTGAAGATACAAATAACCCAAAGAAATGGATGACATGGCAAGTGACCAAGAGATTTCAGATTTTATGAGAATGGTTTTGAAGAAAATACCTGTTAAGCTGACACGTGTCCCAGTTCAATCCCAAAAGGAAAATGATGTATATAAAGTTGTGCAGCCACCATGTGGCACATTACACATCTTTATGTGAGAGCATCCTTCGTCCTTTGGGTGCAAATCCATCCTGAAGCGAAAAGGAAGCAAGGGTCGAAAACCAAAAATGTTCAAAGGCAAAATAATTCTTATTTCCACAAAGATGAACAGTTTGACAAGTCTTTTTTTTAGATGCACATGTAGAAACCTTTACTCCATACCATGACTAATGAATTAGCACAGGCCAATTATGCTTGATCCATGAAGAATCAAAGCATAATGAAGCCACTAATGCCAATCTCAATAAGATCAATCAAATTCAAATTAAACTAAACTTTTATCAAAACTAAGCATATTAAACTATGAAAGCTTCAAAATTTCTACGCTATCCATTTGAAACCTATCCCATTGTGGGAGTGGTGTCACATTGATGTGGAAAGATGACCCTTTCCCAATCCTATGGATAAATTATCTTTGTTTCACCCAGTTTTATTGAAGAAAACTGGTAAAACCATTGTGAGATGTGTATGAAGGCATGATTTTAATCTAAATGAGCATGATGCAAGCTAATTTAACATGACTTTATGCTAAAATGATGAAGATATGCAAATGCTAAGCTAATCTAGATGGATTCTAAACTAGAAGAACCAAACCCTAATTAATAAACAAGCTAAATGGATGCATTATGTGATCATGGAAGCCATTAATGGAAGATTAAAGTAAATTAATGCAATTAAAATGAACTAAAAGATGCTAAATGTGTGCTAAATATGAGTTTCTGTGTGAGTGATTTTAACATCATAACTTTGATGTTAAAAGATGGATCCATTTGTCTCCAAATAGTGACCTATTTATAGGAAAGCAAATAAAAAATAAAGGGCTAAGATTGAAAAGCCTAATCAAAATCAAAAAGGAAAAAAGATGCAGGCATGGATCATGGATTCCCATCAAGGGTTGAGGATGGAAGATAATATTTAATCAAGGGCTTACATTCATCCAAACAAACACACTTTCAAAACTTGCACAAGAAGTATTGTAAGTTAACTTGCACATGAAATCTTGTGAGTTTGTTATAAGGAAGAATATTCCTTTTTTCCAAATGAGTGAAGAAAGAGAATAGTCTTTGGAATATTCTCATGGGTGAGAAAAATAGATATTTAGCAAATTAAAACAAAGTTTTAATGTGCAAAAAGGGAAGGAATATTTCATAGGAATATTCCTTTTGGAGGAATATGCAAAGGAGGAATATTCCCTTGGATTACTCCCTTGTAAGTGGGGGAATTAGATTTATTATTAATTTGATAATTAAATAAAGTTTTAATTATGAAAATTAGGGGAATTAGGATATTCATTAAATTATTTATTTATTTAATGGAACGAGGAAGTAATATGATCTTTAATTAAATAACTTAGGGTTATTTAATTAAATAAGAGGACTTTAGGAATTAAATTAAATAATTTGATTTATTCAATTTAATAGGATGAAATATTAGCATGAAAGGGGATGAATTAACCTAACTAGGTCAATTAGATTAATAGATGAAAATGAGCCAATTAATTAAATAGCTAGGCTAATTTAATCAATTAAGCAAAAAGAGGATGGGTTTTAGGATGAAACGATGTTAGTTAGCCAATGTGATCCATCGAGCCATTTTTAAGTGTACATTTTCCCCCATTTTGAAGCAATGTACTTGTTGCATTGGTTCAAAGACTAATGTTGATTTTGATGTTGGTTTTGATGTTGATGACGATGCAGAAATGGATATCAATGATCTATTTGAGATGTTGATATCCAAGGTAAAGTTGATTGATCTGATTGATTGATTGATAACATTATTGAGGATTCGCAACAATGCAAGGATTGTATTGAATAACACAAGGATTGGTAGGGAAAGATATATCCCAATGATGATTGATTTGATAATTTGACCAAGATTTACTAAAAAGGCAAGGAACAAAGTCCGTTACATGATTTGATATCGATATGATCGAAAGATGGTTGGTTTCCCTCTCACGAGATCAATTGGGGAATAAAGTGTTTCGATCAAGCTCACGATAAGTGAAAATTAGACTTACGCTTGAGATTCTTGAGATTTTAGGTTGCTTTTGAATCAAAGAGCTACAACTTTTCAGATTGTTGAGATGAAGATGATATAGATGCCCCACTATGCCCGAGCAGAAGAGAGATTGCTGGTAAAGAGGATAAAAATATTTCCTAGAAAGCCCAGATGTTGATGTAGACATATTTCATGATGTATAGATATTCATCAACTATGGGTAACCTCATGTATATTTTGATGTAGATTACATAAATTTGATGCTTGGATAGAAATGTTAGTAAAGATAGTGTAGATACCTAAATTTGACCAATTCCATATGGTCAAAGTCGTCTCCTTAATCATCCCTTTGCTCATTTACTTCATCCCTTTTGCTAGTATTAATTAAATCACTCATTTAATTAATATTTCATGGCTTCCATAAGGTTTCTAAAGTATTTAATTTAATAAATACTTTTCCCCTCTTTCCTCTCTAAATTAAATATTTAATGTAGCACTTTATTTAATTTAGTCATATTATCTTTTGGAATTTTAAATTTATTTTTTAATTCTTCACTTTCTCTCTCATTGTCACATCCTCCAACTTTTGAAATTTGGTCTCTAATCCCTCTTAACAATCTAACCCTCTTTCTTAGTCATAATTAATTTATGATTAAGATGTGCACACCCCTAATCATCATTAGGGTCCCATCCTCCATAATTTCCCACTTGCCTCTAATCTTCATTAATTTTCTAATCAAGTACTTGCACAACCTTAATCACTTAGTTAGGTCAACCTAATCCCCGTATCATTTATAGAATGTGTCCTAGGTCAACTTCACTAAAGGCTTTCTCCTTTTGGAAAAGGCACTCCATTCCCCATGTGAATTTTTAATTCACATTTAATCCCCCAATGCATTCCTTGGAATTTAAAATTCCTTCTCTCATCCCCATGAGGATATTTGAGGAATTTTTAATTCCCCACATATCCTCTCACCCGCATGGGGACAAGGACCTCCTTTATGAGGAGATCTTGTCCCAATCCCAAGGTACTATGTACTACCTCCATGTCATGTACTATCCTTCCACCTCATGTACACATCATCATTTTGAAGCTACTTCACATGCCACATGTCAAGATGTGAGAGCTTGTGAGTTCTCAACTCACCTTAGCCCTACATCTTGATCTTGGTGACTCAATCTTGACCATCCATTTCCCTAGAGAATTCCAAAATCTCTATAAATACCCCCTCTTTTCTCTCATTTTGAGATCATTCATGCTAGCCAAACTCTTGAAAAAAAAATTCTTGAGCCATACTTAGCCAAATTTTTATATTTGCATCTATTTTCATTCATCTCTCCATCTTCATCCCATCTTTAGCTTGCATCTCTTTCCATCCAAGGAGCACACAACATCGAAGATCGAAAGGCCAACCAAAGGGGAACTCAACAAGGTGAAATCTTCCATTTTGCTTTGCTTAGTTAATCTTTAGGCTAATCTTGAGGTGTAGGGTATTTTTAGTTGTTATTTTCTCTCTTTTGTTGGTTGCATGTATTCTAGCAAGTAAATTCACCCTATCACATTTTTGGCACACCCAATGGGACCCATAAACGGGTCTTTTGCTTTCACATTTGTTGTTTTTTGACTTTTATAGGTGCAGGTTATAGAGGGGTGGACCGACCTATAGAGGGGCGAATACGACCTAGAGAGGGGTGGACTTAACATTCCTGGGGCAGACCTGACCTATAGGGGTGGACTCGACCTATAGGGGCGGACCTAACCTGACAAATAGGTGGATCTGCCCTCCACAAGTGGACCCGACCTTGCCCAGGGGCGAACCTACCCTCCATTGACTCCATAAAGTGTTTTTGGAAAATTCTTCATAGAGGGGCAGACCTGACCTGCAGACAGGCGGACCTTCCCTCTAGACAGGCGGACCTGACCTCTAGACAGGCAGATTTTCCCTAGACAACTTTTTCCAGAAGATAAAATTTCACTTTTTAGCAATCTATTGGGCTGTTAAATTAAGGGCTTTTAACCCCCTAACTAGGCGCATAGTTTAACTAGGAATGTAAATTAACCTTGTTTGTCATTTTTTTGGTGAGCTATTTGATGTATCCAATCCCCTTGAGCCATTCGGCGATCCTCGGTGATAAGAAATTGTAGCTTACCAAGTCCTTTGAGTCATCCTTTTTTTATTTTTCTTAGCAGGACCTGCTTGGGGATTTCATCACCCCAAGGGATGATTCCAACCACACATACCGATGAGGTATATAAAGGAGGGAGAGTGAAATTTGTACCTCAATTCAACCACGTTGTAATTGGCGAAGCGTCAGGATGACGTGAAGAGTTGGTATGAGCCTTTAAGGTTCTCAACTCACGCTTGTAACGGGTTGGTGTTCATGGTTTGGATCTCATGTACCAGGTGTATATCAAGGACTCCCTAATAACCATGTTCATCCTAGAATAGAAGACTTTGTCGGCCATACCCTCTCTACTAGACTTAGGTTTATGTTGTCTGAATTGTCTTCTTTGTGCGAAACCAGTGATTGTATGATTCATTTCACTCAGCCATACCCTTTTCATTGATGATTGTTGTGTTTTGAGTCCTTTGCCTTAGACATTTTGTCAAAATTCAAGTTTAAACCTGTCCAGGGGAAAACCTAACCTCTGAACAGATGAACCTGACCTTTGAACAGGCGAACTTGACCTTGAACCAGCCTTTTCTAGCCTTTTTCAGCCAATTTTGATCAACTTTTTCTCCATAGGTAGACTTGCCCTCCCAACAAGTGGACTTTCCCTCCCAACAGGTAGACTTGCCCTCCTGACATGCGGACCTGCCCTCCAGGGGCAGACCTGACCTATAAACCAATCCTTTGGAGCCTATTTTAACCATTTTTTACCAACTTTTGCTCCATAGGTAGACTTTCCCTCCCGACAGGTGGACCTGACCTTTGGACAGGAGAATTTTCCCTCCACAGGCAAACCTAACTCATCTAGGGGCAGACCTGACCTTTGACCCACCCCTTTCAGGCCTATTTTGAGAGAATTTGACCATCTTTTATTCCTTGGGCGAACCTTCCCTTCACAGGGACAGACCTAACCCTTGACTAAACAACTTTTTTGTCTATTTTTTCATTTGGGACCCTCGTTTCATCATTTTGATCACTCATCTCCTCGCTCTAAAATATCCGTACACCTATTTCAAGAATTCGTTCGCCATCCTAAATGTTCATCCCCTCAGTTTGAGCATCTGTTCACCCATTAGGAGTCCTCTTTTACCCATTTTGAATCCACATTCTGGTTGTCGTTTCCCCCATTTCAAATCACTGGTATTCCATTGAAACCTCATTAAAGAAGTTATCCAAATTGACCTAGGTGTTCATCTCTAATCGTCATCCATCAAAATCGACTTGGGGTAGTCATCTGTCCTAAGCCGGTCATCCTTGTTAGCCCAATCAATCCACTTCAATCTCAAGTTGGATTTGGTGTTGTTATCAGACATCCACCCTTTAGTCAATTAATCAACACCTAACATTACCAAGGATCACTCTCGAACTCAACTTTGGATTCGGATCATTATCATCGATCATCAATCCAAATCAAACTGTCATATCACCCAATCAAAGTTGGTCGATTTTCTACCAATCAACCCAATCTGATCTCATTAAAAAAATCCACCTCAGTCAAATCAAATCAATCCTATCAAGCCACATCCTCCTTGGCTAACCAATCATCAAATCAAATCAATCCTTTCATCACCAAGGTCATCCTAGCATCCTAGTCCATCATATCATCTTGCATGACCATTCAAACCAGGTCACAAGCAAGGAAAATGGCCGAACAACAATCCCAACCAAACATCCCTCAAGATTTGAACAATGCAACTAATGCCTCAAAAGACCCCCATAAGGGTGCGAACATCCCTCGGGATCCGCACAATGGTACATCATCACAATCCAATATCGACAGTCAAAACACATCACCACCCGGGGACGAGAACATGGTCAACCAACCTGAACTTACATTTGAGGAACACTTTAGTAACCTTGTCAATGTACAAATGATAGATCGTCTTCTTGAAAAACATGGGGAATAAATCTTGGCTCACTTAATTGAAAAGGGTGTCAAGCTTCCATTAGGTATCGACCTATCCAAGTTTCACAAAACACCCCAAGAAGTTCATACGTCCCCAATGTTCCTCCCGTAGAAGGTTGGCATCAACCTGAATTCAGCAATGTCGTCATGTATCCTATTTGCAATCCCTTGCATCTCGCAATCTCAATGATAGGGGCTCCTCAAACAACTGATCCTAATGATCCTTTTTCCTTTGGCATGCATTCAGCAACTTCTGCCACTAATGTTAATGGCACCACCCCTTTCAAATCCACCTCCTATCAATACTGGGGGCAGCATGTTTACTGCATTGCCACAGCCTCCCCAATCTAACCTACCGCCCCTATTATTTCGGCAAGGTACAACCCAACCAAGTTCCCCCTTTATTACCCAACAACCTCCATTGCAAAACACCTCTATGTTATCTCAACCTCCCCAACAACAACAACTGCTACATAACCCACCGATGTCTGCACAACAACCACCATACCAATCGCAAAGCAATCTATCTCGACCTCCCACTCAAACCATATCCCTGTTCCTCGCATCCATCCTATGACCGCGAGCTCAAACACAATACAACATCTCGTCTTGGCCTCTGCAACATTTCACATCACATCAGCAACCACCACAGCATCATTATTATTATAACCAACAACAGTCCCAACAGCAACCACCTTATGCGGCCTCCCAACAGTCGTAGCAATACCCTCAGTATCAATAGGTCAATCTGCAATACCACATCCAAGCTCCTCAGTAGCCTACCTCACTTTTTATCAAATGAATCCGTACTATACCTCACAACAACAACCCCCGTATCAACAAAATTCCTCGGCATACCAACAAGGGATGTCATCATCCCACTATCAAAATCCATACCTTAACAATCTAACGCTCTCTCAGTAGGACCCTTTATCATCCTACCATCCATATCCATCCATCCCACCACCAGTCAACTCGGATCTGTTGGAAATTGAAGCCGCTCTAAAAGATCTTCAAGCTGGGACTAGCAAACAATCATTCAAATTCGAAGACATATTCCCATATCCATTCGATCCCTCCATCTCATTGATCCCCTTCACTAAACATTTTGAAATGCCAAAAGTTTGACTAATATAGGGGGAACAAAGATCCTCAGGCCCACTTTCAGGAGTTTTACTCCTAGTGTCAAGAGGTTATACACAATGACAACTACCTCTTGCGCCTGTTCCCATGAAGCCTAATAGGCAATTCCCTAGAGTGGTTCATGACCCTCGAAAGAGGGTCCATAAAATCTTTTGTGGACCTGTCAGAAAATTTGTCTCCTACTTCTTCAATTTTGAGGACACTGACACCTTAGATCTCCTCAAATAGAAACAACGTGAGGGGGAAACCTTTCCTAGCTACCTTCAAAGGTGGCGTGCACTGGCAAGCCGAATGAAAACCCCTCTAAAAGAGGACATGGTCACTCTCTTCGTGGAGAACTCTCATCCCGACATGGCTCATAATTTTAGATTACATTGTGTCACCACTTTCACGGAGATAGTGGAAAAGGGACCTATCCTTGAATGTGCCCTTGTTGCCAAAGGGCACATCAAAATACATAGCCATGATAAAGAAAGGTCATTTGGAGATAAGCCACATTTTTGGAACAAGAACAAGAATGCAGTGAATGACAGCATCACTGATACTAAACATGTTCAAGTGGCTAATACATCCTAGAGACAACAACCATCCATACCTAATGCCATATCCATACCACAGGGAGCACCTCGTCCTCCTCAATAGCCAAACTAGAACAGTCAAGGTAATGCTAAACGCCAGTATACTCAATTAGGAGAACCCTTGAGTGTTGTCTTCAATAAGTTGTTACAGATTAACTATCTGATCACCTTCCCTGTCACCAAACCACTTGAGGAATCCAAACCTAAACCTGCATGGTTTAGGGAAAATGAATATTGCGAGTTCCATAAAATCAAAGGACACACTTTGAATAAGTGTCAAGGTCTCAAAAACTATGTCCAAGATCTTATTGATCAAGGAGATATCAAAGTTGACACTAGTCAAGCTTCATCGTCTAATGCTCAATTAAATATATATCAAAATGACTTTCCAAACCATAATCAAGGCATGAGTACCTCCAACAACAATCCCCAAGACAGCAGTACAAATAACGTAAGCTATAAGAATGTACCCCTCAATTACAAGGGTATTATTCATTATATTGAGCAGGTAGAAACCCATGTATCTATGATACATGTCAAATCCAAAGACCCTCAGTGTGATGTTACTACACCACAAGCCTACATCACTATCCCTACGGCCTCCACACCCGCCCAGCCAAGTCCTGTAAACTCTAAGTACAATATTTTGGATCACTTAGGGAAGACCCCTGCTCAGATCTCAATCTTGGATCTGCTTAAGTCTTCTCCTGTACATCAAGAAATCCTCAATAGAGCCTTATAGGAAACCCATGTACCTAATGACATCGATCCTACATGATTCCAAGCTTTGGTAGGACACCTATCTTTATCTTATCAGTTGTACTTCAACCAGAATAACATGCCAAATATTGATGCCAATCATAATCGCCCCTTACATATCAAAGTCTTGGTTTCCCGTCATAAACTAAAAAGGGTCTTGGTAGATAATGGCTCTGCCCTCAATCTATGTACTCTAAAATTCATAAAATAGGTGGGGTATACTCAAGCAGATTTCAGTAATCAAATCATCATGATCAAGGCCTATGATATTGTAGAAAGAAATTCTGAAGGAATTATCAGTCTTCCTATCTAGGTTGGACCTGTCATTCAGTATACTACCTGGCATGTCCATGATTTGGACTTACCATATAATCTCCTCCTTGTCCTCCCATGGCTCCACGCTATGCAAGTTATTCCCTTCACGTGCCATTAGTGCCTAAAATTCTTGGTCAGTGGACAAGAGGTCACCATTTATGTTGATCCCCAACCATTTGAATAATGTCGCACTTTAGAAGCATCATTTCCCCATTTACATTATTGTCCTGGGGTTGAAATGAGGGCTTCTTAGTCATCATCCACTAATTAATCCTCCACCACGACAACCACTCCATCTTCCGCCACTAATCCTACTATCACAAAAGTCCAGATCATTGATAAGGGGTGTGGCGAATACGAAATGCATACTGCTCTTAATGTAGCAACCATGCCACCGTCACCACATGAGTACGGTCAACCTTCACATGCTACTCCAAAGGAAGACAAGACTATCACCTTTAGTGCAAAAAACATTCCTACTACCACTTTTAGGTCCCCTAGTATCAAGATAGATGCACCAAAAGAGGATATAAGTCAATGGGTATACCAAGAAGAATCCCAACTAGATCCTCCTCTAAAGGAATACTTTCAAAAAGAATATCCTTGGTCAGCTAAGTTTGTAGAAAAGTAAAACTACCAAGGTAGGGGCCTAGGTAAAGAAGAACAGGGGTAGTTGCAACCTATTGATACATCAAAGCTACCAAAGAGCATAGGCATCGGATATGACAAAAAGCAGAAAGGTCCTGCAACGTCGTCTAATACTTCCAATAATGTTGTCGTGGATGATGGCTCATTGGAAGACATACCCAAGGATGAATCCATCATACGTGCATACGATGACGTCGATCACATTGACCTATCATCCATGTTTGAATGCCTATCCATTTGTACCATTAGCCTATCCCTTCGTCATCCTGAGCTGATTTATTGGGACCTACATGAAAGCACACCTGTAAATATGTCTATGGATACATATGTCAACCTAATGGGATTGGGAAAGGATGAACACTCCAATCGCAAAAATAAGAATAAGAAAAATAAAAAGCGGTCACCTAGTGAAAACCTCCCCGAGGCACTTCCTGACCTTGAAAAAGTAAAAATAAAGGACGCATCCAATGGTGAAAACCTCGAAGAGGCACTGGAGGATGGATATGTTCATCTTCCCCTTGTGGGAACTCAATTATCCACATGGTCATCCATCCTAATTGAAGAGACTCGAGAAGCCAATTTGGGTACTGTCAAAACTCCTAAGATCACATATGTGGCCAAATCACTCTTAGATCCAGAATATGCAATCATTGTTCAGCTACTCCAAGTGAGTATTGTCAACTTTTCTTGGTCATATTCAGACATGTCAGGCTTGGACCCAGCTTTAGTAGTTCATCATCTAGATGTTTTCCTTGATGCCAAGCCTATCAAACAGAAGCTCTGCAAGATGCACCCACAGGTAGCATTATTAGTCAAGAAGGAACTAGAGAAATTACTAGATGTAGGTTTTATTAGACGAATTAACTACTTTGATTAGATCTTCAATATAGTACCAGTTGCAAAACCAAATGGAGACATTCAGATCTGCACAGACTTTAGGGATCTTAAAAAGGCCTGCCCAAAGGACGATTTCCCTCTGCCTAATATTGACATGTTGGTCGACCTCATAGTAGGACATGAGATGTTATCCCTTATGGATGGTTTCTTTGGTTATAATCAGATCTGAATTGCACCTGAGGACCAACACAAGACCACTTTCACAACACCTTGGGGAACTTTTTGTTACAATGTTATGCCCTTTGGTCTCAAAAATGTGGGGGTGACATATCAGAGGGCGATGATGGTCATCTTCCATGACCTCATCCATATAATCATGGAGGATTATGTCGATGACTTGTTAGGGAAATCCAGAACCTGAGCTGGACATCCTACCATCCTAAAAAATATCTTTGAACGGTTGGAACATTACAAGTTGCGACTAAATCCAAAAAAGTGTGTCTTTGGTGTCACATCAAGAAAATTGTTGGGTTTCATAGTCTCTCAAAGGGGTATTGAAGTTGATCTTGCCAAGGTGAAAGCTATTCTAGACATGCCACCCCTGCACAATCTGAAGCAATTAAGAAGCCTTCAAGGGAAGATGCAATCCATCCATCAATTCATATCCCAACTTGCAGATAAGTGTCAACCATTCACCCATCTTTCGAAGAAAGACTCCACTTTTCGATGGAACCAACAGTGTCAGACAGGTTTCGATAAGATCAAGGAATACCTAGCTCATCCACCGATCTTGATGCCACCTATTCCAGGGAAGCCCCTCCTACTTTACATCCCTACCACTTCAATTGTGCTGGGGGCATTGTTGGCACAACATGATGAATCATCGAAAGAGAGGGCAATCTACTACATCAGTCGGACATTGGTCAGCTATGAATTAAACTACTCTCCCATGGAAAATGCATGTCTCATAGTAGTCTTCAGCACACAAAAACTCTGACATTACATGCTCAACCATCCTGTCAAATTAATTGCTAAAATTGATCCATTGAAGTATTTGTTATCCAGAACCACTTTAACTGGTTGCATGGCCAAGTGGGTCATGCTCCTAAGTGAATTTTACATAGAGTATGTGGAGTGAAAAGCTATAAAGGGGCAAGTCATAGCTGATTAGTTGGCCAAGGTGCCATTAGTAGATGCTTAGCCTCTAGACACTGAATTTCCAGATGAAGAATTTTACACAGTCACAGACGCACCTGCTTGGACACTGTATTTTGATGGCTCCTATACTCTTAATGGATCAGGCGCAGGAATTATATTGGTTACCCCTCAAGGTGACTACATTCCAAAATCATTCAGGATAGCATTCTCGTGTACCAACAACATGGAAAAGTATGAAACCCTCCTCATTGGCCTCTGAATTGCAAAGAAGTGGCATATAACTCACTTGAAAGTGTTTGGTGATTCATTGTTAGTCATCAAGTAGGTTAATGATGAATTCTTAACAAAAGATGATAATTTGTTGCCCTATAAATGTATGGTGGATGATTTCAAGAAATATTTCACCTTCATACAATTTGACCAAATTCCTAGGGTACATAACAAAGCAGCTGATGCAATGGCCACTATCGGCTCCCTGATTGACATGCCTAAAGATTGGATGGAATGTGAGTTCCTTGTAGAACAACTTTTAATCCCAGCGTATGATATTCCTAAGACTGACATGGTGTGTGATATCGTAGGTCCCGCTTCCCCCTAGTACCAGGACATATATACCTATCTCCATGATAATATTCTACTCCCAGACCTCACACGAAACCAAAAAAATCCTTTATTCAACATTTGGTTTGATACATTATCATTGGTGATACACTTTATGGTCGTAAGTATGATGGGATCCTCCTTAGATGTCTGAATGAGACCAAAGCCTACATGAAACTGACAGAGGTACATAGTGGTGTCTATGGAGCTCATTCAAATGGTATGGCCTTGGCCAAAAGAATTTTCTGAGCTGGATATTATTGATCTGCATTGGAGCATGATACTTGTGAATTTGTGAAGTACTTTCCCTATCAACAACATGCAGATTTGATTCATGCTCCAGCACAGGATCTTCAACCCCTCCTAGCACCGTGGCCCTTCTCTCAATGGGGTTTCGACCTAATTGGAAAGATTTACCCATCATCTTCTGATGGCCATACATTCATAATTACTACCACTGAGTACTTCACTAAGTGGGTGGAAGCAATGCCACTCTCACAAATCACTAGTATTTAGATCTCAAAATTCATCCTTTACTATATTCTCTACAGATATGGTATCCCATCCACCATCCTATCTGATAATGGAAAACCCTTCAAAAACCAAGCCATGAAACACCTTTGTGACATCTTTCATATCCAACATCATTGGTCAACACCTTATTACCCCCAAGGTAATGGTCAGGAAGAAGCAACCAACAAGACCCTTATTCGCATCCTCAAAAAGGTTGTCAATAACACTAGTTGAGATTGGCACCTTCATATTCATCCCGCCCTTTGGGCATATCGCACCTCCATCTGCACCCCTATAGGTGCCACTCCCTCTTCTTTAGTCTATGGCACCGAAGCCATATTTCCAATTGAAGTTGAGATCCCCTCACTGAGAATTTCTCTAAAAAATCTTATCAGTGAAGAGGATGCTCATGTTGCACGACTTGCACAACTAGAGTTACTCGATGAAAGAAGAATCAAAGCCTACGATCACCTACAAGCATATTAGAACCACCTCAAGCATCACTACAACAAGAAGGTTCACCCTCAATAGTTCCAGGTGGGTGATCTTATCCTCAAAAAGAATCAGCGTACTCAACAAGACCGAGACAAGAAAGGAAAATTTGATGCAAATTGGTTGGGGCCTTATATCATAGCTGCCAAATATGGATCTAGGGAATATAGGTTGACTACTCTTGAAGGAGAGACCCTTGAAGAACCCATCAATATCATGCATTTGAAGAGGTTCTACATCTAAATCTGCTTGGTAAGCCCACCTAAAAAATCAAAAAAATCCAAAAATAGTAAAGAGAAATAAATCCATCCTATGGTGAAAACCACCTTTTGGTGGCACCTTGGATAAGTACAGGTGGCGAAAACCTAGTAACATGCATCATCCATAGAGGGCTTAATCATTATCTACCTGGCATCCTATTTATTTTATGCTTTCATCTGCACTCTCATCCTCACCCATGCCATCCTTGGTCATTTGGTATATTTTGGTTGAGCATTGGATGACCCATTTAGGCTATCCCTCATCCTGAGCTTTTTAGTATCCCACTTTGAGCTTATGCCATTCATTTTCTTATCGGTCGGTTTGTGTCATCACGTGCCCCCCCATCATGTCGTTCCCCATCTAGACCTCATCCTATCGTGTCCTTAGTCTAACTACGCTACCCCTGCGCTGTCACATAGGCAAGGCTGATCATTTGATCTACCCCCAGGGTTTTCTAACCATCCCGTGTTGGTTGTCTAGCATATGTCATCATCATCCTCTTTTCGCTTTATCCGTGGTCTTTTCTTGAACTACGAGGGCTCTGCGCTTTCACGTAGGCAAGGCTAATCTTTGATCGGCTCCCGAGCCCCTAGTTTTATAGGGTGTGTCAGTCTGTATCCTTGTCTAGCTCATTCTTCACAAAAAAAATCCCCTAGTGTCAAGACATTTGGCTAATGCAAAACATCTGGTGTCAAACTGGGTCATTGTAGTTTAGTATCCATCATCGGTCTCAATAGAATGCATCCTTCCTAGAAAACCTCATCGATCCTATTCGTCCCCTTGATCCTATGGCAAAGGAAATTTTGAAATTGATTGTGATCTTTTGATATTTTTGGATTTTGTTTATCATTTGATCTCCCTATCAACACTTGTAATGGTCACCTTGATCCATCATATCATGGTGTGGTTTGACTAGTCAACATAGGGGCTTATCTTGCTCTTTTCTTTGTTGTCTTCTCGGTTGTCCCACGTGGTACCCACCAAGATCCCTGAGGTCTTGTGTTATGCTTGGGCATCCTTGTGTGTTTGTGGTTATCCCAATACCTAGCCCAACCAAGGTCATCGTGACCTTGGGGTGTCGGGATAGCCTTTTTGTTTGCTATGTTTGTTTCATGCACTGGATGCCAATTCACCTTGGTCTTACATATCAGGGTATTCGGTATCTTATGCTATAGCAAAAATCAATGCTCCAAAGATGGAAAATTGTGTCCTTGACTGTATTTCATTTCACTACATACACTCTTCATTCAGCCTCCCTCATAACCTAGGACTTGTGATTTAGGTTTTGCAAAAGTATTGAATCTTTTCCCTCTTGATCTTCCTCTCAAGATACTAATGGTCTTTTAACAGATACAGTACCACACCCATGATACACCTATCAGCTATCTGCAATCCTATGAAACTCCTTACTGACACTTAGGTTTGCATTATAGGAACTCGTCTTTCATTCATATTTCATGTTACATTATAGATTCAATATATTTCATAGTTCATAAGCTGATTAGATTAAGCATCATAGTTTCATTTAACCCATACATGTCCATATTCACATTTACATAAAACATGCATTATCACCCACCAAAACATATTATTGACTACATCCTAATTACATTTCATACCAAATATTCATATCATCCCACATTATCAACATTAATATATGCATATTCATCCATCCACATAGAAATGAAATATCATGAACATGTGCATACATAAACCAAATCATCCATTCTCATATACATGTGCATAAATAAATCAACTCATACATCCACATAGGCATGAAGTATCATATACATGTGCATAAATAAATCAACTCATACATCCACATAGGCATGAAGTATCATATACATGTGCATAAATAAATCAGATCATCCATCCACATAGGCATGAAGTATCATATACATGTGCATAAATAAATCAACTCATACATCCACATAGGCATGAAGTATCATATACATGTGCATAAATAAATCAGATCATCCATCCACATAAGTATGAAATATCGTATACATCTGCATACATAAACTGAATCATCCATCACAAAGAACATAATGCATAGTTTCAATAAGGACTATCCCATATCATAATCAAATAATACAATGTACATCTCGTCACAAAGTCTCAAGCATAATCTACCACATATCCATCATACATCATCAAATAAGGTAGAAAATTCAGAGATGTAGAGCACCTCTAATCTCTGCTGATAAGTACTAAACACTCCATCCTGTGTCTGTCAAAAAATAGGTATCTTGTCATCTACTCTTTGGTTGCTCTATTGTGAGCTACCCACATCTGATCTCTGAGGAGAGTCTGGCACTGGCCCTCTATGTGTGGGAATCCCCTGATACTCACGGGTGGGAGTCCCTTGGTAACCATCAAGAGGAGAAGGAGATAGTCACTATATCCTCTGGTACGTGTCCCTAATGACTAGGACGGTGTTGGCATCTGAGGTACATGTCTGATATAGCGTGTTATGCACTGCATTGGATCTAGAATAGCATGCTCATATGCACACTTCCAATAGCTCACCTCCTACATATAGTCATCCCGATGAGCATTTTGATGCCTAATGGCATTCTGCTCAAGTCTATATCTATCCTGATCTCTGCTAATAGCTCTCTGCTCCTGTACTCAGGCCTCATGTGCCTCTATCAGTTGTTGTACCTACTTTGTATCCCTGTCTCTCTCAACCTCTACAGCCTGTAGCTATGCCCATAACCCCTATACCTTTGCCCCTGGCTTGCCCCCTGCACCATGCGTTGCCCATAGCTGAGCCCGTGTTGTGTCTCTCTCACTCTGCAGTGTCTACATCTGTACCTCTACGGAATCTCTCTCCCTATGTGCGGCCTATGCCCGAGCCTCCGCTACATCCCTGTCCCTCTGAAGTTTCGAAAGTCTCAACTCGGCAGAATCTTGCCTTTGTCGAAGACTTGACACCTATGCCACCACTGCATCCCTCTCCCTCTGAAGAGAATGGGCCTTTGACTCTACTACCTGCCTCTCACTCTTGACCACCTGAGCACGTGCCTATAGCACATCCCTATCTACCTCCATGACCTGCACCTATGCCTGTGCCACATCTCTCTCTGACTACAGCATGTGTATCTCTCTCCTCGTCTCCTCCTCTCTCTAATACATCAACCCCATATCCCCAACTGTCTACTCTAAACAGTCCACCCTGTCTCTGAGCTAGGCCCGCTCCCGGTGCAAATCTACTCTTTCCCTCAGTAACTACTATAGTTGTACCTACAGACCCTTTATATCTTCGGCAATCCATATCCCAGTCTCTGATAGCTCCTACCCTGTCCCCCCTCCAACAGCCTATCGTATCGTTGCCTCTGCCACAAAACAGTCTCCCTGCCATCTCACTACATCTCCCTCCTCATGCTCCCTAGCCACCTCCACTCGCAATCTCTCTATCTCTTCCCGCAAGTCAACTTCCTCATCTCTCTCTCTCATCAAATTGATCTCCACATCAGACACCAGCATGACTAGGACTAAGTAATCTCTCTCACCCTGGGAAAATCATTCTTGTAGCTCGCTCAGTGTTGCCTCTAATCTAACCCGCTCTACTTCTATCTATTTTAATCGCTACTCGTTGAGGCGTAGTCTCTCCAGAGTCTCTCTCAACACCATTGTAGGATCCTCCCCTCTAGGTGGTGTTGTCGATAGTGGTGCAATGTCATGCACATCAAAGTCAATATTCATCTCCCACGGCTCATACCTCTCACTCCCGGCCGATGCCTCCATCTCATCCACATCAATCACCAAGGGGGATCCCCCTCTCCCTGTCATCCTCTCCTGCGCTATGTTGGCCTCACCCTCCTCCTCTCTCTATCATTGTTGCCCTCCTATGGCCATGTCTACCTCCTGTCTCTCCCGCGCTCCGCTAGCCTCGGCCTCCTCCTCTCTCTCCTACTGCTAACCTCCTAGAGATGCATGTGCCTCCTAGCTCCTCTCCCTCTTTGGACCTCGAGCCCCTGATCCTATTGTGTCGCAACCCTGACCTCATCCTCTCCCTCCTCTACCCCATCTCCTCCTTGGGTTGTACGTCATCGTCTCCTCCTCCTGACTACCCTCACTAGCTCCTCGGCAGCTCCAACCACCTCATGTCCCTCACCCTGTTGTCCTCTCGCTTGACTTCCTCTCTACCACCCTTGGGGTATCAGTCCCACCACCCTCAACTATCTCTCATCCTCTAACCTGAATCCTAGGGCCCCTTAATCGGCACTACTGGGGTAATCCATGGAGGTGGATGTCACCTAAACGACTGTCAATATCGGTCTGTCACCCCTATATATCTCTCCCTCTCCCATTTGTCTGGGTATGGCACAAACTGCAGTGCCTCTAACTCCTCCCACACTACATCCAAATCCAACTCATCCCCCATGGCCACTCTTATTTCAATCATCGGAACATCACCCGCCCCACGGGAATATCCTGCCTCACTCTGAACTGTCGTGTCACTTGATCAAGTCTATGCAGCTCCACTACAAGTGGACCTCTCCCAATAATATAGCATCGGGTAAAGAAATAACCACTGCATGCCTCCTCATCATCCCTCCAGCTCCTAAAGCACCGCAGCATATACGGATGCAATACTGTCATCTCTTCATGTACATCATCCAATCATCTCCTCCATATATCCACATCTCTAACATCCCGATACCACAATATCACTCCTGCCTCCACCCCCCATCCCCAGGCCATTGCCTCTCTGTCATCCTACTCTCCTGCTTTGCGCATGATCGGCCTAGTCACCCTGATGTGCTCAAGCCCAAACCTGTAGCAGTGTGACATGTGTCACACTCAGCACCCTCTGATAGCATACCCTGTGCATATCTCGGTACAGTTGTGCTAGCATGCAGGTCCCCCACGCAAACTAGCCCTCTTGGCCCTCAATGATATGACGAATCACCTTGACAAACCTAACATGCAAAAATTGACCACTCTGATCTGGCACCAGGATCCCACTAATCAGTCCCACTAGGTACAAAAACAATGTCGGTACCCTGCAAGACAGGCATCTGTCCACATCTAGTTGTTGTCGCTGAATCGGTAGATCATCACTGTCAAATACAACATGCATGGACTTGTCTAGTGCCTCGTCTGCTACCCAACACTCGCTAACCGCAAGCCCTATAATGGGGAGCCTTAGAATCCACCAAACATCCTCCAGAGTCACGGTCATCTCCCCAGTCAGTAGATGGAATGTCGATGTTGCCAAGTCTCAGCACTCTATCAGGGCTGTCAGCATGGCCCTATGGGTTTTAATCGTCGGGTATGATAATAGATGAACTAGTCTTTCCTCTGCTAGTCTCTGGTGATCTGTGTCTATCATCGTTGCCATGCATCTTGCCAACACCTCAGACTGTCTCTCCTATGTCTGCAAACTCTCCACATTCTGCATCCATAACAACAACACTTTGTCAGTTTCTCTTGGCATTGGTTTTCCCCCATTTTATTATCCTACTTCTTCCCCCCCAGGATTTCCCTTCTCCATCGCACCCTTCCCCCCCTTTTCCCCTGCCTTTAGCTATTTTTGATCATCTTGGCTACGCCCCAACCCCTGGGTGGACCCGCCTGGAACCCAAGCAGACTCGCCCGAGCTTGCGGGTGAGCCCACCTGAGCCCGAGCGAACCTGCCTGAGTAGCCCTACCTGAGCCCAACTAGCCCCACCCGAGCCTAAGCGTGGCTGGGTGGGCCTCCGCCCAGCCTGGGCGGACCCGCCCGACCTCAGCTGGGTAGGCCTTTGCCCAGCTCAGGCAGACCCGCCCGACCTCGGCTAGGCGGGCCTCCACCCAGCTCGAGCGGACCCGCCCAAGCCCGAGAAAACTCGCCCATGCCCGACTGCCCCCCCCCCAAAAAAATATTGACCCCCCCAAACATAACCCATCCCCAAAACCATTTTTCCCCTCTAACCTATTTTTTCCCCCGAGCACCCACATAAACCCATTTTTTTGAAATTTTTTGAAATTTTTTTTGCCAAATTAACCAAAATCACAAGGTGGGGTTTCGAACTAACCTGGCATAGCACAGCACACTCGATAAAGAATCGTCGTCTGTCATCCACCTGATGAATGATGTTGGTATCGTACTCTAGCATCATGTCCCTTCCCTCTTGCCCTCTCATTTTCTCCCTCTCCTCCTCACTTGACAGTTGTCCAAATGAGGAGAGGAAAATCTAGAATTACCTTTTATAGATTTTTCCCCACTTTTTTACTTTTTAAAATAAAAGGACTTTTTTCCTTTTATTTTTCTTTTTTTCACCTCAACTAATTCCCTCCCCCTATCTTCCTGGGGCTGCCATTTGCACACTATATACCCGTTTTCCTCCATTCAAGCGTCAATCTTCTCAATTTTTTGTGCTATTTCCAACGACATATACCACTTCATACTTTCGAGAAGTTGCCCAGGGCCCCTTTTTCCTTCCTCATCTACATTCTCGAGGGGGCATACTCTACCACTCTCTCTCAATCTTCTGTCATAAACCTTCCTTTTGAGACTAGGGCATCCTCTTTATTTCTCCTCCGTTCGGGTAGTTCACGCAATCTTTCCCATGCTGAGGCATCTCCTTTTCGGTCGCTTCTTCCATAGAATCATCTGTATTTTATTTTTCTTTGAAACCCTATTATCCTAATAGTATTTCGAAGAGTGGCAAAATGTAGACACCCAAATTTGACCACTTCCATATGGTCAAAGTTGTCTCCTTAATCATCCCTTTGCTCATTTACTTCATCCCTTTTTCTGGTATTAATTAAATCACTCATTTAATTAATATTTCATGGCTTCCATAAGGTTTCTAAAGTACTTAATTTAATAAATACTTTTCCCCTCTTTCCTCTCTAAATTAAATAAATGTATCACTTTATTTAATTTAGTCATATTATCTTTTGGAATTTTAAATTTATTTTTTAATTCCTCACTTTCTCTCTCATTGTCACATCCTCCAATTTTTGCAATTTGGTCTATAATCCCTCTTAACAATCTAACCCTCTTTCTTAGTCATAATTAATTTATAATTAAGATCTGCACACCCCTAATCATCATTAGGGTCCCATCCTCCATAATTCCCCACTTGCCTTTAATCTTCATTAATTTTCCTAATCAAGTACTTGTACAACCTTAATCACTTACTTAGGTCAACGTAATCCCCATATCATTTATGGAATGTGTCCCAAGTCAACTTCATTAAAAGCTTTCTCATTTTGGAGAAGGCACTCCATTCCCTATGTGAATTTTTAATTCACATTTAATCCCCCAATGCATTCCTTGGAATTTAAAATTTCTTCTCTCATCCCCATGAGGATATTTGAGGAATTTTTAATTCCCCACATGTCCTCTCACCCACATGGGGACAAGGACCTCCTTTATGAGGAGATCTTGTCCCAATCCCAAGGTACTATGTACTACCTCCATGTCATGTACTATCCTTCCACCTCATGTACACATCATCATTTTCAAACCACTTCACATGCCACATGTCAATATATGAGGGCTTGTGAGTTCTCAACTCACCTTAGCCCTACATCTTGATCTTGGTGGCTCAATATTGACCGTCCATTTCCCTAGAGAATTCTAAAATCTCTATAAATACCCCCTATTTTATCTCATTTTGAGGGAGATCATTCATGCTAGCCAAACTCTTGCAAAAAAATTTCTTGAGCCATGCTTAACCAAATTTTCACATTTGCATCCATTTTCACTCATCTCTCCATCTTCATCCCATCGTTAGCTTTACATCTTTTGCCATCCAAGGAGCACACAACATCAAAGATCGAAGGGCCAACCAAAGGGGAACTCAACAAGGTGAAATCTTCCATTTTGCTTTGCTTAGTTAATCCTTAGGTTAATCTTGAGGTGTAGGGTGTTTTTAGTTGTTATTTGCTCTCTTTTGCTACATGTATTCTAGCAAGTAAATTCACCCTATCATAGATAGAAGAATAAGAAAATAAGATGGGTAGAAGTAGAAGAATGAAAATGAATGAATTTTGACCATTGATTCAAAAGATTGATTCAAAAAGTCTAAGAATTCCTTGATCCATCTAGACTTTATTAGATATGTTGATGAGGTGGATGATTTGCTCACATCCTAGGATTGGGATTTTCCATCATTTCTTATTTTTGATATAACACATAAACACGATGCATCAAGCTATTGATAACTAGGATGGCATTATATCTAGTGTAATGTAATTTGACTCTACAAATTGACAGGATAGTTCTTGTTCACACCTTGGCATACAAAAACCTCGTTGGAATGTAGTTTAGAAGTTTAGAATATCTCAGACCAAAGCATACACAATAGTCAACAATCTACCCCAAACAACTTCCCTACACAACTAAGCAAGTATGTGCCAAGATTATTTTACAAGAATACCCACAAGCATAGCAAATGAAAGATAATGATTGATGCCCCATTCCTTTCTCTCTAAATCATTTTGATAGACATCGTCGAGAGGTCCTCAGAATGGGTCAATAAGATAAATCATAAGAAAATATCAAAGACAAATAGCCAATTTTATTTGTATTTCTTGCCAATTTAACTTAGCTAAGGTGATTTATGATGTTGATGCCCATTTTAGGAAGGATTCATCCTAGGAAATGTTGATTAGATGTTTTGATTAGGATGAGGTGTTTGATAAGTTGTTGATACAAACTTCACTAACTTGTTTACCTATGATTTAGACATTAGATTTTGACACTTAGGTTTTCCCTTTATGACTTGTGATACTTGTTTTCTACTTGTTTTACCAAAAGTTGAAGGTGATGATTGATTTTATTATGGATGAAGGTTTATTATGGGTGAAGGCAAAATAGGATGGATGGTTTTGGATTTTTTAGAATATTTCAATGTTTTTGGTATTTTGAAAAAAACTTTGAGGTTGTTTTTGGTCTTTTTGAATTGTTTATATGAATGTTTATGTTTTCTGATTATTTAAGGTTGTTTAGGGTTTTCCTCTAAGGTTTTCCAATGTTTTTGTGTTTTCTAATATTTGACTGTTTAGGGGTTTTTTGAATTTTGACCAAGAACTTAACCTAAAAGACTATCCTAGAGGCCTTAGGGGCTGATCAAAGATTAGTCTTGCCTACGTTATACACACAAAGACCACGTAATTCGACTGACTCAACTTATTGAAGATGAGAGATTAACAATTGAGGAAATGTCAGTTTATTATGACAGTCTCCTAAAGAACTGACCTAGGGTGTCTCGGGGGCACATCAATGATGGCCTTGCCTACGTTCAAGCTCAGAGACCCGTAGTTTGACAAGGTACTATTTTTTGGATTTTCAATTTTTGACCTTTTTAGGGATTTTGATGTGTTTTGGATTTTGACTTTACAATTTTCAAATGTTTTTGGATTTTAGCTGTACAATATTTTGATGTTTTTGGAATTTTTTTATTTTGCACATGTTTTTGGAATACTTGATGAACGTTTTACAAATGTTTTTGGTATTTTTGAAAGATTTTTAATAACCTTAAGATATACAAGAACGTGATATGATCTAGAATGAATTTCCCCCTACATGACACAATAGACAACCTTGATATAGGTAGGACAAACTAACCTGAGGAATATTCCAAGTAGTACTAAGGGGATACGATACTTCACAACATCAAGCTATGATATGGATGCGGATAGATGATGTGATGAATGGATGTGATGCAAAGAATGATAGGATAAAGAGCCAAAGAATAGATGGAGGTGCTTTATTTACGTGTGGCGCTTGTTTGTTAGGTTTTAACCAAGGTACTTTCCCAAAGCACCACAAAAGTGGTTTTCACTAGATGACGATTTTTTTCTTTACTGTTTTCAATCCATTTTCTTATATTTTTTGGATTTTGATCATTTTTTTTTTTTGTATTTTTAGATTTATACCCTTCAAGACTAGGAATAAAAAAATTTAAGATGCAAGATGGTTGGTTCCTACAAGGGTTAACCTTCAGGTGTTGATAATTAATAGGCTCCTGATCCATAGCTTGTTGTGATGAAAAAGGGACCCAACCAGTTAGGCTCAAACTTTCTTTTATTGTCCTGATATGGAAGATTCTTCTGATTTTTCTTTAGAACAAGATCCCCTACTTGGAAAGACTAACATTTGATCTTCTTGCTATAGCTTTGTTTCAGTCAATTTTGATAAACCTGCAAGTGGTTGAGAGTTTCAAGATGACATTCATCTAGGAATTCTAACTCATTCAGTCGAGATATTCTATATTCTTCATTAGTGATTAGATTCTATAGTGACACTCACAGTGATGGGAGCTCGACCTCAATAGAAAGAATGGCTTCTGATCCATAGACCAAGGAGAAATGGGTTGCACCTATAAGCATGTGGATACTCGTTTGATAGGCCTAGAGAGTGGGATTTAGTTGTGGATGTCGGTAATGACCAGCTTCATTGACTATTTTCTTTAGGATCTTCAAAATGGTTTTGTTTATAGCCTCAATTTGACCATTGCCCTATGGGTAATACGGGGTAGAGAATCAGTGTTGGATGTTGAACCTTTGAGATAGCTCTTTTACATGGACTAATTCTTGAAAGGTGTTACACTGTCTAAGATAAGGGTTTGTGGAACACCATAGTGGTAGATGAGGTAATTCAAGATGAATTTGGTACTTTTCTTTCTCATTATGTAGGTCATAAGAATGGCTTCAACCCACTTGGTAAAGTACTCAATGGATGTGATAAACTTGAGGCCATTAGATGGGGTTGGGGTAATCTTTCCTATAATTTCAAGACCCCACTATGAGAAAGGCCAAGGTGTGATCATTGGTTGCAATTTTTGAGTTGGAGCATGAATTAGATCTCCATGCTATTCACACTCAACACATTTCTACACATACTAATGGGATTCTCTTTCCATGGTCTATCAGTAGTACCTCGTCCTCAACAGTTTCTTATCTAAAGTCATGCCACTAGAATGGGAGCCATATATGCCATCATGTACTTTTGTTAAAGCGGTCAAGGCTTCCTCTTGGTTAAGCATCATAGTAATGTCCCTTTGATGCTTCGACGGTAAAGGGTATCACCTAGGATCACGAATCGAGATGCCTTCTTAACATTTAGGTCTTTTTTAAGTTTCAAGGTGATATCAGATGGGAGGGTTCCTCTGCTAAGGTAGGTAAATATGTCATGGTACCACGGGGATCCAGGACCAACAATGACACACGCAAATTCAGATTCAGGGATTCTAAAATTCAGTACGAGGTTGTTATACCAATAATATGCATTGTAGGATGTTATTTGGCATTGTCTAACAATGATTCGATTGTCGTCATGGTGTTTGTTGCTTGGTTGTTCATACAAGGAATCTGCTCAAAATTTATATCAATAAAAAGGTCTTTGAGACTTTCCACCATCTTCTTATAAGGAGTAAGCTTGTCATCCTTATTTAGATAGTCATCATTGACTTGTTTGATAACTAGTTGTGAGTCTCCATAGACTTTCAACTCTTGTATCTGCCACTAAACTACTATCCTTAAACCTGTGATTAGGGCTTTGTACTTAGCAATGTTATTAGTACAAGGAAATGATAGCCTATATGACTTTGGAATTCAATCACCTTGAGGGGTGATGAAAAGAATACCTACCCCTGATCCATGTTGGGTGCACGATCCATAAAAGTACATTTTCCACTGATCTGTGAGATTGAAAAGAAACACTGATTCATTAGGGAATTCATATATCAATGGATTCTCTGAAAAAAATTGAGGCTTTTTTTAATCTTTTTGAGTTATTTATATGAATTTTTATGTTTTTTTATTATTTGAGGCTATTTAGGGTTTTTCTCTAAGGTTTTCCATTTTTTTTGTGTCTTTTGATATTTGAATGTTTAGGGGTTCTCTAATATTTGAATGTTTAGGAGTTTTCTAAATTTCAACCAAGAACCTAACCTAAAAGACTATCCTAGGAGCCTTAGGGGTTGATCGAAGATTAGTCTTGCCTACGTTATACATGCAGAGAGCACATAGTTCCACTTACTCGACTTATTGAACATGTGAGATTAACAATTGAGAAAAATTCAGTTTATTATGATGAACTCCTAAAGGACTAGCCTAGGGTGTCTTTGGGGTACATCAATGATGCCCTTGCCTACGTTCAAGCTCAGAGACCCATAGTTTGACAAGGTACTATTTTTAGATTTTTTATTTTCATATTTTTTAGGGATTTTGATGTGTTTTGGATGTTTAGGATTTTGACTTTACAATTTTCAAATGTTTTTGGATTTTAGCTATACAAGATTTTGATTTTTTTAGAATTTTTTTATTTTGTAAGTGTTTTTAGATTTTCTAAAAAACATTTTATGAATGTTTTTAGGATTTTCAAGAGATTTCCAATAACCTTAAGATATACAAGAACCCAATATGATCCAAAATGAATTTCCCCTAGCATGACACAATAGACTACCTCGATATAGGCAAGACAAACTGACTTGAGGAATATTCCAAGTAGTACTAAGGGGATACAATACTTCACAATATCAAGCTATGATATGGATGCAAACAAATGATGTGATGAATGGATGTGATGCAAAGAATGATAGTATAAAGAGCCAAAGAATAGATGGAGGCACTTTATTTATGCAAGGCACCTATTTGCCAGGTTTTCACCAAGGTACTTTCCCAAAGCGCCACAGAAGTGGTTTTCACTAGAGGATGATTTTTTTCTTTATTGTTTTCAATCCTTTTTCTTTTTCTTTTTTTTTATTTTGATCATTTTTTTATTTTTTTGTATTTTCAAATTATACCCTTCAAGACTAGGCATAAAAAAATTTAAGATGCAAGTTGGTGGTTGGTTCTTGCAAGGGTTCACCTTCAGGCGTTGATAATTGATATGCTCCTGATCCATAGCTTGATGTGATGAAAAATGGACCAAACTAGTTAGGCTCAAACTTTCTTTTACTATCCTGATCTGGAAGATTCTTATATTTTTTCTTTAGGACAAGATCCCCTACCTAGAAAGACCGACATTTTATCTTCTTGTTATAGCTTCATTTCAGTCAATTTTTATATACTTGCAACCGATTAAGGGCATCAAGATGACACTCATCTAGGAATTCTAGCTTATTCAACCGAGATATTCTATATTCTTCATCAGTGATCAGATTTTTTAGTGACACTCGCAGTGATGGGAGCTTGACTTCAATAGGTAGAATGGCTTCTAATCCGTAGACGAAGGAGAAAAGGGTTGCACTTGTAGGCATGCAGATACTGGTTCGATAGGTCCAGAGAGCGGGATTTAGTTGTAGATGCCAGTCATGACTAGCTTCATTGACCATTTTCTTTAGGATCTTCAATTTTGATCCAATTGTGTTTTTATCTACCGGTCTAGGGACCAATTACCAAGTTTGATTCTTCTCGATCTACATAATTTTTTTTCTTTCATTGCTTTCATCCAATGCTTATCTTTACATGCTTCACTTACTGTCTTAGGTTCAACTTTAGAAAGTAAACACAGATTTATTTCAGTAGCAACAATAGCTCTACTTCTTGTCAGTACTCCTTTTCTTTTGTCTCCAATGATTTGATATTCTAAATGATTCTTTTGCACATATTTAGGTGTCTTTGGGGACACCACCGGAGCTTCTTCTTCTTCATTCTTCTTTTCCTTTTCTTTAACAACTCTTCAACTTCTCTATAATCAAGTTCATCCTATACATATCCATCAACTTCAATTGAATTCTTCAATGCTTCATCCACCTTAATATTTGTGTTTTCTACAATCTTTCTTATCCTTTTATTGAAACATTTGTAATATTTACTTCTAGTAGAGTATCCAAGGAAGATACCCCCATCACATCTAGCATCAAACTTCCCTAAATTTTCTTCATCCCTTCTAATGTAACATTTGTTTCCAAATACCTTGAAATACTTGACAGTAGGGATTCTTCCACACCATAGCTCAAGGGGGTCTTAGTATTATTAGCTTTTGCTTGAACTCAATTGAACACATAAAAAACAATATGAATAGCTTCTCTCCAGTAAATTTTTGGTAGACCTGCCTCTATAATCATTGATCTAGTAGTTTCTTGAATTATTTTGTTCTTTCTTTCAACAACTCCATCATGTTGAGGAGTTCTAGGAGCAAACAGTTGCCTCTTTATTCCATGAACTTCACAAAACATGTTAAACTCATTGGAGGTGAATTCACCACCTCTGTCATACTTCAAATATTTTATTCTCAAATTTGCTTCATTCTCAACCATAGCCTTAAATGCCTTGAATCAATCTAATGCATTAGATTTCTCTCTAAGAAAAGTAACCCATGTATATCTAGAGTAATCATCAATCAGAAGCATAAAATACCTGTCACCTTGTAGACTTCTCACTCTTGTAGGACCACAAAGATCTATATGAATCAAATCCAATATTCCAGTAGTAGATTGTTCCTTTGAGCTAAAGTTGTTTCTAGCTTGCTTTCCAAACTAACAATCCTTGCAAATAACATTAACAGGTTTTTTAATTCTCGGTAAATCTCTTACAGTTTGCACAACACCGATTCTCACCATATTATCAAAGTTCATATGAAACATCCTTCATTTCCATAACCAACTATCATTAATCTAAGACATAAAATAGTGTTCGTCAGCACCCTTAAGTTGATAAATGTTTCCCTCAAACTTCTTACCAGCAACAATCACTGTTCTAGATCCTTTACTGATTTCACATTTCTCATCCTTAAATACAAGATTATATCCTTTACTACAAATTTTTCCAACACTCAAGAGATTATGCCTTAAACCCTTAACATAGTAGACATCATCAATATTATGATTGCCATCAAAACTGACTAAACCTATACCACAAATCTTAGCACCAGTATCATCTCCAAACTTAACTAAGCCTCCATCATATTTTTCAAGTTAAAAAAATGTACTCTTGTCTCCAGTCATGTGATGTGAACAACCACTATCAATAACCCAATAGTTCTTTTCTTGTTTATCATAAAGAGAAGAGATTAAAATATCTTCAACTTTCTCCAAAGCACTTTTCTTTACCTATTTCTCAGTATTATCAAGAGTAGATTCATATTTTATAACCAAGAAAAAGCATTCATTATCATCAAAATCTCCATAATTAGACTCTTCATCAGAAATACCAACATCTTCATTTACATAATATGCTCTCTTAATCATCTTCCCTATTTTTTATTTTCCTACTCTATATTTTTTTTTTTAGCTCTTTCCAAACATCTCAAAGCATAATGACCTATTCCTCCACAACTAAATCACTTAAATGGTAACTTACCTTCATACTTATCAGAGCCCTTTTTTCATCCTTCTAACAAAGTTAGCTTCTACTTCATTGAAGTTTTCTTCATTTGGATCTTCAACATTTGCAGTTCTAAAAGTGGTTTCTAACTTTGATCCATTTCTCAAGCTAGGCTTTCTCATTTCAAATGATGTTAGAGTACCTAATAATGGATATTTAGTATAAGCTTTGTAATATACAAATTCCTAAATAGAAAATACCTTTTCACTATATGCATTAGGGAGAGTTCTGAGAATCTTCTTCACAATCCTGGATTCATCCACTATACCACCAAGTGCTCGCATTCCACCTACCAGCTCATCCACTCTTTGTACATAGTATTTAATGTTCTCATATTTAGACATATGTAGGATCTCAAATTGTGCCTCCAAATTCTACAAATTTGCTTATATGACCTTTTCATCTACTTCATGAATCTTTTCCAATGCATCCCAGACCTCTTTAACAGTCTTTAGAATTGCAACTATAATTAATTTAGAATGTGAAAGACTATTCGTTAGAATGAACTTTTCCCTATTGTTTGATTCATGCACCTTGATCTCATCAATTATACTCGAACCATTAGCAGGAGCATTGCATGCAGTCTTGTAAGCTTTCTCAATAGATCATATCCACAATATTCCAAGTATCTTTCCATCTTTGTCTTCTAGAAATAGTCAATCCCATCGAACCTAGGACACTCAATAGTGATCTTACTTGCCATCCTAAACCTTCCTTATGTAGTTAATCTCCTCTACAAGGAACCAAGATTTGATACCAATTGTTGAACAAGACAACTAAGAGGGGGGTGAATCAGTTGTAGCAATTAAAACTTTCACCAAAGATTACATCAATTATCATTCACAAATCCTTTACTCTGCTAATATGTTTAATCATTAAGTGCATAAGCAAAAACTAAAAGTAGAAAAACCATACACATAATAACACCAGATTTATGTGGAAAACCCAATGAGGGAAAAACCATGGTGAGCATTAACTCACAATATAGAGAATATCAAAATTGAATACAAAGGCTCACTGCTAGAAAGGATCACTACCAAAACAAGACTTACTCTCTATAACAAGACTCACTATCCAATAAGGGTTAACCACCTAGAGGACTCACTGCTACAAAATTACAAAGAAGATAGAAGATATTTGTTACAAAGAGAAAATAATCTCAATGCAACGGATATTTCCACCATAGTTTTCCCACACACTTGTAGACATGCTTGAATGATAGTGTACACCATCAGCTCACTACATTCAGAAACTCGCCACTTGAATTTATCACTGATCTACTCAAAGTCGCATCACACACACACACACAATTTCGCATCTATCTTGCACTTGCATCTTCCACAAACATCTCAACTCTTATTTATACCATCTTCAACCTTGAAACTCAACCAAGGTCAGCCACACACCATTTGTATTACAAATTCAAATTATTTCAATGCCAAAACATTCCACGATGGAATTAGAATGAGGGAAACACAAGCACATACTTAATGAGGACCTAAATAAGTCCCAACACACTTCAACACGCTTCATGAACTTCATAAGTAGTGTTTAACACAAGGTCAGCCAATACCAATGTAAAACACATAAATCAATTAAGCATACACAAACTTAACGTGATCCAATCTTTCCAATCAACAAATTTCACTTGAGCATGACCTCATCAACTTATCTTGAGAACTATAAGTCATAAAACCTGAACAAGAATAAATCTAGAGCAACTACATTTCTCCCAGACCTCATCCAAATACATAGAGAAGCACAGTTCGCAACTGGTGAACATATCTCACACTATACAACGATCTACAAACCCAAAATATGGATATAGAAACTTTTAACAACCATGAACAATAGCTCAGATCCTCACTAGCATAGTAGCACATCCCAGAGAAAATCTTAGAGCAAACACTAAATACCTGCAACCTTTCTTTATTACTAATTTCTTAATATCCTCGACATATACAACCAATAAACAACATTCATGACATCAATGATGAAAGCAACCAATTAACTAGTTGACATCAATGACAATAACTTCATACTTGCAACAAGTTCACTATTTTAAAAATAAATTACATCCTCTTGCATTAAACAAGTTTAGAGGGGTCACACTTTTACAATTGTGCATTTTTTTTTTTGAGAAAATTTGAAGGATTTTTAGGTCATTTTACATTTTCCATAAAAAATTATAAAAAACACAAATAATTTTTTAACAATACTCATTTTTTATAAATCCACCCAAACACCAAAAATATGCATTCGCATAAATATTTAAAGGAAATTTGTCAACCTCATGACATTATTTTGGAAAGCATAATATGATATTTAAATATACAACTAAAAGAATTGAAATCTATAATTCTAATAAATTATTGGTAGATAATTAACTTCAAAATAAAATTTAAGAATAATCAAACAAGTCATATGTTCATCCCAGCTAATATAAGAGAATAGCCCCCAAAAAAAAAAAAATTTACATCAAAAAAATTATTAAATTTTATTAAACAAAAAATCTTTTTTTAAAAGCTTTTCCATGAAAATTATTAAGGTAGAAATAAATTCCAAGAAAGCACAAATGCATATAAATATTATCTTCAAGCAGTCTAATCCATACAGGCTTCCAATCCACAAGAAAATTCCTTCCAATATTAATCTTTTCAATCTAAACATCCACAGACAAGAAGGAAAGAGAAAAATAATATAGAAAAAAATAATGAATAATCCATAAAACCTTCCTTTTTCCTTTTTCACTCATAAAATTTGTTTCCCACTTTAATTTAATTTTCATTTCAAACTAACATGCTAATTGAAAAGAAGATATTTAAAAAGTACATATTTTGAAAATAGACATTTTTTTAATTTTGATATTCCACTAATCATTTAAATCTAATGCATTTGTAAGAATATGTTTTAAATTATTAGAATAGTAATTTCACTAAAATTAACTAATGTATATATGAATTACCTTTAAATGACTAACATGGTAATTTCCTAGGTTAACTAACACATTTAACTAGAACAATATTTTAACTTGTAGTATTTATTAAATATTTCTACAATATTAAAATGGATAATTCCTTTTTTCAAAGGAAGTTAGATAACTAATTTTTAGACTATGCATTTAGAATTATTTTTCAAATAGTCAAAAATAAGCATTTTAAAAAAATAATAAAATGTAAGTAAACTCAACTTAAATAAATACATGCAAAGAAAATAATTACTTTTTGAGTTCATCCAAAACATAAGTATCTATAATCACTAATTATTTTAATTAGTGGTTAACTAGATAAACACAAGAAATACCATTTTATTTATAATTGAATAGGATGAGTTAAACAATCAAACATACCACAAGAGTCATTGGTTTCCTAACTCAACCATAAGGACTAGGTATAATGAGAAGGTCAAGTAAATTTGTGTCATTCTCCTTCACATACATCCATTGGTTAAAAACCTATATATATCTCGCACACTCAAGGAAAAACATCAAATATGATAATAGAGATCATAGTTGAAGAAAAACAAATTGGCCAATGAGGATGTGTAATCTTGCAAGGTACATAACCATCCTATAATTATATCATACCATAATCAACCCAATACAACTCTTAGTCCAATCATATAAACATTTAGACAAGGCAAGAGTTAACACATGGGTGGTATTACATAACTCCACTTTATCAAGAGAAAGTAATACCATAAAAGAATTTTCCAAGAATCAAAAAGGTGTATATCATTGCATTGACCTCAAAAAATATTCAAATCCTTAGCAACCACATTAAAACGTATTTCATATGCAAAATTTATGACCTATATAAGGTCAACCTCTCAAATTACACTAACTAATGATTGTACAACTTTCAAATTTAATCATAGCTAAAAAAATATTCACATTTAAAAAGTATAAGTATGTTGAATGCACAAGAAAAATGAGAGGGGGGTGAATCAGTTGTTCATTAAAACATCAAACCCTCATTAACATTCAGATCCACATTAAACTTATTATCCTTTAATCTATTAGAGTTATTTAGCATGAAAACAAATAAAAAAAATTGAAACACATCAACACCATACATAGAAGAACACCAGATTAACATAGAAAACTCAAGAAGGGAAAAACCACATTGAGGATTAGCTCACAATATAAAGTAATTACAACATCGAATACATAAGGCTCACTTCCGGATGGATTGCTACCTAAATAAAAGAAGGGCTCACTACTAGATTATAGAAAAGAAGAAAGAATATTGTTACAATGAGAAATCTATATCAAAGAAATAGAAAAGATCCACCACTATATCACTAGAACATTCAAAGCCTCTCTAAAGAATGTAGACACCTTCTCTCACTACTTCCAGTAGTCTAACACATTAAATCTTGCACTTCCTTTCATACTTTCACACTTCACATCACATTTTGCATCACTCACACACCATACACCAATCTTTCATCAATTCAAAACATATATATACCATCCTCAACCTTGAAAACAATCTCCAAGGTTGGCTATGCACCTCAAACATGAAAACTCAAATTAAGTATGACTTTCTCATGGTGGAAAGGAATGAAGGTAGACCACATCACATCTTAACTTGGACCTAAATCCACATATACACACCAAGCCATGCTTCCACAAACATTGAATAAAATTTGCAATTAATGGAAACACCCAAGGTTGGTCAAACACATGTAAACACCATTAAACATTTAAGTACACACTTCCTTTTATCAAAAGATGACTTGTAGAAAACATACATCACTTGAACACAATCTAGAATATTCCATCAACACCCTAATATCCAAAAAATCCCTTCACAACAACTTTCACCTGAAGAATATACTCATCTTGTATAACTAGTTAACCTTTCACATACTATAATACATGAATCCAACCTTCCAAAGCACCAAACTTTAAACAACTCAGACTAGAGAAGATATGAGAAATATAAGCATACCCTCAGATCCATAAGACTAGAAACCACACTGTGGTGAGATGTGGAGCAAAACCATTTATCCTAGACAACAATGTTTCATAGTTCACATACTGGTGAACAAAACTTTCTCTGCACAATGATCTAGAATTTAAAAAATCTGGATATAACACCTTTGAACACCTCTGATCAACATATCCAAACTGCATAAGCATATATTCAATATAGAATAAATGTAGAGCAAACACTAGAACACTACTCTACCATAAAAAACACCTCTCTAACACACTATTTCTTCTTTTTGGAAACCAAGCACCACAAACACATTTTCATAATCTATAACACTTCCTCATTACAATAAAACCAACTACAACACAACAACTCAACCACACATATGCTTATCAAAGAAACACTAGAGGTTGACACCAATGAGACTACTAATGACAACATAATGCAAATAATCAAAGCATCTCCAAGGTTGACGCCAATAAAACAACATAGATTTGTTGACATCAATGATAACATAGACTACACGGACTTCCAACAAAGTAAATAAAAAATAGTGAAAAACATTTGCATTAGCCAGTTTAATCATGTTGGATAGATTATTGATTGGATTAACAAGATAAATTAGAGAAAGAAATGGTGAATGAAACTTAATTACAATTCAACCAACTTAAACAAAATTTAAAGGGTTTCCAAATTTCACCAATTAGATGATATGATAAGAACATGCCACTTGGTGTTGGAGTAAATTAATCATCAGTAATTTACTCTAGTGCTTAATGCAAACTTAGGAAAAGATCATCTAGTTCTGATTGTGAGTGTTATTGAATTAATTATGCATTTCAATTAGTTAAGTGACTTAATTGATTCATGCATTATGTTATCTCACTCATGTCTCAGTCAAAACTCCATCACATATTGAGTTGAACTCCACCATTCAAGGATTTGATGTTGAGTTCATTTGAGTCTACATAAGGATATTCAATCCTTCATTGTATTCATTTAGTGATCAATAATCATTACTGTTTCACATATTTCTCTATGTGCTTGATCATTTGTCTTCCTAGATCTATGAGGATTATTTCATGGTATCAGAGCTTAGGGGGAGATATTTGCAAGCCATTAGATGAAAATTTTCGTTGTATTTTTTTGTTAGATTTCATTGCTCTTTGTTTTAAAATTTATAGATGAAGTTGTGTTGACCCCAAATCTAAACAGGACGCCATCTTTGCACTCAGTGAAGAGCACAATCTCTACTCATAGAGGTCATAAATCTATGGTGTTGGCATTTCTTAGATCTGTTTGACCCTCAGTCTACTTCTCATGGCGCATGGGTGACTCCAAAAATTCAACACACTCAAATGTTGTTAGGTCATTGACCCACACTCATGCTAGTTGAGGTTGCAAAATGCTTGATTGGGTAGGCTAACTTGGAGGCACATTCATGAGCTGATTTCCCCACATCTGTAGGCCATACATTACACCTAGAGCCTAGATTTTTGTATGCAAGACCCGATTTGGTGATGTGACATGTCAATTTGCATCCACAAGGCATGTTTTTAATTGTTAAAGAAATTTAAATCTATGAGCTCTCATTTCCCATTGGCGTGAAGATTAAAGGGCTCGTGTGAAGGCGGATTGGAGGGCTCATGTAAAGGTAGTTTGAAGGTAGTTTGAGGGTTTCTACCCTGCTCACGGCTTGACTTGGCTCATGTAGAGAGAGCATTGGAAGTAAAATCACCTATTGGAAGGCACGTTTGGTTTGTGAGAGGCATCAAATCTCATTTTCAGGCATGACATATTCCTTTCACCTCCAGTGTTGCCTCACATCTCTTGTTTTCTCTTGGTCACCCTATCTTAGATCTAGCCACCTCATTTTTCCTTTTCAATTTCATATTTGCCTTAATCTGCCCATATACAATATATGCCCTATTTTGGGCTTTGTATATTAGGGCCTTCAAATTTATTTTGTTATTTTAATTTTTGCATGTTTATTTATGCTAAAAATAACGTGCAAATAAAATTACAAAATAGAAGGGTGGTGTAGATATTTGGGAAAATTTGTAAGGGGTATTTATCAATTTGGAAAAAAAAATTGTGAGGTTGGTTTTTTCACCACAATGGAGGCAAATGTAAACCTTTGTATCTAGGTTTCTTTCATTTTTCTTCTACATAAACAAACATAGAATATTAAAAGTTTCTAATTAACTATCAAGCTATGCACTATTCCTCCAATAGGAAGCCAAAAAGTGTTCTATTATAAAGTTCTTGAATACTTGAGCTTCTAAAGTCGCATCCTTGAGTGCTTCTAGAGTTTATTTCTAGCTGGACAATATTGAGAATGGGATAAACAATGGCATCATCCCTTTCGGAGGGCATCTTTGCAGTTCTTCATCAGTTGCAACTTTCTTCTTTAGTTTGAATAAATTGTTGAGGGAATTCATCTCCTCTTTGTTGAAAGCCACATCATCGTTGTTGGCCCACCAACATTTATCGCCTTTGCAACTTGTTCTCTATCAATCTTCACAGGATCTTGGATTGACATCATCGCTTTCTAACACATGGACACATGAGCAACTTTTAGAGGCACACATAATCTGGATTTGGATTCCAGAATCACCCATTCTTTTGGATTGGCTTCTCCAATCACCAATGGATCTATTTCTTCAGATGTTCATCATTAGCACGGGAGATTTTTCCTTATGGGGGGATTCATATCCTTATTTTCTCTCTCCTATCAGGGGGACATCTGTTGTACTTGGATGATAGAAGCAGTCCTTGGGGGTCACATTTAATCTTCCTTCTATCCTTCTTTCTATAGTACAGTCATTTATTTTTCTCTCATTTGGAGAGGATTTTTTCCCATGTGGTTTTCTCCTTTTCTCCAGTTATGAGAGAATTCATTACTTGTTCATGGTTACCTCATCAAGCCTTGTAGCTGGGACCCATTCTTCATCCATCATTGCATTCTTTTCCTTCATCATTTTTTGCTTCTCTTTAGTTATCATTTAGGGGGGTGTTGGAGTAAATTAATCATCAATAATTTACTCTGGTGCTTAATGTAAACTTAGGAAAAGATCATCTAGTTTTGATTGCGAGTGTTATTGCATTAATTATGTATTTCAATCAGTTAAGTGACTTAACTAATTCATGCATTTTGTTATCTCACTCCTGTCTCAGTCAAAACTCCATCACATGTTGAGTTGAACTCCACTATTCAGGGATCTGATGTTGAGTTTATTTGAGTCTACATAAGGATATTCAATCCTTCATTGTATTCATTCAATGATCAATAATCATTATTATTTCACATATTTCTCTATGTGCTTGATCATTTGTCTTCCTAGATCTATCAGGATTCTTTCACTTGGTATTCATCATATACCATGAAACCTACCATGTCATATTGTCAACATTGCTAAAATTAGTGATGTTATTGTTAAATTCTAACAATCAAAATAAATGGTACTAATATATTTTAAGCCCCAAGCCTCTAATATTTCAATACTTATGTGCTAGTATTGTAAATAACAAGGTTTCAAGCACTACCATAACCCACAACCATAAAGTTTCAAATTTTCTTCTCTTGTATTAGCTACCACTCTACCACATGCATTTTGTATTCACTCCCTATAAAATATTGTGTTTTTCATTTTTCAATTTCTTACCAATTATAGTGGGTTAATCTACAAAAAAAATTGGAACAAATTTAAGGGGGTGAATGAGGGAAGTAACTTATGACTAAATTTCAACTCATGTTTTTTATAAGGAATATGAAAATATAATCAAATTTGATACACATTGAAATTGAATACGCAATCCTTTAGAAACTTGCTTAGTTAAGAAACCAACTTGCTTCCAAGAAAGAATGCACCACCACTTGTATTTTTTCTATCATCAACACAACCTACCCAATTTTCATTTGTATAAGCACTTAGAGAGAAATCAGTATCCTTTGGATACCACAAAACATGTTTTGAAGTTCCCTTCAAATATCTAAATATTCTCTTTATTGCTGCCACATGTGATTCTTTGGTATGTTCTTGAAATCTAGTCGCAAGACAAACTACATGTATGATATCTAATCTAGTAGCAGTTAGGTATTCAATCTATGCTTGCTCTAATCAACCTTAGGAGATTAATCATTCTTGCTCAACTTGCAACTAGTAACCATGGGGGTACATACTAGTTTAGAGTCTTCCATTCCAGACGTCTTCAACATTTCTTTGACATATTTTGATTGTGAAATGAAGATGCCATTTTCTATCTAATTGATTTGTAGTCCAAGGAAGAAATTCATCTCTCCAAACATTGACATTTCAAACTTATTTTGCATTTTCTCTACAAACCTTTTACATGTAGCTTCATTTTCTCCAAAAAATATAACATCAACATACACAACCACAATCAAGATTTGATCTTTTTCAACTTTGAAGTAAATATTTCTTTCTGTAGTACCTTTATTGAATCCCTACTACAACAAGTACCTATCCAATCTTGTATACCAAGCTTTGGGAGCTTGTTTGATTCCATATAATGTCTTCTTCAATCTGCAAACCATATTAGATTTGTTTGTATTATGTGACTTTTTCTCTAAGAGAAGAGAAAGTTATGAAATAACCCTTTAAAAATTAAAAAGGGCTTAGATAGAAAAATAAAGGATATTATGATCATTTGGTTAAAAGAGATATTAATAAAGAATATGTATAAATACTTTTTAAAAAAGGGAAGAATAATTATTTATTTAAATAATTGTTAAAGGAAACTCTTGTGAAAGGGTGTGATGGTTTGAAAACCACCCCTTAAGGCTTATATAAGAATTTATGTGAGACTTGGAAAGGGACAACATTCTAGCATGGAGAAACTTCAAGGAAGAAGAAAGTGGTTGGTGAGCTATGGACAAGATGGAGAAGGGGGCACACTGTAGGTGTGTGTCCAACCTAGGGTACAAAAGTTCACTCAAGACTATCTTGGCTAGGGCTTGGGTATTGCACGGGTGTTGAGAATTGTTCCAGTGGAACTAGCATTCATGTAGAGAGGTGAAATATGCTTATTTCTCCTAGATTTCTCCATGGCAAGAGCTAATACCACTGACATTTTCCTAGGGTGAGAGTGGCTTTTTCAAGTGCCATTATTTAGATAAGTATTAAAACCATTGATCCTAAAATTTATTGAGAATATTATTTATATGCCTTGGTGTTAATGTATATGAATAATATGGATGTGTATTCAATATATCATGTTAATTATCTATTTTGGAAATTCATACTAAATTATCACATATGGTCTTTTGCATTGGTTATCCACATCCATTTTAATAATATCACATCTTGTAAATTATCTTCACTCTAATATTTAATCTACTAAATCCACTACTAATACTTAAATAACTTTGGAGAAAAAGTGATATTTCATTTCATTTGGTATCAAAGCCTAAAAGAACCTAGTGGATATCATATCTTAGAAGAATATTGTTCTGTTCCAATCATACCATTTTAACAATAGCAAAATTTAAATACAAAAGAAATTATTTTATAAATCTATAAATTATTTGATAAAACATATATATATATAGAATGAGTTATAAATTTTAAACTCGCATGCACAATTTATATGTTTCGAAACTCAATAAACTAATAGCTCTTAACTATTGACTAATATGGAGACATTATACCCAACCATAAAAGTCATATGAATAATCTTACTATTTTTTTCATATACAAGACATTCACATTATCATGAATTGAAAACACATTTTCTAAAGAACATAAGATGTATAAAAGATCAAGTCAAAAGTTTGATAACAAATCCATTAAAAAAAATGTGAATATTAAATTCTCATGAAGATGCCACCAATCCATAATATTATGGTTCCCAAGAATGTCTATCAACTAGATTTTAACTTTACTTATTATGATGGCCATGTAAAATTTGAACTCCAAAATCTAGAGAGTAACACCTCCTCTATGGTGCCATAAACTTTTCCTACTACACAATTCCTTTGTTACTTTCCTACTTTGGGAAGATACCAATTTGATGCTCACTTGACATCATTCAATATAGAAGAATATTCGAGGTATGACTAGCTACATTAAGAGTATGTTAAATACTTAGGTCTGCGCATTTTGTGCTTGCTTATGGTATATACATTGTGTGGATGTTCCAAATTTAGAATATAAATGTTGTTGAAAATATAAATAACGGATATGGTTGCAATGATGTTTGTCCCCCAAAAATGCAACCAGGCTTACCTTTGGCGATGTTATTGTGGTAAAGGAAGGCTGAATAAAACTGTGCATTTTATACGGTCTAATTAAAATCATAAAATTCCATTTCCATCCACAACTCATCTCTCAATTTGATAGAGTCAAGTAAAGAGGATCAGTTAAGGGAGGCGTTGCACATTCTGCTTACTACACACAAACCCCCTCGAGACTCTTTTACAGATCTTCAATTATTGCATACCTGCGCTGAAATGGAAGTTTTGGAATAGGGTATATACATCCATCAAAGCATAACGATTGAAGGAGGATTTTTTTGCCAAATGTTAAAGTTACAAAGTGTGCTGGTGGATATGCATGCAATATTGGAAAGCATGGACAATAAATTTGGCTGAGCATTCATATAAATGGATGAGTTAGTTGTATGGGTTTAAATATGGGTATGTATAGATATAAAACCCCCCATTAGAACTCAAATAATTGTCTAGTGATATGCATGCTACTATGGAAACATTGTCATGGCTAGCAAATCATTTGATAGAACACCTCAAAGAAAAGTATTCACATCAAATGAACTGATTGTAGGAAATTAAGAAAAGAGATGTCATAAATAAAATTTTAAAGAATTCCAAAAATAATAGGCATCAAACCATGTTTTTCCACTCTCAAGGGGCTAGTCAATAATTTTGAACCACCTACCTACATGAGGCCATCAAGTGGGATTTGGCACTAGAGTCTTCCATGGTGAAGATTAATAACTAGATGAAAATTTCAATTCTAACTTAGAAGCCATTTCATAAAAATTTACAATGGACTAAAAGTTTTATGTGAGAATCAAATATTGAGGTGAGGAATGAATTAAAAAGGAATAATATACGTTTCAATTACAAGAAGTCATGGTTTCATAAAGATAAACGTGTTAATAAAGGAAAAATATATTAAATTTAGGTAAGGTCTAATGATGAGCTAGTATCTAAGGAATTTAAACCACAAAGTGAAAAAGACCACCCAAAAGAGGAAGATGACATCTGGAGAGGCACTCTTTCGATGCTCTCTAATACTTTGAGATACAAACCCTTTACATCTATGGTGTCTTGTGAAATCAAAGTCTAACTTTACTCATTGGAATTTGTGCCTCATAATTTCACTAATGAGGGATTATTGGCCAAGCAAGGCCTCAAGATAGATGAATTGAAGGATCTATTGTTATGTTGGTTGAGAATTTTACCATCAATGTAGTAAGAAGATCCCCCAATTGAATATTAATATAGGAGGATACGATGTGAACAATGAAATCTGTATTGTTAGCATGGGATATTTCATGTCCCCTTTTCCAAAAATAGCACAAAGATAAAGCTTGTGGGTCTTCAATGTTGATTACACATCTTACACAATGTTTGAGCTTGATTCAGACACTCTACTACTCTCCTTAAGATCTTCTGATAATGGTGCACAATGATTGAGATGCTTCACATTGAATAGCACTCTCTCGTACAAATTCTCATCCTTGTATATTTACTCACTACCTTCTCTTCAATTATTCTCACACTTCACATTATGTATCTGCACAAATGTATGATGATTATATACAAGATGTTACATTAACATTACTCTATGTCGATTAGGGATCCACATAACCAAGACGACTTAAGGTGTATCTAAATTCAAATTACATAAAACATGTAATGATTCAATCCTAAATAAAAATTGTTTTTTCCAAAGGAACATGATGTTGTATATTTCTACAAATGCCTTAACCTGGACCTATTTTATCAACACACACTAACTTTGAATTTTGCACACTACTAGTCATTGTTGCACAGTTATACAACACCAACTGATTGACAGACAAGCATAGAGAACCTTTTGTCACTTCAAAAAAATTTCCTATTAAACATCCATTCTAGAAACTATAGAATATGATAGAAAATCTGTAGGGATACTCTCCATTCAAAGCGTAGAGTAAAATACGCCTTCAAGAATAAATATTGAACATAAATGTATTGCTAGAGGAATCTTTTTATCTTGAGAAACTAAACTAAAATATTTTGGATCAGACTTCCAAATCACTTCCATCAACATGAATAGATGGAGTATGATACTACAGATAATCCTCAACTTCTTTTATCAATATAGCTAGCAATATTATATACTTCCACAACTCAAAATGATATGATAGTACAATTATATTTAAAATTCTCACTTATTTTCTGATCAAAAACCTTTGACACTAGTGAGCACCTTTGGCATCAGTGATAACCTTTGTTCAAAAAATGGTCATATAATGGTGAAGAAACCATCCCTTTCATGGAAATATACCTTGAATCTCAAAGGAAATACAACTTAAATGCACAAAAAAGGAAAAGGCGGAGTGAGAAGTATGATAGAGTAGAATTGAGCAAGATTTAAATGTTGTTTTTTTATTATAGCTTATTTTAATAATAGAGGTAAGTATAAATATTAGTTATTATGGTTAAAGAATATCAAAATGTCTGTGTAAGAATTTTTGTAAAGCTTAAGATAGTGTAACTAAGAGGATCTACTACTCTTGAGTCTCTAGGATAGGGAAGAGTCTACAAGGGATAGATAGCTCTAGGTCATTCCTCTATTTGTATCTACATTCTTCTCTATGTTGTAAACATTTTATGTTTTCGCTTGTCTTGTGTTTTCCTTTTGGGGATGATGCAAGGCGTCGAAACATTTAGGTCTCTTCCATGTTGACCTAAAAGGATTTTTCTTTTTTTGGTCTCTTTGTGACATTCTTCCAATTCTGAGTATTTGGGGAATGATGACATTTTTGAGCTCTATAACAACATTGTAGCATAGATATATTGACCCTGAATCCATAGATCCCTTATGTACTTTTGGGGGCAACCCCTCCTTCCTTTTTTATGATGTAGGTTCATTTCATAAACATATGACTTGGCATAGGGCTTTTCAAGTAAAGCTCTCATGTCTTAATATTGAACATTGGCTACTTCAAAGTGGTTGCTAACACCTATTGTGGGCTGGAGCAACGTGGAAGCCAAGGAGCATGATGTCGGAGAGTAAAATTTCCTCTTTTGAGGGAATTGGACTACTATAGGCTGAAGAAATGTGGAAGTCAGACGACTTGGCACCAATGCATTAGAAACTCATAAACGATTTTTCGCAAGGCCCCAACACTTAGTCTTTTTTGGATTTATCTAATTGAGCACGTGGGGAAATGGATATGAAGAGTTCCTAGGCCTAATACTTGATTATTTTACCCATTTCTAAAATTGTGGAAAATGCAACTATAGAAATTTCAAAGACTTACAAGCTAGAGCAATGCGGAAGCTGAAGGCTCCAACACTAATGCAATGGAAACCTGCAAACGACATCCTACAACATTATTCTCACATAGATTTTTTGCAAAAGCTAAAACTTAGGTTTTTTAATGCAAATCAACTTGGTATACAAAGAAACCATCAAGAAAAGGATAAGGCTAAAGGATTACGAGTCGAATCATCACATGGATAAGGAAAATTACCTTGAAACCCAAATGCAAAGCAAAATCACAACATAAATGGTAAACATATGTAGACCCACTAAGTATTAAGTATGGCCAAACCTTGAAGTAGAAGCAAGTAGCTGGAGAAGGAAAAGAAAAAAGAGGGGTCCCTATTTTCAGTAGGGCATGTGTGCAAAATGCACAACACTTACTATCCTCAATCTAATGGCCAAGCCGAAGCATCTAATAAAACTCTTGAGCTAATTCTTTAAAAAATGATGAACAAACATAATAAAGACTGGCATTATCAATTAACTTATTCCTTATGGGCCTATCGCATGAGTGTTCATACGGTTACTAGTACAACCTGATATAACCTTGTGTATGAAGTTGAGGCTATTATGCCTTTAGAGTTGGAAATTTTTCCTTTGCAAGTTTCCCTTAAAGCCCGTTAATTGATGATGACACTTACTGTGATGAACATCTAAATCAACTTGAATTTCTTGATGAGCATTGATTATAGGCTCTTGACCATATTCGAGCTTATAAAAAATCTATCTATAATCAATGTAATCAAGGTATTCTTTCTTGTACCTTTAAGGTGGGTGATCTTGTTCTCTATGAGAACCAAATGAATATAAATGCATCACCTGATAAAAAGGAGAAATTCAACCCTGATTGGTTAGTTCCTTACATAATCACCTCTGTGTTTTATTTTGATGCATATGGATTATCATCTATGGATGGTACTCCTTTAAAGGAACCGATCAATGTGATGCATCTTCGTAGGTACTATGCATAAGGTCTATGTGGCATGTGCATGATGCTCATCCCTCTTCAAGGATTGCAATCCAATATGCTATGAGATTTATTCATTAACACATTATCTTTTTAATTTGTGTTATAATGTAAAAATGTGTATGTAGTTAATTTCTCTAATTAGAAATTATATATACATGTGTTTTATTTTTATGCTATGTATTAGTGCATTGTGTTTGATTATTTCTTTTATCCATACATTCTATATTATTAAACATAAATTAGATCATCATTGTATCTAATTAACCATACATCCAATGTGTAATTAATTAGATCATGATAGCATCTAATATAAGCATACCTTCATAAACATACATCCATAGCATAACCATATATAAAAAGAAAGAATACACATAAGAACACATGATACTGATCCAAAATCTCATATATATATTCAAAATATTGTCATGCACATGTATCACACCACTATCACAAAATATGGTGTATGTATATATGTATATGAATCTATACATCAATAATATTATACAATCATGATATGATACAATAACAAAAATGTCTCTAGCCACTAGGGGTGTGGCTCTCAGAGCCCTCTACTGTTGGTGGTGGCAAAGGTTGCTACTGGATAAAGGTGTGTGAATGCGATCAATGTGATCGAGACACATACATGCTACTTGATCAAAGTCGCCATAGCTCCTCGTGAAAATCTCCCCCTACTCTCCAACGGATGCGATGCACTTTGTGAGTGTGTCCTCACATTATTATACTACTCGTAGCTCATCTCTCAATTGCTTCACTTGAGGATGTTGGAGAACAATGTGTGTTGTCCTTGCAGCCTCCAACTGCCTCCTCATGTCATTGACTTGGCTTTGCAGAGCATCATGTGCCTATTTGGAACTCTCACCTTGTGTCACCACTTGGTCTCTCTTAATGAGAGTAGAGATGAGCTTTGCACCTCTCTAATCTTGTTGCCTAGTCATTCCTGATAGCTTTGTAGTGTGTTGGACCACCTCCACCCAAGTCTCCTCATAGCTCATCCTAGATGCACTTTAAGCTCAAATAGTTGGGCGACTACTATGGGTGGCCTATAGGCATCGAGGACCTATACCTGAATTTGGATGACTGGGACCACCTTTGAGATGCATCCATCAAAGAAGTTGAGACACTCCTATGTGAATAATGCAAGCACAGAGAAAGTGGACAATATCAGTATCACATCATCAAAGCATATATATATATGAAAATGTGTAACAAAATAACTAAAATGAAATAATGTATACCAAATCAAATATGTACCTAGGTCCCTAGCCTACCAATGTGGATCTAAGAGTGGAGTACCATTTTTGGAAGCAATGATAGACCTTGTAGCAGCTGCAAAAGGTGGTATGACCAATCAAATGTCGAGTGGTACAATAGAGACTGTAGGAGTGTGCACCGATGATGTTATTGGCCACCGTTAGCTTAGTCTATCCTTCGCTTTCCTTTTTTCTGTCTCATCCCCCTCTTTTCCACTCTTGGCCACCTTTCCCTTAGACCCCTAAGCACCAACATCACCCTTAAGGGCATGTGCTAGGAAAATCAAGGTAGCACCTACTGTCAACCACCAGTTGGAAAAGCCAACTAACATGTTGATGTCATCAGTCATTAGGGCCTTTAGAAGGTCCTCATCCTCACCATCATCATTTTTTAGTACAATTTCAATTATGGTGGGATGAGGATGGTCCCCTTCTCTAGTCATGCTGTGATGTAATCATATATACATAGGCATAGCTAGTGGTATGGCATGCACTTGGCCAAACTGTCACGTGACTTGATGCCAATAGTATGGTACAATAATATGATCTAATTGTCCAATCAGCAGTCTATCCCACTACATCCTCTATAGTCACCTCATGTTCATCGACCAATTCCCTACATGACCATAAGGCTGCCAGTGTATCTCGTCACTCCTCAAACCATCAAAAATATATTTCTAAAATCAAAGGTCTATGAAGTGTTAGTCACCTACCAGTGGGTACGTGTGAGCGTGAGGGTCACCCTACCCTAGGCCTCGAGGATATTCGACTTGTTGTGTGAAAGTGATGTACTTGAACACCCACACTTGTAGAAGCATGCAAGTGGTGATGCTATGATACTCATATTGTACATAGCAATTGATATCATGGTAGAGATGTGCTAGCATGCTCTGACCCCAATTATAGACTGTCCTCTGCTCCTCCACTACCCTGATGCAACAGATGAGGCCCCTATGAAGGTGAGAGTCTTTCCCATGAATGGTGACATGCAATACCACCATTACAATCATAATGTGATGTACTAGCGGCACTACCATGCGACCCTACTTCAACCACCTCATATAAATGTTGTCATTGGTGTTCTTAAGAATGACACAGTCAATAAAGTATAATTGTGCCACTTGTGTATCCTAGGCTAAGTGCCCCTTGTCATAAGCCACATGCTCTTCTCGAGTGGAAATTTGAAGGATATAGTAGACATCCACCAGTGTGACAGTCATCTCCCTTATCAAGAGATGAAAAGATGAGGTGTCCACATCCTACCTCTCTATCAATACCATCAACATCGACATTTGGAAGCAGATCTCTAGCACGATGTATACCCGCCATAATCCAACTCACTATAAAAAACTATAGTCATTAGCAGTGATCTCCTAGTGGTGACTCCTTAGCAGTGTCAATATCATGCCTCTTCCATGCTCATGGATCTCTAGAAACTCAAGTGCAAAAACATAAAATATTGTCAAGAAAATTCATTTCTACTCTACATCTCTACTCTACATCATCTAAAATATTCTCTATTTGTCTCTAATAGAACATGTTGCACAAATTTCTACATGGAACATTTGCATCTTAGACCTAATCAGTCAATGAAAACATGCAGGCTATGTGCCAACGTGATCAACAGACTCCAATGCACCAATAGGATGCTAGCATGTCCATTGGGCATCATCATGTTGGATGGATGTTTGTGTTTCTCATAGTTTCTCTAATACTAAAAACATACAAAAATGAAAGGCTAGGGAGAAAGTTTCCTTACACCTCTTCTAGAAAATTTCCCCTCTCCACTTGATCTACAACTGCTCTATCTTGGGAAGCTAAAAGTCTCATCTATGAGGCATTTTTTTGAAAACTCTCTGAAAAAATCAACAATTGAGTTTTGCATAACAAAATTTCACATCACACACTGTAGTTTCTCATGCGAGCTCAAATGCTAGGGGCATCATCAGTATCCACCTACTCAACCTTTGTGGCCTCTATAGTATCCTATTTTGCAAAAATATCAAAAATTCGAAATTAACATTTATGTCTTCTTACCTACTTTAGTGTAGGTGATTTTTTCTAAAAAATAGCTCACTAAAGTGGGGGAAAATTGTAGTGTCGTAAAATTGCATCTTGTGACAATTTCACACTTATTCATTTAGGCCCGCTGCATTTATGACAAAAACCTATAAGTTGGAATTCATAATTCAAACTTCATGGGAAACAATGATGAAGCACTAGCAACCTAAATGCCTAACTTGTGTAAAGTTTGAGTAGGACAAGTGCATGGCATGCATATGTCTCTGTGATGTGCTAGCATCTTCAAATTTTATGAGATTTAAATGTGAATATTTCATGTCCCTTGCCTACGACACATGTTGTAGTGGCAAGGAAGCATGTGTAATAGCCCCTCCCACCCCTGCAACCTCACAAAACTCCATTTTTACTCTCATTTTTATAATCCCTTTAATCTCTTCTTCTATCTTCTTGCTATCTCACTCTCACTCTCTAACTACAAAACTCTATTGGATTTATCTCTCCACACCATTCAATTATTCTCTTGCATGCAAATTCATCATGTTTATCAATCTAAGATGGAAGCCATGAGCTATTGTTAATTCTCTCGTGTTATCTTATTTTGTCTAGTTGGTCTCGTCTATCATACTCATGATAGGGGTTCTCCTCCTTCTAGGGTGTGTTTTTTATTAGAGGTAAATAACGGGTTTTGAAGGGGACCAAAACCCTTTATAAAGAAAGTAGCTGAACTAAAGATAAAAGCAAAACATCAACAAACAGCCCAATAGTAGCAACCCAATAGCAAAAAAGCATCCAAAAAGGAGAAGCACCCAAAAGCACTACATACTTTTTAGAATGTCTGCTACCTCTACATCGGAGTCGATAGCTTGTTGTGCATCATCAAAAACATCAAAAATTTCCTTCCCATAAGCTCCTCCCTAAGCTTTAGTTTTGTTCCTTGTACATGCTCCAAGGCCACCCATATTAACCTCAAAAATCAAAACAATACCCTTTTCACCATTCTTACCATTAGCAACAGCTTCACCCATTTCCTTACCAGCAGTAGCACCCCCATCATCATGGACAGTATCTTTCCTCTTCTTAGCACTAACCAGAGGAGAGGAAATAGTAGAAAACTCAACATTCCCAACACTTTTATAACCCTCCCCTTCTCTCAACAGATAGTCCAAAACTTTCCCCATTTGTTTCTCAAGACTGAGGATTATTTCTTCTATATTTTACTTCATTTTGAGGGTTTCCTCCACCACCATGTCCGCCACAATGTTTAAGGATTTAGAAAGCTCATCAATTTGGTTATGAACAAAGGACCCCTCAGTCTTGTTAACCATACCCCTAACTTTGACATTCATTTTATTAATCTCATGGAAAAACCACTTTAAAAGCTTAAAGAAAACAACTGACCCCTCACGCACAGTGCCAAGCACATCAGACAAATCATTTCTATCAATATTAAAAGCCTTTACCCAAGGCATCCTCAAAAGAAGAAGAACTATTCCTATCCTTTTCAACAAGGGGTTCCTTACCTTTTTCCATAGTGACAGAAGTTTTAAGCTTGCGGATGGAACTAGAAATTCCTTTAGCCACTGCTTTTCTCTTCATAACCCTCTCCAGTTCCTCACCCTGAGGCTCTAGAACATTAGCAAAAACTCCATACTTATCTTTCATCTACATAGCCAGTTGAATGCTTTGGGAATCATCAACAAGGATGCCACCTATAATAGTGAGAGGTCAACCCTACTCTAGAATCTGACTCATAGACTGCAACACCCTTTTCTTACCACTGGCTTCCCCAATGTCTTCCATAAAAATCATTCCTAATCTTTGAACCCCTACTCGGCACCACAGTAATAGGTTCATCACTACAAGTTAAATAAGCACTACTATCACAATCTCCACCTTTTTTCTTCTTTCCCAAGGGATGGCTATGTGAACCCCCTTCTAGAGAGGCAAGAGAATCCAACACAAACTCCACATCATCCTCTAAGTCATCCTCTTTACAAAGAATCAGCTTCCTTCTCTTGGCCCTTTTACTAACAGGTTCATCATCAGAAGTTGTATCATAACCTTCTATAGTTTTTTTTTTTTATTTTGGGTGGCCATAGGTCTGGGAACCTCAAAATATTTTGCATAATCAGAAATTAGGAGAATTAACCCAACATGTAAAAAAGGATTTTTTGGATTCTTGTTTGTGATCCTTAATCCCTGCATCCAAATACATAAGAAGATAAAATGGAAAAGAAACCCTCCTCTTGTGATGAAATTTATTTAACATAATAAAATGGTAGTTACTCACCGCTGAGAAATGGCCTTCCAGGGTAATGTAGCGCATCAATTCCTCTACAACATCCCCCCATAAAGCCTTAAGGGAGTTGTGTTGATAGCCACCACTCTTAGCAGTCTTTAAGTCCTTCTCTTCATCATCTTTGAAGAACATTTTCATTGTTGTTTGTGCCTCCTTTTTATCCCTAAAGACCTTCATACCATCCATAGGTAGACCCATAATTCCAACGATGAATTCCTCATTCACCTAAAACTCAGTCCCATAAAGTGTAAGAACTTTGTCGTTCCAACCCTTCAGAAATAGCTCCATCACCTGAGGGTTGTTTCCATGAATTCTTTCTAGATAAGGGGTTAATCCACCCTTAACTAGCACCTTCCATACCTCCTTCTTCTCCTTCATGGTAGCACAAGATTTGGGTTTGACCTGATTTCTATCACATGTCTTTTACATTTGTGATAGGGGTTCTCCTCCTTTGAGGAGTTTGTTTTTATCACATATATTTTATTTTATGGATTGTATCTATCTCAATTCTATTTGGTTTTCCATGGAGGTGGAAACACCAAAATGAGGGTTTGACTGAGGCAAGCCCCAAAACAACCCCCAACATTTTTCTCATTATAGTTGTGTGCAAATGTACAAGTTTAGCAAATTGGACTTTTCATATTGTGAGCTCCTACTCTTTGTTTTCTCAAGTGACAGTGTGGGGCATAAATGTCCCTGTGACATGTCGTCATCCATGGCTAAGAGCTAATCCTCTTTATAGTAAAATCTATAATTTTTGTACTTTACATTTTTGTAGACCAGAGATTTTAATTTGTTTATTAATTTTTATAATTAAGTAATTTTGTTAATCTTGTCACTTATACCTTAGTGTTAATTCACTCAAATTGTACAAACTTTCTTCATTCTCTATCTCATCACCTGAGCATTAATCCCTTAGGTAATTGAGGGCTATTTTCTCCTTAAGGCCTTGTTGTCTCAAGGGTAGTGAATCCCCTAGTTTACATGTGTAATGGGAGAGTATATGCCAAGAGGTGTCCAAAGAAGTTATGTATAGTTACCCCTATGGTTGTTAAGATCTTATGGATTGAAGAGGGATTGGAATGGATATGATGGATAGGCAATGTAGATAGGTGGTTTGAAGGATATGAGGGATAAGCAGCTAGGAGAAAATTTCCTCCAAGTGTGAAGAGAAAATGGAGATGGGAGTTTACACATGATTTATTTTTGCTAGGTTTTCATCATCGTACTTTCCAAGGTTCCTATTTTCTTACCATTGGACATATTTATCTCTTTACTATTTTTTAACATTTATTTTCTTCTTTTTCTAATTTTTTGGGGAGATTTCAATTTTTTTGGATTTTTGGATAAGTGTGTGGATGGATATGGATAATGATAGGGATAAGTGTATTTTAAAAATATTTGATAAGCATATGGAAGAAGGACGCAAGCATCTAGTTCCATGCCGAGGTAATAGGAGCCCATTTAGAGAGGTCATTGGATATTGGTACAACTGTATTAGGATGGATGGGTTATGCAAAAGCATGTGTTAAAGGTATTTTATTGGGGAGATATGTAGGATAATGGATGGGATGTTGAAAAGTGTATGGATGGAATGATGGGAGAGTATTGTGATGGGGGGATGTTGTAAGGACCAACATTGGCAAATTTTGTGATGGATGTTGAATGATGGATGGAGAGTTTTGGGATGATGGAGGAGTCATGGTAGTGAATTTTGGGAAATAAGGACCCAAAATAGATTTAGGAGATGGGATATGAGGATGATTAGCAACTTTGGATGTCATTATAGATTTTTTGTTTGAATAAATTATTTATTTTTTGCTTTGGGATCCACATGGATTTTGTTTTTCTTTGGTGGGCCCTTGGGATTGATTCGGATTTTGGACTAGATTTTTATTTTATTCATCAAGTCTTTTTAGGGGACATGGTGATCTTTAGATCCATGTAGATTTTTAGATTTATGCATTTATTTTGGCATCAAAATTTCTTCGAATAGCAATGGTTGGGTGCGAGTAGATGGATGATGTGGAGAGAATATGAATGGAGTGATAGAGGTGTTATTTTGGAGATATGTTAGAGGAAGTTCATGCGGGTGTGCCTTTGTTGATCCCAATTAGGGATTATGATAATGAGATGTTTATGATGGGTGATAGGGATAGATGATTGTTGGATTAGGGGATGAGTAGGATAAGATGGAGGATGGCATTTTCAGATATAAGAACCCAAAATGGACTTGGTAGATGGGGGATTGTGGGACATAAGGACCCAAAATGTATTTGGAGGATGAAGGATCGATAACTATAATTTTGTTAAGTGTGTATGATGGAGAATGAGGGGTGGAAACAAATATTTTGGAGTGATGGGAAGTGCATATTATTCTTTTGGAAGAGGCTTGCTTAGGATATATAAATGTTGTATAAACATTTTTGGATTGTGAATCTTGAAATATGTAACCAAGGCCATGTGCTTGTGAATTTTCTTTGATATAAATGGGCTCCAGTTAAGGCCTAATCATTTGACTTGATAGTTCATGGTTTACCTTTGCCTTGATAGTCCATGGACTTGAGCAATTAGTTTATAGTAGGATGCTTATTATTTTGGAAGAGATTCCACTATTAAGTGGATGAGAATGAGCGATGGATATGCTTTTTTCTTCTCCTAAAAAATATCCACCATGGGTGAAAGTAAGAGGAGCAAGGGGATATAGAGGTGGTGTTGGGATGGTTTTGGTAGGGGGTGATAAAGGATTGTGAGATTGAGTAGATGGGATGGAAGGATCTTAATTTGGATGAGGGGATGATAAGGTATTATGAGATGGATTAGTTGTGATAGTAGGATCTTGATTTGGATGGTGGAATGTTTTGGAATGCTTTGGAACAATATCTTGGCATGTTTCAACTTGTGTGGGTGGTGTGATGAGGATCGAAGGATAAAGGATACATGAATTTCATGGGAGTGGGTTTGGTTAGTGCAAGAAGTAAGAGATGGGGATAGGATTTGGACAGTTTCAATGGGTCAGATGGTGTTAGGACTTGGAATATGAATGATAGGTGTGGGATGGAGAAGGGCCTCATCAATGATGACCTTGGATGATTGAGTGGGTGACATGACTCCATGACTTTAGGAAATGAATTTTGTGTCGTTTCCTTTACTAGGAGTCCTTGAATTACTTTTGGAGTGAGATATGTGTCTGTTTTAGGCTTAGATGGAGGATTATGATTAAATGGAGGATTAGGAATAGATGGAGGATTGATATTATGTATTATATGATTAGGATTAGATGTTGGATTGGGATTATGCATCAATGGGTTAGCATTAAATGGAGGATTAGGATTATGGATTGGAGGATTGGGGTTATGGTTCAGAGGGTTAGGATTAGATGGAGGATTAGGATTATGTATCAGAGGGATATGATTAGATGGATAATTAGGATTATGTATTGGAGGATTGCAATTAAGTGGAAAGAATGGGAAGGAACCAAGATAATATGAATATTTTATTTGAGAAGTTTGATAATGATGTGAAGTGGTGGGATTAGGATTATGGATTGGAGAAGTAGGATTATGAATTGGAGGATTAGGATTAGATGGGGAATTAAGGTATGAGGGATTCGAAGGTGAGTTTAGGTAGGATTGATGTTTGATAAGTGGGATATGTTAGTGTGAGAAAAGATGGAGATGTGGATGATGAATATAATGGATTTCCCTTGTCTAAGGTAGCATGAGGATTACTAGCGGGTATGCATGGGGGTAGGATGGGATAGCTTGTGCTTGGGGAAATCTTTCTAGCAATGACAACATTAAGGGGATATATTTCATACTCATCTTGATCAACGAGACTTTCATCATCATCAATGTAATTGGGATTTGTATTGATTATTAGTTTTGGTCATATGAATTCTCTAAAATGGTTTATGGGTTTTATTCTTCTCCTTCCCAGTTTTTGGAACATTTTGAATTTTTCCATTTCATTGAGAAAGGAGAAAGTTATGCATATTTTAATGAAACTAGTTCTCACATTCAAAACTTCAAACAATCTACCTCTCCCAATCAAACCTTTTGAATGCCCATGACTCCTTGGCGTGGGTTTTCTCCTCTTAGCATATGTATTCAATGAAAATTTAAAAATTGTCTTCCTGCCTTACGATCCACTCACACCACTTCCCAACACCATGTATTCCCATTTTTTACAAAAATGTAAATTCAGATTTTTAAATGGAGTTACAATTCCCATTAAATTCCCACTCACAAGCTTGGACATGGGATTTTCCTTTTTGGAAAATTAACACTTTGCAACACTTTTTAAAACAATAAAATAATGTATCAAATTAACAATTGATTTTTCCCACAAATGTCACCAAATTCTATCATGCCGGAGTTGAGAATTTCATTAATTTGTTCCTACAACCAAAAAATCAAAACAAAACTCAAGCAATAAAAGTTAAAATATTTTTGGCCATGCAAAATTGTCCATGCACCTAGATGCTCTTGCATAAAAAAAAAATGATTAGATACCCAAGTGATCAGAATAATATAGTTTTTAGCCCAAAGGGTATTTGAGATACCCACTTCAACAAGATGAAGAGAAATACAACAAAAAATAGTAAGCTAAAAGATAAAGATAAATACAAAAATTTCACTTGAAACTGACTATTTATACCTTATGCAATTATTGATGTGCCAAAGTGGATTCACCTGACTATGAAAACTTTTTCCCAAGGACTAGATTTGTGCATTCACCCAGATACAGATTGGATTTTCCCCTATGTGATCATATTCACCCAAGTTTTCTTGAAGGTTATTTGGCACATTCACCTATGAAATCATGTATTCACTTCTTTGTATTTGTAGTATGTGTTCAATGCATTCGGCCACATATGAGGATATTCACCCATCTTTAGAGTGAATTTTCCTTTCTATGTGAAACAAAGAAAAAAATGTAGGTGCACCACAAATGAGATTATGAAATGGGTACACCTCATTTTTGACTAATTGTTCCATTCAATTATGAGAGGTATAATGCATAAACAATAATCAAAAAACAAACCTAACTAATATAACAGTAAAAAGGTAGGTTTTAACATGATAAAATTTTGTGTACCTATTAGAAAAAGTAATTTTTTGGGCCTCACTAAGGACTCATTCGCCCAGTGGCAAATGGGTCCCTACTAGGGTTCTAGAAAATCAATTTTGGGTTCATGTTCTTTAATGTCTACACTCCTAGATCCTAGGTGTTCAACTCCTGAAATTCAGAAATAAATTTTGTAAATTACTTTTCGTGATCATGTAAGAAAGATGACAACTTTGAAAACTTTTGTTCTCCACTTGATCTTCAACCTAAAACCTGCAATGACACATCAAAGAGGAGAAAAATGTTGATTGTTAGGGAATAGGGGTTTACCTTGGTCAAACCCCATTTTGGTAATTAAATCTTATGATGAAATAATGAAACATGAAACAATGATACCTTGGATTAAATCTTGGTTGACAAATCAACAATCTAGCATGAAGTGGCCTCAATGTATGTAGATCTTGATCTTGAACTTTGATATGAAATAATGCTTGAAATGGATCTTCAATGCTACATCAACACATTAGCTCAACAACATGCATGATGCACTATGCCTTTGACATGATGAAATGGATCTTTTATTGTTACAATAAACTTTATAGATCTTCCTTTGAATGCCCTCTTGAATGCTCTATAATGCTCTTGTGAAAATTACTTGACATAACTTAAGATTAAATCCCAAAATTCAAATAACACAAGTCGACATCAAATATAGGATTTGAAATTATTAAAATACTACCAAAAACATATCCCAAGGGGGGTGTCCTAAGTTAAGTTAGGACCCATTCACCATAGGGCGAATGGGCTAACATACTTAACTAGGACACAGTTTGGGAGATGTGAAATGTCATGTCAAAAGGGGGTCCTAGGACCCAATAAGGACCCATTCACTAGGTGGAAAATGGGTCCTAGGCCACTAACCTAGGACACATTCCTTGCAAAATTAAGTGTTATGTAATATTATTTAAGAGTGTCAAGTTTTCTCCCTAGGAAAATGCAATTAATTAGGCTTGGATTTGAATTTAAGTGCCAATTAACCTCAATTAATTAATAAATCCTTAGATTAGTGTGAATGTGTAAAGATACACTTTACAACACCCTAAATAAGGCATCATTAAGTCCATTTCATTATTAATTATTCATTCCAAAATTTAGTGTGAAAAAGGGCTACTTTTTTCTACGCTACATTTTGCCCCCACTTTAGTGAGAGTTTGACCCCATGTTAACTCACACTAAAGTAGAAATTCAAGACACCTATGTATGCAGCAATAACAAAGATACACAATCATATACTATCAAAGACCAAGAAGATTCAAGCCTAAATGGTCCAACGTGATGTGGAACACATCTATACTATCGATTTTGCACTCACTCTAGGGTAGTCGAACCTCAAGCCATCCACTAGGTGAGTATCCCTCCAGGAAGGTGGCTTAGTGAGAAATTCATAACTGTGTGTTAGCTCTCACTGTAGTTATCACACCAAATCTATCCCTCTTAACTCCAAAAAATTTCCACTTGCATTCCTATCTCTATGCACATGGCAAGGCTCTATAGGAAAGCAAGGTGTGTTATGCTAGGTGGCCTTGAATTAGGGTTTTGTTTGAGCTTCATAAGGTTAGCACATTATTCCAAACACTTATGAACATTTGTATATAGGTTTTTTTCACAGGTATTTTTCTTCATTCATGTAAAGTCTTCTTCTTAGGGACCATCATTTCTAATGTCTCCAAGAGAGGACAAGTAAAGAATAACATATTGCCACTTATGGGATGCCTCATTTCGCATCAAGCCACTAAGGGAAAGTCATACACTTAGAAATATCACACTCTTAGAGGACATAAAACCCAATGAAACCACCAAGAAAAGGACACATCACAAGAAAAAGAAAATCACACCATGAAATATGCAAAATGTCGAATGATGTTATTAATGTATACCCCCACTTTAAAGTGGTTGATAACACCATTTTTGTGAACAATTGCTTTAAAGTAGCCAATGTTCCATCCCAAGAAATGAGAGCTTACTTGAAAATCCCTATGCCAAGTCATATGTTCCTGAAATAAACCTATGTCATAAAAAAGGAAGGAAGGGTTTCCCCCAAAAATACATAAGGGATCTATGGATCTGGGGTGAGTATGTCTTTGCTACAATGTTGTTAAAGCGCAGAACTATCATCATTCCCCAAATACTCATAGAACTAGAAGAATGACACATAAAGATCAAAAACAAAGAAAAATCCCTTAGGTCAACATGGAAGAGACCTAAATGTATTGATGCCTTGTGTCATCCACAAAAGGAAAACACAAGACAAGCAAAAAAGGATAGAATGTTTACATATAGAAGAATGTAGGTACAAATAGAGGAATTGTGTAGTTTTCACACACGCCTCACCCAAGGTAGGGACCCCCTCCTCACTTTCTTTCATTCCCACTTTGTTGTAGGCTTCGTCTTTTCCCTTAAGGGATAGGTTCCCTTGAATTTTGGCTTTTTGGCTCTACCTAGATATCAATGATTTATCTACACTTAGGGTGTGTTGTTTGCAACTCTTTGATCCCATGACATCCTTAAAATCCCTTGTTTTAACCTGAGATCCAACCATCAGGAAAAATTGACCAAGTATGGGAGGCCTACAAGGATTTTTTCCTAGTTTGGATTCCCCGAATTGTGAGATATCTTAGGAAATCCGAGGTGACGCAGAATTCCCAAAGTCACATTCCATGGAGAATCTAGCCTTGTCCAGATTCCCCGAGGTTTCTCTTAGGTTGTTTTCCCAAGGTCCTCGAGCATCATGCCATGTTTTTTGACCCAATAAATGTAACTTTGGTCAGTTATTTTAGGGCATTTGAAGGTCATTCTTCTTCATTCAAACTCCTCAAATTTGTGGAATTTGGCACACTCAACCCTCCTCGACTTGGTGATTTTGTTTGGAGATCAGACTGATGTGTGGCCTTTGATTGCCTTATCTATGGTACATCATGTAGCTTTTTTCCCCATCGACACTTATCAAAGGTAGGGTTCTCTATCTTAGCTTCAAAATTTAACTACAACGTCCTAGCTTGGTTTTGTATAATGCTCTAATAATGATTCTTGTAGTATGTTTGACTTTAATGACGAAATATTTTTATTCCTTTCTTTGATTGTGAACATTTGATGTTTCTTATGGAAAGGATCCCACCTATTTGTCAAACCCTGAGAGATCTAATGATTGTCTTATGCATTATGGTTATTCTTTCATCTTTTCCACCCTTTATCATTCGTTAGAGTTTTCTCTCCACATGATTTATCCTAGGAAGTAGTGATCATTAGAACCCCATTCGAACTGTGATCTTGATCAATGGTCTAGCATGTTGAAGTGGCGATTCGCCACTAGGTGGGCACATGTCAACCTTGTATCATTGTCCCATGCCCTAGCTTTTTTCAATGTCAAAATCAATAAAGGAAAGGAAGTATTGAGCATTATTGCTTTGGTCCCAGAGGTAAAACATAGAAAATGGTGTTGCTTTTCGAGCAAGAGTGTAGGGTTATAGCTGTAAGGAAAGCAGAGGTGCGGAAACACTTTCCTAACATCAATTCCACAAGGAAGAATGCAATGTAGGGCTCTTAATTTTCAAATTACAATCTAATTAAGATACACATGAAAGATTTTCAAAAATAGAATAAAAACACACAGACAAATTGAACACCAGATTAACGTGGTAAAACCCTATCGGGAAAAAACCCACCACACCAAGTTGAATCTCTTTGTATTACAGTAACAAAAAATTACATACAATCAGAAAGACAACTTTCTGGTGTTAGTCACAGTAGCTTCACTGTTCAATCTCTTTCACAGGAAATTCTCTCAACAACTCGAAAAACTCATTACATAATTCTTATCACATTCTAATTTTATCTTCTTGTTAATCCTTATCCACCTATGCTCCATCGAAGAAATTTTCCATGCCTTTTTCATATTTTTCCTTGCATGCATTTTTTCTCTAGCATTGTAACTGATGCAAAAAATCCAACCTTTCATCCATTTGAAATCTCCTTCCTCTGATTGGTCCACGATGCTCCACATAGAATGGTCAATCTGGTCAAGGGTGTTCAACTTTGTTGGCATATCAATGAGACACTAACAGTGTCTCCCCGATGCCACAAATTCTTCATATTGATATCACCATAGCTTCCATGAGTCAAGAAGACATTGTAGTGAGTGCCATGAGTCATACCGAATCCATCGACATCCATTTTGTTTCTACTGGAAAGAGATTCCTCCATTGGCAAGATGTTTTACTGATGCTCACAAGTCTTATTGATTTCCACTTTGCCATCGACAAGACTTCCCATTCACCAAGAGTTCTCATCGAGTCTCCTTAAGCTTTACCGAAACACCTAACAATTGGTAAGACATTCATCTTTCGCCGAGACTCCATACCGAGCTCATCCAAGTCTTACCGAGTCGGCAAGACTTATGTCTTTCACTAAGACCTTACACCGGCTGAAAATGTCATAGCGAAGTGTCTGAGTCGGCAAGACTTATCACTTTTTCTAGGACTTCATACTGAAGTCCTAAGTCATACCAATTGCTCCAAACACCATTCGGCAAGACATGGTCTTCACCAAGACCTCATAGCGAGCATCAAGACCTCACATCGAGCAACTAAGTCTTACCAAGTCAGAAAGACATTGTCTTCGCCAAGACCACATACTGAGCACCTTGTGTTACCCCAAAGAATTCATCAGTCAGAGAGACTCACATCGGTCACCAAGACTTCATGCCGAAGTCTTTGAGTCACCGCGAAGACTCTATGTGGACACCCATTCGGTGAGACATTCCATTTGCCAGGACTTCATCCCAAGAGCCTTGTGTTTCCTTGATGACCATATGTTGTCGGTGAGACCTTCACCTTCGCTGGGACTTCTCTCTGACACCCGATAAGATCACACTATCACCCAATGGTCTCCATTTTCCAAAAGGTCATAGTGATCACACAAGGTCACAACGATAGACCTATCAACAAGACATCAACCCTATCAAAGCGATATGAGCATTTCAAAAGCTTCAAAGTAGTTAGTCGGCCAAACATCCATGATGTCACACTGACTTTTCTTTCAAGGAGTTTCATGTCAGTAAGGATTGGGGCACAAATTCCAACAAGCTCCTACTTGACGAAGATCTTATTGACACCTCCAGAGTATAATAAAACTATTGAAATTCATGGGCCAAAAGGCCCATCGAACTGGCACACCACCTAAACTTGTCTGTCCTCAAAGGCTTCATTAATGCATCTACAACATTCTCTAGAGTATCCACTTTCTCCAAAGAGACCTTCCCATCCTCGACCATATCTCGTACAAAGTGATACTATACATCTATATGTTTCATCCTGGCATGGAAGGTAGGATTCTTTGCCAAACATATAGCACTCTAACTGTCACAGTAAATAGTAATCTTTCCTACATCAAAACCAGTGTTAGAACAAAAATGTTTTAACCAAATTGCTTCTTTACAAGCATGTGTTGCTGCCATGTATTCTGCCTTTTTTGTGGACAAAGTGACTACAGCTTTCCGCTTGCTCATCCAACTCACTGCACCACCATTCATCATGAAAATATATCCACTGGTGGATCTTCTGCTGTCAATGTCCCCTGCCCAATCAGATTTCACATAACCTCGAATGTTGAGAGTCCTTTGTGATTCAACCAAGTTGCCATGGTAACACAAAGCATAGTCTAAAGTTCCCTTCAGATATCTAAACACTCTCTTCATAGCATCCCAATGTATTCTTCCAGGATTAGCCATAAACTGACTAAGAACTCCCATCGCTTAGAAAGGCAATGTCCGACCTTGTACAAACCATTGCATAAGCATAAGACTTCCCATCAGACTTACAGGTACATCGTCATGTCTAATCTTAGAAGGATATTTTGACAATCCTCAATAGATAGCTTTGCTCCTCATAACTAGAACAATCCAGCTATTTAAAATCAATCATACAAAATCTCTCAAAATAGTCTTGACACGTATCAACTGAGCCAAAGCCATTCTTCCGGTCCTCAAGTTATTTCTATCTTTAACAGTGCCCTGTATTGCACCAAGAGATCTTTCATTTCAAACTTGCGTGCATAACTAAGACTTAAGATCGTAAATCATTAGCTTACTATTGCCTTAGAATAGTATATCATCAACATAGAGTGCAGTAATATAAGGACTGATCACTTTCAGCTTTGTAAAGGCACACAAAGGATCACATTTTGATCTTACAAATCCCAATGAAAAAATAAACATGTCAAAATTTCACACTACATTCTAGAGACCGCTTAAACCATATAGGATTTCTTCAACTTGCAAACCATCTTTCTTTTATCTTTTTCCAGCCAAAGTGCTCCTACCGACATATAAATCTTCTTCAAGATCATGAAGAAATGTTGTTCTGCATCCATTCACTAATTTCTAAGTCATACGTTGCTGCAAGTGACAAAAGAAATCTAATAGATGTCAACTTAGCTATAGGAGAAAAGATTTCTCCATAGTCAATTCCCTCTACCTGGGAGTAACCTTTCGCAACCAGCCTTGCTTTATATTTCTCCACACTACCGTCTAGACCTATTTTCTTTTTAAACACCCATTCATAGCCCACAGCTTTTCTGCCTTTAAGCAGTGGCACCAACTCTAAGTATTATTTTTGTCTAATGATGCCATTTCTTCATTCATGGCTTCCAACCAAGAGTTTGCATCAGAAATTTTAAATGCCTCTTTCATAGTCCTAGGTTCATCAGTGCTAGAAATTAAAGCATAGGCACAAGTAGACTCAATTAAAGAAAACCCATACCTTTCAGGTTGTTTTCTTTCACGAGTTGACCTCCTCATAGGCTAAGGCTGAGGTGGTTATTCATCTTCATCAAAAGTTCATAACTACTTGAGCTCTCCTCAGTATCAAGTACATTTTGATTTTTCAATTCCTCTTTATCTGGTGTTGAAGGAATTGCTACTACATCCTTTCCATTTTCTAATTTCTTCTCTGACTGCAAATCCAATGTAGAAGGTTTCAGCTCATGAAAGATAACGCTTTTGTTGTGCAGAACCTTCTATGTCTCAGGGTTCCAAAGCTTGTATCCTTTTATGCCAGCACTATAGCCAATAAAAATACACTTTATAGCTTTGTTTTCCAAATTAGATCTTTTTTCAAATGGCACATATGCATATGCCTCATAGCCAAAGACACGAATATGTCTCAGAGAGGGCTTCTTTCTAGACCATGCTTCCAAAGGTGTCTTCTCAACAAGAGTAGAGTTAGGAGAGCGATTTACCAAGTAACATGTTGTAGAGACTACTTCAGCCCAGAACTTCTCCTCCAAGCTAGCACTGCTCAGCATACTTCGTGCTCTTTCTATTAGTATCCTGTTGAACCTTTCAGCAACTCCATTTTGTTGTGGAGTGTAAGGTGTAGTCTTATGTCTTTTAATCCCATGGTCCTTATAGTACCTTTTGAATTCATCTGAACAAAACCCACTGCCATTGTTAGTCCTTAGACATTTTATTTTTCTACCAGTGTAATTTTCTACAAGGTTTTTAAATTCCTTAAACCAATCGAATACTTCTGATTTTCTTTTCAAAAAATATACAAATGCTCTTCTTGAATAATCATCAATAAATGACACATAGTATCTTGATTTAGACAAAGAAGGAACATTCACTGGACCAAACACATCAGAATGAATATAATCAAGCAAACCAGAAGATTTGTGAGGACTAAAATAAAATGAAACACGGTGTTGCTTTCCATATATGCAATGTTTGCAAAAATCAAACTCAAGGTTACAATCTTTAAGCCCTTCTACCAGGCTTTTATTTTTCAAGGTTTTTAAACCTTTCTCACCAATGTGGCCTAGCCTATGATGCCAGAGAATGGTCTTCTCTGCTAGAAGTTTAACCTTAGCCTTGAGTGAATTTGCAAAGACATTGTTGCATTGGACAGCCAGTGCATCCAGCTTGTACAAGGTACCAATCCAAGCACCCCTAGCTAGCACCATAGATCCTCTAGTCATCTTGCAGTCATTTCCAAAGAACGTCACCTGCACTCCAATATCATTCAGCTTACTTACAAAAAGTAAATTACGAGCTAGACCTGGTATGTGCAATACATCATTGATTCCCTTCACTCTTCCATTAGGGAATTAAATTCTGACTCTTCCACAGCTAAAAATTTCCAAAGATGAATCACTTGCTAGGTACACCTTTGCACCATTGTATTCTTCATACTTCATGAACCAATCTCTGTGAGATTTCATGTGGAAAGATGCTCCAGAATCAATTAGCCAAACATCATCTGATGCCCGTGTAGCCAAAGCTGCAATAAAGGCATCTACATCACTCTGAGAATAATCATTTGCAGAAGAGTTCTTCTTCTTTTTCTCCTCCTTGTAATCCTTTCGGACATGACCAGGTTTCCCACAATTCCAGCATTTCACTTTAGACTTCTTCCCAAGAGACTTTGATCTTCGTTCTAATTTTGATCTGGATTTCTTGTCCTTCTTGCCTTTCTCCTTTGATCTACCTCTGACAACCAGAGCCTCCTTTGCCATCTTAGAAGATTTTCTTCTCATTTCTTCTAATAACAGAGAAGCAACAACATCTTGCATCTTGAATGAGGATGTTGTACTCCCAATAGCCATCACCAGATGATCTTACGAATCAGGCAAAGAACATAATAGTAGCATGCAACGATCTTCATCTTCTATCTTCACACCAATAGATGCTAACTGAGCAATCCGCATGTTGAAAGCATTCAAGTGATCAACAACAGCAACTCCATCCTACATCTTCAAGTTGTACAGCTTCTTCCTCAAGAACAGCTTGTTCACCAAGGACTTGCCCTGATAAATAGCACCTAGTCTTGTCCACAAAGAGGTTGCAGTCTTTTCTTCATGCACATTTAGAAGAACAGAGTTAGCTAAACAGAGCCTTATCAACCCTTTTGATTTTCTATATGCCAGGTCCTAATCTTTTTGCTTCATGGCCTGAGGTTTTATTCCAGACACAACATTCCAAAGATCTCAGTCCACTAACAGATCTTCCATCTTGAGTTTCCACAACTCGAAGTTGCTACCATTGAATTTCTCTATCTCCATCTTTCTGGATATGCTTGCCATCTTAAGCTATAATTAAATTTTTTAGACCTCTACCAAACTCCCATTGAAAAAGAATTGACACAAAAAATCCAACCCACTCACAAGGATAACACAACTGGCTAGGCTCTGATACCACTTGTAAGGAAAGCAGAGGTGCAGAAACACTTTCCTAATGTCAAATCCATAGGGAAGAACGCAATGCAGGGCTCTTAAATTTCAAAAGTATAATCTAATTAAGATACACATGAAAGATTTTCAAAAATAGAATAAAAACACAGACAAATTGAACACCAGATTAACGTGGGAAAACCCTATTAGGAAAAAACCCACCACACCAAACTAAATCTCTTTGTATTACAGTAACAAAAAATTACATACAATCAGAAAGACAACTTTCTAGTGTTAGTCATAGTAGCTTCACTGTTCAATCTCTTTCACAGGAAATGCTCTCAACATCTCAAAAAACTCATTATATAATTCTTATAACATTCTAATTTTATCTTCTTGTTAATCCTTATCTGCCAATGCTCCATCGAAGAAAGTTTCCATGCCTTTTTCAGATTTTTCCTTGCATGCAATTTTTCTCCAGCGTTGCAACTAATGCAAAAAATCCAACCTTTCATCCATTTAAAATCTACTTCCTTTGATTGGTCCACAATGCTCCACATAGAATGGTCAATCTGGTCAAGGGTGTTCAACTTTGTTGGCATATCAGTGAGACACTAACAGTGTCTCCCTGATGCCACAAAGTCTTCATATTGATATCGCCATAGCTTCCACAAGTCGACAAGACATTGTAAAGAGTGCCATGAGTCATACCGAATCCATTGAGATCCATTTTGTTTCTACCGGCAAGAGATTCCTCCATCGGCAAGACATTTTATCGATGCTCACAAGTCTTATCGATTTCCACTTTTCCATTAGCAAGACTTCCCATTCGCCAAGAGTTCTCATCGAGTCTCCTTAAGCTTTACCAAAACACCTAACAATCGGCAAGACATTTTTCTTTCGCCGAGACTCCATACCAAGCTCATCCAAGTCTTATTGAGTCAGCAAGACTTATGTCTTTCGCTAAGACCTTACACTGGCCAAACATGTCATACCGAAGTGTCCAAGAGTCAGCAAGACCTGTCGCTTTTTCTAGGACTTCATACCAAAGTCCTAAGTCATACCAATCGTTCCAAACACTAGTCAAAAAGACATGGTCTTCACCAAGACCTCACAATGAGCACCGAGACCTCACATCGAGCAACTAAGTCTTACCGAGTCAGCAAGACACTGTCTTCGCCAAGACCATATACTGAGCACCTTGTGTTACCCCGAAGAATTCATCAGTCGGCGAGACTCACATCAGTCACCAAGACTTCATGCCAAAGTATTTGAGTCACCATGAAGACTCTACGTGGACACCCATTCGGTGAGACATTCCATTAGCTAGGACTTTATCTCGAGAGCCTTGTGTTTCCCTGATGACCATATGTTATCAGTGAGACTTTCACCTTTGTTGGGACTTCCCCCCGACACCCAATAAGATCACACTATCACCCAATGGTCTTCATTCACCAAAAGGTCATAGTAATCACACAAGGTCACAGCGATAGACCTATCGACAAGACATCAACCCTGTCACAGTGATATGAGCATTTCAAAAGCTTCAGAATAGTTAGTCGGCCAGACATCCATGATTTCACACCGACTTTGCTTTCAAGGAGTTTCATGTCAGTAAGGATTGAGGCACAGATCCCAACAATAGCTCCCAAATCATTGAATGAGGAGAGACCACTCGAGGACTGCATGGAGGAGGAAGTTGAATGAAAAATTAAAGGTCTCACTTATTTCAAGAAATCTGAGGCACCTCAAAATTTTTGAGGGTTAATCCCTCAGAGATTCTGAAGCCTCTAGAAATCTCTAAGTTTGTATTCCCCTAGAATCACCAAATCCACCTATCTCCATGACCGTCAAACCAGCTAACTTTATCCCATCCACGATCAATTTTGACTCTAAGCTATGAAAGGAAAATTGTGATAAGTTGGTGCAAGAGAGTGAGAGAGAGATATTAATCAAAAGCTCATGGAAAATCTTTAAGTCATGATCACCTCAAAAAAATTGGCGCCCTCCAAAATTTTCAAAGGTTAATCCTTTGGAGATTCCAAAGTGCCATGGATTCTCTGAATCCTTCTATCAAGCTAGCTCTCAAAATGAAACCCCTATCTAATTGCATCCAAGATGATTTTGAGAAAGAGATAAAAGGACCAAATATGGATTAAAGGGACAATGTGAGAAATAGCTGAACAATCAGAGATTTATCCCCACTGTGAAATCTTTGAAGGTATTTCCTTCAGAGAATTCACCCAATCCCAGATTCTCTGAATCTGTTAGAGTGGGGAAACTCTTAAAGGTGAATTGAAGAATGAAAAAGAGCTTAACACAAAACCAGCTTGTATCAAGATGAGTGAATGTTGAAGGCTTGAAAGCCAACATTTTAGAAAATATGCCTTGGGTGGAAATCTCCAAGCCTCAATCCTATGGAGAATTTGAGTACCTCCAGATTTTCTATAGGTTTCCATTGACCTTCCAAAAGGCCCCTGAAAAGTGATCCTTCAATGAGATGTTATCAATAGACCATGACCTTAAGTTGGCAACTCAAAATTTTGAATGCAATAGTGACCCTCAGAAAATCCACCTAGTTAGGGAATCCTTGGGCCTTATTCCATCAAAAATTCTACCCTATATCAGATTTCCTAAAAATCCTTCAAGGCCCTAAAACTCCAAAGTTCCTCTGTTTGTAAATGACTATCTTGGATTCCTAAAATGGATTAAATCATGTCATGATTGTTTGGAAGCTTTTATCTATTAGCTTTAATGATGAATTTATTCATGATTGGCATTATGGTAATTATCTTATTCTCTAACAGATTTAGGAAAAGGTGAGTCATGGGAAAGCTTCTAAATCTAAGGTTACACACATGTAGGAGGAAGGTAAAAGAAGAATATACATAATGAAGTATGACTTCAAAGGAATATGGCCGAAATCTAGAATCTCTTTTGAATTGTCAAGGATAGGTAACAGAAATATGGGGCACATTGATTACAATGACTTTTAGTAAAGCATGTTTGGTAACAAAGCTACCCAGTTGGCACAAGTCATTACACACACAGGTTTAACTAAACTAGCAGGGTTCCCACCTACATTATTGTGCCCAAAATTGGTGCTAGAGTGTGCAAAGCACTACGATGCTAAAAAAATAATAATAGTGAGCCCATAGGCAAGAGTTGTGGAAAACTTGACTAAGGATTCCATTACTGAGTCTTCAACATTTCTTCCCACCACAAGCTAATCAAAGATATCAACCTCCAAGAAGCAAAGGATTTTTATGCCAAAGATGTCTCTAGAGCTCTAGATATGATGAACAGCTTGTGGATAGCTAAATCTAAACCTGACTATTCCAAGCTCCCAAGATAATTACACAGGAGTGACTTCAACATGGAGTATCATGATATCTTCACCCTCCTAGGAAGAGAAATGGGATTGGAGGAGGACTTCACCTTCAATACTAGGATTTTTTATCCCATCACTCAGATTGTGGGAGGAAAACACTACCACATGGAAGGTATCTTGAGTGATAATTTGGATAAACAGCTCAGAAGTGTACAAGATAATCATGCCTTCACAATGACATCATACCTCATCTACATGATGACAAGTAAATACAAATACAAGGGGTTCAGCTGTAGGGGGACTCACAGAAAAGATATGATATGGGATGTTTACCCTCAACTTTGGTATAACACATAAAATTATAGGAGAGCTAATTATGCTTTATTCATGTACATCCCTAGATTACTACAAGGTGACCTACATATAAGAATTTTTGTAAAGGCAATGGAACTAATTAGGATGTATGGAAAATGGTTCATACAATTTCAGAGATTTTCCTACATCAGGATAAAAGGGTCTCCTACAGTTCCAATCAAAATGCCAACGTACCCTACAAATAAGGTCATCTTGTTGGAATTAACTAGGAAAATGGTTACATTTGACATAGTGTTGCAAGACATGCATAGTAAAGGGTTAACAGATGAGTTACCATTGAACATTATCTCTCTTGAATCCTTCCTAAATCTTCAAAGTGCATAGTATTTAGAGAAGGAGATGGCACAATATGAGTTGTACTCACACACCATCTGGGACAATTTTGATCCGTATGGAAATGCACAAAGACAAACCAGCAAGGTGTTCAGGTATCAGGACCACATAGAAGACTACTAGGAAAATTGCTAAGATGAATTTGAAGTAATAAAAAGGAAGTATTTTAGGTTTCCCTTGAGGCTCATCAAACTCTATAGGGTAGGCCAGGTGCTTTATTAGGTTGATGAATATGAAGGAGATCTCATACAATATCATGATTATGACCAAATAGAAATCAACCACTACCCTCCGTAAACTAGTCAGAAGAAGAAATAGTAGGATCTTGATCAAGTAATTGAGCCAGTGAAGAGATACTCCAGAATGTGGGTTAAGCACAAGGTTGTCGAGTTGCAAGAAGATGGTGCCCAATTCACTTATGATCTAATGGGAAATCTTGAATCCCATTTTGAGGATGACACAGAGGTTACCAGAGATGATACTAAAGATCCTTCATAAGGAAATGAGCAAGAAGGAAAAAACACTATCACACTAAAGAGAAGAACAAGGAGTCAGGGGCAAGCAAATAAGACTGAGAGGTGGCCTACACCAAAGACAAAAGAGACTTCTGGGGAAGCTACTGAGGAAGGAGAAAAGACTCCTCAACCTACTAAAAAGAGGAAGTTAGTGATTAAGGGACAAAGGCTAACCAAGAAGAAAAAGAATTTTGAAGCTTCGATTACCCATCCCAAAGTAGTTGAGATTGGCAACTTAGGGGAAAATCCCTGGGTATATGTGAGGAGGAATTCACCAAGGTAGAGGGTGTCCCTTGTAGGAGAATCAAGATTGGAAGTGGAAAGGCACATACTGAGGAGGCTCCCACTAATAACCTCACAAAGGAGGTTGAAAAGAAAGTTGTTGATAGGGAAATAAATCAAAGAGTTTAATTGCATTGAAGAAAATAAACAAATTAAATCTTATCAAGCACCATGAAGTACAAACTAGAATGAAAAATAAAAATAATAAACAAATAACATGCAAACCGATTTTCAAACTAGTGTTGATTGATCTTCATGGCTCTTCTCCACCTGCACAAGGATGCAAGATTTCGAAGGTTAATTTTTGGAGGAATGTTGGTTGCTCAATTCTACAGCATAACGATGTGATAAAGGTTTTGAAGGAGAATGACGGATGAAAGATAGAATATTTGAAGAATAATTTTGACAGAGTGAGGATACTTAAGAATCAACCCCTTAAATGAATTGTGAGAGGTTATATTTATAGAGTTTCAAAAGCTTCTGATTGGCTGATATGATCAATGGCTATGATAATTCTTGACATAAAACCCAAGAATAAAAATAAGTTTATTTCTTTTTTCAAAGAAAGAAAGATAAGATGAAAACAACTTTTTTTTTTTGAAGAGTTAGAAAGATTTTCAGTGATGACAAATAATAACAACCAATACTACTGTGGATGATATGCTTTTTCAATTAAAATGAAGACGAATGCAAGCTTTTGAAGTGTATGAAAGTTTCGCAGAAAGAAAGCTAAATAATACTTAGAAGAAAGTTTATATCACATTAAATAAAATATTAATTATGAATATAGAAAACAGAGATTTCAAAGGTAAAATATCTAGTCAGGATTGGGGCAGTGTTAAGATATTTAATTTACATGGTTTATTTCATTAAACTTATTTACAATTAATTAATAAAATACTAATTAACAATCAAAACAAATATAGTGGCTAAACCACCAACTGCATCAATTTAAATTCAACAATGATAATTACACAACAAAAATACATTTATTGAATTAATTATGGATATATGAAAACAATTAAATAAAACAAATTGGTTTAATTATGAAGGAAGAATAAGATGAATGAACAATATAATTAAATTAATTAAATTTCTAATTCACATGTGTAGAGATTTAGAAACCAATTAAATAATAAATATTTAATTATTAATCACGGATTATAGACATGACCATTTTTATGCGTATACATTTTGCCCCTCTTTGAAGTGATGTGTGAAACACATTGCTTCAAAGAAAATAAAAAAATTTGCCCCTGATATGTTTCTGATTTTTGATATTGATGATGCCCCCTTGAGAGGATAGGTGGGTTGGACAAACACAGGTATTCTCTCGAAATGAAATGAAATGATAAAGGAGGGATAAGTTAAATGATGCAAGAGAGAATGTGGATGAAGGAGATGAAAGGATACGCTATGCTACAATGAAAGTGAGCAACCATGATGTTTGATATAGCACTAGACGTTATGCACCAAGGTATAAGGACCAAGGTGATGATGTGTCTCGTGCACCAGCGTAATACAACCTTGTCTAGATGTATGAGGAAGTAAACTTAGAGAATTAAAGTCCTAATGCACAAAAAGCATTATGGGACCTTAGATGCAAAGGATAATGCAAAAAAATATTCCAACACACACAAGATATGAATATTAGCTGGAATGATATGGATTTGATACAAATGCAAGAGAAAATGATAACACATACAAGCAAGGAAGCAAGCATGCACAAATGATACAAAAACAAACAAGGTATTGCCCTTGTCAAGCTGTAAACCGTTGATTGATTGATTGATTGATGATTTTGATAGTGTTGTCATTGTTGGGAAGTGATATATCCCTAGAGCAACACAAAGATGATGATAATTGATTGGTTGATTGGTTGATTTGTTTTACGACAAGATTAGGATCAAGACCAAAGGATGTGATTGGATAATTTGACAAGATTGATCGACTTGATTGGTATGGATTAAGGATTGACTTGCATTTGGATTATTGCTCGGAATGATTTGATTGGATGCAATGTTTTTGAGGAAGATGATTGATTTGGTGGAATGGTTGAATGATTGGATTGATGAATTGATTGAATTGGAATGATTTTGATGATAATGATTAGATTGATGAGAAGAAGTGATGTGGTTTGATTTTATTGCTTGGATTTTGTTGGATATTTGATTTTTTTTTGTGTCTTGGATTTTTCAAATGTTTTTTATGTTTTTGTATTTTTGAAATGTTTTGAATTTTTTTGGATTTTTTGAAATGTTTTGATTTTATTTT
>VDFB02281492.1:851189948-851226871 GCA_007258455.2 Sequoia sempervirens | reverse complement strand
AGTAGGATAATAAAATGGGGGAAAACCAATGCCAAGAGAAACTGACAAAGTGTTGTTGTTATGGATGCAGAATGTGGAGAGTTTGCAGACATAGGAGAGACAGTCTGAGGTGTTGGCAAGATGCATGGCAACGATGATAGACACAGATCACCAGAGACTAGCAGAGGAAAGACTAGTTCATCTATTATCATACCCGACGATTAAAACCCATAGGGCCATGCTGACAGCCCTGATAGAGTGCTGAGACTTGGCAACATCGACATTCCATCTACTGACTGGGGAGATGACCGTGACTCTGGAGGATGTTTGGTGGATTCTAAGGCTCCCCATTATAGGGCTTGCGGTTAGCGAGTGTTGGGTAGCAGACGAGGCACTAGACAAGTCCATGCATGTTGTATTTGACAGTGATGATCTACCGATTCAGCGACAACAACTAGATGTGGACAGATGCCTGTCTTGCAGGGTACCGACATTGTTTTTGTACCTAGTGGGACTGATTAGTGGGATCCTGGTGCCAGATCAGAGTGGTCAATTTTTGCATGTTAGGTTTGTCAAGGTGATTCGTCATATCATTGAGGGCCAAGAGGGCTAGTTTGCGTGGGGGACCTGCATGCTAGCACAACTGTACCGAGATATGCACAGGGTATGCTATCAGAGGGTGCTGAGTGTGACACATGTCACACTGCTACAGGTTTGGGCTTGAGCACATCAGGGTGACTAGGCCGATCATGCGCAAAGCAGGAGAGTAGGATGACAGAGAGGCAATGGCCTGGGGATGGGGGGTGGAGGCAGGAGTGATATTGTGGTATCGGGATGTTAGAGATGTGGATATATGGAGGAGATGATTGGATGATGTACATGAAGAGATGACAGTATTGCATCCGTATATGCTGCGGTGCTTTAGGAGCTGGAGGGATGATGAGGAGGCATGCAGTGGTTATTTCTTTACCCGATGCTATATTATTGGGAGAGGTCCACTTGTAGTGGAGCTGCATAGACTTGATCAAGTGACACGACAGTTCAGAGTGAGGCAGGATATTCCCGTGGGGCGGGTGATGTTCCGATGATTGAAATAAGAGTGGCCATGGGGGATGAGTTGGATTTGGATGTAGTGTGGGAGGAGTTAGAGGCACTGCAGTTTGTGCCATACCCAGACAAATGGGAGAGGGAGAGATATATAGGGGTGACAGACCGATATTGACAGTCGTTTAGGTGACATCCACCTCCATGGATTACCCCAGTAGTGCCGATTAAGGGGCCCTAGGATTCAGGTTAGAGGATGAGAGATAGTTGAGGGTGGTGGGACTGATACCCCAAGGGTGGTAGAGAGGAAGTCAAGCGAGAGGACAACAGGGTGAGGGACATGAGGTGGTTGGAGCTGCCGAGGAGCTAGTGAGGGTAGTCAGGAGGAGGAGACGATGACGTACAACCCAAGGAGGAGATGGGGTAGAGGAGGGAGAGGATGAGGTCAGGGTTGCGACACAATAGGATCAGGGGCTCGAGGTCCAAAGAGGGAGAGGAGCTAGGAGGCACATGCATCTCTAGGAGGTTAGCAGTAGGAGAGAGAGGAGGAGGCCGAGGCTAGCGGAGCGCGGGAGAGACAGGAGGTAGACATGGCCATAGGAGGGCAACAATGATAGAGAGAGGAGGAGGGTGAGGCCAACATAGCGCAGGAGAGGATGACAGGGAGAGGGGGATCCCCCTTGGTGATTGATGTGGATGAGATGGAGGCATCGGCCGGGAGTGAGAGGTATGAGCCGTGGGAGATGAATATTGACTTTGATGTGCATGACATTGCACCACTATCGACAACACCACCTAGAGGGGAGGATCCTACAATGGTGTTGAGAGAGACTCTGGAGAGACTACGCCTCAACGAGTAGCGATTAAAATAGATAGAAGTAGAGCGGGTTAGATTAGAGGCAACACTGAGCGAGCTACAAGAATGATTTTCCCAGGGTGAGAGAGATTACTTAGTCCTAGTCATGCTGGTGTCTGATGTGGAGATCAATTTGATGAGAGAGAGAGATGAGGAAGTTGACTTGCGGGAAGAGATAGAGAGATTGCGAGTGGAGGTGGCTAGGGAGCATGAGGAGGGAGATGTAGTGAGATGGCAGGGAGACTGTTTTGTGGCAGAGGCAACGATACGATAGGCTGTTGGAGGGGGGACAGGGTAGGAGCTATCAGAGACTGGGATATGGATTGCCGAAGATATAAAGGGTCTGTAGGTACAACTATAGTAGTTACTGAGGGAAAGAGTAGATTTGCACCGGGAGCGGGCCTAGCTCAGAGACAGGGTGGACTGTTTAGAGTAGACAGTTGGGGATATGGGGTTGATGTATTAGAGAGAGGAGGAGACGAGGAGAGAGATACACATGCTGTAGTCAGAGAGAGATGTGGCACAGGCATAGGTGCAGGTCATGGAGGTAGATAGGGATGTGCTATAGGCACGTGCTCAGGTGGTCAAGAGTGAGAGGCAGGTAGTAGAGTCAAAGGCCCATTCTCTTCAGAGGGAGAGGGATGCAGTGGTGGCATAGGTGTCAAGTCTTCGACAAAGGCAAGATTCTGCCGAGTTGAGACTTTCGAAACTTCAGAGGGACAGGGATGTAGCGGAGGCTCGGGCATAGGCCGCACATAGGGAGAGAGATTCCGTAGAGGTACAGATGTAGACACTGCAGAGTGAGAGAGACACAACACGGGCTCAGCTATGGGCAACGCATGGTGCAGGGGGCAAGCCAGGGGCAAAGGTATAGGGGTTATGGGCATAGCTACAGGCTGTAGAGGTTGAGAGAGACAGGGATACAAAGTAGGTACAACAACTGATAGAGGCACATGAGGCCTGAGTACAGGAGCAGAGAGCTATTAGCAGAGATCAGGATAGATATAGACTTGAGCAGAATGCCATTAGGCATCAAAATGCTCATCGGGATGACTATATGTAGGAGGTGAGCTATTGGAAGTGTGCATATGAGCATGCTATTCTAGATCCAATGCAGTGCATAACACGCTATATCAGACATGTACCTCAGATGCCAACACCGTCCTAGTCATTAGGGACACGTACCAGAGGATATAGTGACTATCTCCTTCTCCTCTTGATGGTTACCAAGGGACTCCCACCCGTGAGTATCAGGGGATTCCCACACATAGAGGGCCAGTGCCAGACTCTCCTCAGAGATCAGATGTGGGTAGCTCACAATAGAGCAACCAAAGAGTAGATGACAAGATACCTATTTTTTGACAGACACAGGATGGAGTGTTTAGTACTTATCAGCAGAGATTAGAGGTGCTCTACATCTCTGAATTTTCTACCTTATTTGATGATGTATGATGGATATGTGGTAGATTATGCTTGAGACTTTGTGACGAGATGTACATTGTATTATTTGATTATGATATGGGATAGTCCTTATTGAAACTATGCATTATGTTCTTTGTGATGGATGATTCAGTTTATGTATGCAGATGTATACGATATTTCATACTTATGTGGATGGATGATCTGATTTATTTATGCACATGTATATGATACTTCATGCCTATGTGGATGTATGAGTTGATTTATTTATGCACATGTATATGATACTTCATGCCTATGTGGATGGATGATCTGATTTATTTATGCACATGTATATGATACTTCATGCCTATGTGGATGTATGAGTTGATTTATTTATGCACATGTATATGATACTTCATGCCTATGTGGATGTATGAGTTGATTTATTTATGCACATGTATATGAGAATGGATGATTTGGTTTATGTATGCACATGTTCATGATATTTCATTTCTATGTGGATGGATGAATATGCATATATTAATGTTGATAATGTGGGATGATATGAATATTTGGTATGAAATGTAATTAGGATGTAGTCAATAATATGTTTTGGTGGGTGATAATGCATGTTTTATGTAAATGTGAATATGGACATGTATGGGTTAAATGAAACTATGATGCTTAATCTAATCAGCTTATGAACTATGAAATATATTGAATCTATAATGTAACATGAAATATGAATGAAAGACGAGTTCCTATAATGCAAACCTAAGTGTCAGTAAGGAGTTTCATAGGATTGCAGATAGCTGATAGGTGTATCATGGGTGTGGTACTGTATCTGTTAAAAGACCATTAGTATCTTGAGAGGAAGATCAAGAGGGAAAAGATTCAATACTTTTGCAAAACCTAAATCACAAGTCCTAGGTTATGAGGGAGGCTGAATGAAGAGTGTATGTAGTGAAATGAAATACAGTCAAGGACACAATTTTCCATCTTTGGAGCATTGATTTTTGCTATAGCATAAGATACCGAATACCCTGATATGTAAGACCAAGGTGAATTGGCATCCAGTGCATGAAACAAACATAGCAAACAAAAAGGCTATCCCGACACCCCAAGGTCACGATGACCTTGGTTGGGCTAGGTATTGGGATAACCACAAACACACAAGGATGCCCAAGCATAACACAAGACCTCAGGGATCTTGGTGGGTACCACGTGGGACAACCGAGAAGACAACAAAGAAAAGAGCAAGATAAGCCCCTATGTTGACTAGTCAAACCACACCATGATATGATGGATCAAGGTGACCATTACAAGTGTTGATAGGGAGATCAAATGATAAACAAAATCCAAAAATATCAAAAGATCACAATCAATTTCAAAATTTCCTTTGCCATAGGATCAAGGGGACGAATAGGATCGATGAGGTTTTCTAGGAAGGATGCATTCTATTGAGACCGATGATGGATACTAAACTACAATGACCCAGTTTGACACCAGATGTTTTGCATTAGCCAAATGTCTTGACACTAGGGGATTTTTTTTGTGAAGAATGAGCTAGACAAGGATACAGACTGACACACCCTATAAAACTAGGGGCTCGGGAGCCGATCAAAGATTAGCCTTGCCTACGTGAAAGCGCAGAGCCCTCGTAGTTCAAGAAAAGACCACGGATAAAGCGAAAAGAGGATGATGATGACATATGCTAGACAACCAACACGGGATGGTTAGAAAACCCTGGGGGTAGATCAAATGATCAGCCTTGCCTATGTGACAGCGCAGGGGTAGCGTAGTTAGACTAAGGACACGATAGGATGAGGTCTAGATGGGGAACGACATGATGGGGGGGCACGTGATGACACAAACCGACCGATAAGAAAATGAATGGCATAAGCTCAAAGTGGGATACTAAAAAGCTCAGGATGAGGGATAGCCTAAATGGGTCATCCAATGCTCAACCAAAATATACCAAATGACCAAGGATGGCATGGGTGAGGATGAGAGTGCAGATGAAAGCATAAAATAAATAGGATGCCAGGTAGATAATGATTAAGCCCTCTATGGATGATGCATGTTACTAGGTTTTCGCCACCTGTACTTATCCAAGGTGCCACCAAAAGGTGGTTTTCACCATAGGATGGATTTATTTCTCTTTACTATTTTTGGATTTTTTTGATTTTTTAGGTGGGCTTACCAAGCAGATTTAGATGTAGAACCTCTTCAAATGCATGATATTGATGGGTTCTTCAAGGGTCTCTCCTTCAAGAGTAGTCAACCTATATTCCCTAGATCCATATTTGGCAGCTATGATATAAGGCCCCAACCAATTTGCATCAAATTTTCCTTTCTTGTCTCGGTCTTGTTGAGTACGCTGATTCTTTTTGAGGATAAGATCACCCACCTGGAACTATTGAGGGTGAACCTTCTTGTTGTAGTGATGCTTGAGGTGGTTCTAATATGCTTGTAGGTGATCGTAGGCTTTGATTCTTCTTTCATCGAGTAACTCTAGTTGTGCAAGTCGTGCAACATGAGCATCCTCTTCACTGATAAGATTTTTTAGAGAAATTCTCAGTGAGGGGATCTCAACTTCAATTGGAAATATGGCTTCGGTGCCATAGACTAAAGAAGAGGGAGTGGCACCTATAGGGGTGCAGATGGAGGTGCGATATGCCCAAAGGGCGGGATGAATATGAAGGTGCCAATCTCAACTAGTGTTATTGACAACCTTTTTGAGGATGCGAATAAGGGTCTTGTTGGTTGCTTCTTCCTGACCATTACCTTGGGGGTAATAAGGTGTTGACCAATGATGTTGGATATGAAAGATGTCACAAAGGTGTTTCATGGCTTGGTTTTTGAAGGGTTTTCCATTATCAGATAGGATGGTGGATGGGATACCATATCTGTAGAGAATATAGTAAAGGATGAATTTTGAGATCTAAATACTAGTGATTTGTGAGAGTGGCATTGCTTCCACCCACTTAGTGAAGTACTCAGTGGTAGTAATTATGAATGTATGGCCATCAGAAGATGATGGGTAAATCTTTCCAATTAGGTCGAAACCCCATTGAGAGAAGGGCCACGGTGCTAGGAGGGGTTGAAGATCCTGTGCTGGAGCATGAATCAAATCTGCATGTTGTTGATAGGGAAAGTACTTCACAAATTCACAAGTATCATGCTCCAATGCAGATCAATAATATCCAGCTCAGAAAATTCTTTTGGCCAAGGCCATACCATTTGAATGAGCTCCATAGACACCACTATGTACCTCTGTCAGTTTCATGTAGGCTTTGGTCTCATTCAGACATCTAAGGAGGATCCCATCATACTTACGACCATAAAGTGTATCACCAATGATAATGTATCAAACCAAATGTTGAATAAAGGATTTTTTTGGTTTCGTGTGAGGTCTGGGAGTAGAATATTATCATGGAGATAGGTATATATGTCCTGGTACTAGGGGGAAGCGGGACCTACGATATCACACACCATGTCAGTCTTAGGAATATCATACGCTGGGATTAAAAGTTGTTCTACAAGGAACTCACATTCCATCCAATCTTTAGGCATGTCAATCAGGGAGCCGATAGTGGCCATTGCATCAGCTGCTTTGTTATGTACCCTAGGAATTTGGTCAAATTGTATGAAGGTGAAATATTTCTTGAAATCATCCACCATACATTTATAGGGCAACAAATTATCATCTTTTGTTAAGAATTCATCATTAACCTACTTGATGACTAACAATGAATCACCAAACACTTTCAAGTGAGTTATATGCCACTTCTTTGCAATTCAGAGGCCAATGAGGAGGGTTTCATACTTTTCCATGTTGTTGGTACACGAGAATGCTATCCTGAATGATTTTGGAATGTAGTCACCTTGAGGGGTAACCAATATAATTCCTGCGCCTGATCCATTAAGAGTATAGGAGCCATCAAAATACAGTGTCCAAGCAGGTGCGTCTGTGACTGTGTAAAATTCTTCATCTGGAAATTCAGTGTCTAGAGGCTAAGCATCTACTAATGGCACCTTGGCCAACTAATCAGCTATGACTTGCCCCTTTATAGCTTTTCACTCCACATACTCTATGTAAAATTCACTTAGGAGCATGACCCACTTGGCCATGCAACCAGTTAAAGTGGTTCTGGATAACAAATACTTCAATGGATCAATTTTAGCAATTAATTTGACAGGATGGTTGAGCATGTAATGTCAGAGTTTTTGTGTGCTGAAGACTACTATGAGACATGCATTTTCCATGGGAGAGTAGTTTAATTCATAGCTGACCAATGTCCGACTGATGTAGTAGATTGCCCTCTCTTTCGATGATTCATCATGTTGTGCCAACAATGCCCCCAGCACAATTGAAGTGGTAGGGATGTAAAGTAGGAGGGGCTTCCCTGGAATAGGTGGCATCAAGATCGGTGGATGAGCTAGGTATTCCTTGATCTTATCGAAACCTGTCTGACACTGTTGGTTCCATCGAAAAGTGGAGTCTTTCTTCGAAAGATGGGTGAATGGTTGACACTTATCTGCAAGTTGGGATATGAATTGATGGATGGATTGCATCTTCCCTTGAAGGCTTCTTAATTGCTTCAGATTGTGCAGGGGTGGCATGTCTAGAATAGCTTTCACCTTGGCAAGATCAACTTCAATACCCCTTTGAGAGACTATGAAACCCAACAATTTTCTTGATGTGACACCAAAGACACACTTTTTTGGATTTAGTCGCAACTTGTAATGTTCCAACCGTTCAAAGATATTTTTTAGGATGGTAGGATGTCCAGCTCAGGTTCTGGATTTCCCTAACAAGTCATCGACATAATCCTCCATGATTATATGGATGAGGTCATGGAAGATGACCATCATCGCCCTCTGATATGTCACCCCCACATTTTTGAGACCAAAGGGCATAACATTGTAACAAAAAGTTCCCCAAGGTGTTGTGAAAGTGGTCTTGTGTTGGTCCTCAGGTGCAATTCAGATCTGATTATAACCAAAGAAACCATCCATAAGGGATAACATCTCATGTCCTACTATGAGGTCGACCAACATGTCAATATTAGGCAGAGGGAAATCGTCCTTTGGGCAGGCCTTTTTAAGATCCCTAAAGTCTGTGCAGATCTGAATGTCTCCATTTGGTTTTGCAACTGGTACTATATTGAAGATCTAATCAAAGTAGTTAATTCGTCTAATAAAACCTACATCTAGTAATTTCTCTAGTTCCTTCTTGACTAATAATGCTACCTGTGGGTGCATCTTGCAGAGCTTCTGTTTGATAGGCTTGGCATCAAGGAAAACATCTAGATGATGAACTACTAAAGCTGGGTCCAAGCCTGACATGTCTGAATATGACCAAGAAAAGTTGACAATACTCACTTGGAGTAGCTGAACAATGATTGCATATTCTGGATCTAAGAGTGATTTGGCCACATATGTGATCTTAGGAGTTTTGACAGTACCCAAATTGGCTTCTCGAGTCTCTTCAATTAGGATGGATGACCATGTGGATAATTGAGTTCCCACAAGGGGAAGATGAACATATCCATCCTCCAGTGCCTCTTCGAGGTTTTCACCATTGGATGCGTCCTTTATTTTTACTTTTTCAAGGTCAGGAAGTGCCTCGGGGAGGTTTTCACTAGGTGACCGCTTTTTATTTTTCTTATTCTTATTTTTGCGATTGGAGTGTTCATCCTTTCCCAATCCCATTAGGTTGACATATGTATCCATAGACATATTTACAGGTGTGCTTTCATGTAGGTCCCAATAAATCAGCTCAGGATGACGAAGGGATAGGCTAATGGTACAAATGGATAGGCATTCAAACATGGATGATAGGTCAATGTGATCGACGTCATCGTATGCACGTATGATGGATTCATCCTTGGGTATGTCTTCCAATGAGCCATCATCCACGACAACATTATTGGAAGTATTAGACGACGTTGCAGGACCTTTCTGCTTTTTGTCATATCCGATGCCTATGCTCTTTGGTAGCTTTGATGTATCAATAGGTTGCAACTACCCCTGTTCTTCTTTACCTAGGCCCCTACCTTGGTAGTTTTACTTTTCTACAAACTTAGCTGACCAAGGATATTCTTTTTGAAAGTATTCCTTTAGAGGAGGATCTAGTTGGGATTCTTCTTGGTATACCCATTGACTTATATCCTCTTTTGGTGCATCTATCTTGATACTAGGGGACCTAAAAGTGGTAGTAGGAATGTTTTTTGCACTAAAGGTGATAGTCTTGTCTTCCTTTGGAGTAGCATGTGAAGGTTGACCGTACTCATGTGGTGACGGTGGCATGGTTGCTACATTAAGAGCAGTATGCATTTCGTATTCGCCACACCCCTTATCAATGATCTGGACTTTTGTGATAGTAGGATTAGTGGCGGAAGATGGAGTGGTTGTCGTGGTGGAGGATTAATTAGTGGATGATGACTAAGAAGCCCTCATTTCAACCCCAGGACAATAATGTAAATGGGGAAATGATGCTTCTAAAGTGCGACATTATTCAAATGGTTGGGGATCAACATAAATGGTGACCTCTTGTCCACTGACCAAGAATTTTAGGCACTAATGGCACGTGAAGGGAATAACTTGCATAGCGTGGAGCCATGGGAGGACAAGGAGGAGATTATATGGTAAGTCCAAATCATGGACATGCCAGGTAGTATACTGAATGACAGGTCCAACCTAGATAGGAAGACTGATAATTCCTTCAGAATTTCTTTCTACAATATCATAGGCCTTGATCATGATGATTTGATTACTGAAATCTGCTTGAGTATACCCCACCTATTTTATGAATTTTAGAGTACATAGATTGAGGGCAGAGCCATTATCTACCAAGACCCTTTTTAGTTTATGACGGGAAACCAAGACTTTGATATGTAAGGGGCGATTATGATTGGCATCAATATTTGGCATGTTATTCTGGTTGAAGTACAACTGATAAGATAAAGATAGGTGTCCTACCAAAGCTTGGAATCATGTAGGATCGATGTCATTAGGTACATGGGTTTCCTATAAGGCTCTATTGAGGATTTCTTGATGTACAGGAGAAGACTTAAGCAGATCCAAGATTGAGATCTGAGCAGGGGTCTTCCCTAAGTGATCCAAAATATTGTACTTAGAGTTTACAGGACTTGGCTGGGCGGGTGTGGAGGCCGTAGGGATAGTGATGTAGGCTTGTGGTGTAGTAACATCACACTGAGGGTCTTTGGATTTGACATGTATCATAGATACATGGGTTTCTACCTGCTCAATATAATGAATAATACCCTTGTAATTGAGGGGTACATTCTTATAGCTTACGTTATTTGTACTGCTGTCTTGGGGATTGTTGTTGGAGGTACTCATGCCTTGATTATGGTTTGGAAAGTCATTTTGATATATATTTAATTGAGCATTAGACGATGAAGCTTGACTAGTGTCAACTTTGATATCTCCTTGATCAATAAGATCTTGGACATAGTTTTTGAGACCTTGACACTTATTCAAAGTGTGTCCTTTGATTTTATGGAACTCGCAATATTCATTTTCCCTAAACCATGCAGGTTTAGGTTTGGATTCCTCAAGTGGTTTGGTGACAGGGAAGGTGATCAGATAGTTAATCTGTAACAACTTATTGAAGACAACACTCAAGGGTTCTCCTAATTGAGTATACTGGCGTTTAGCATTACCTTGACTGTTCTAGTTTGGCTATTGAGGAGGACGAGGTGCTCCCTGTGGTATGGATATGGCATTAGGTATGGATGGTTGTTGTCTCTAGGATGTATTAGCCACTTGAACATGTTTAGTATCAGTGATGCTGTCATTCACTGCATTCTTGTTCTTGTTCCAAAAATGTGGCTTATCTCCAAATGACCTTTCTTTATCATGGCTATGTATTTTGATGTGCCCTTTGGCAACAAGGGCACATTCAAGGATAGGTCCCTTTTCCACTATCTCCGTGAAAGTGGTGACACAATGTAATCTAAAATTATGAGCCATGTCGGGATGAGAGTTCTCCACGAAGAGAGTGACCATGTCCTCTTTTAGAGGGGTTTTCATTCGGCTTGCCAGTGCACGCCACCTTTGAAGGTAGCTAGGAAAGGTTTCCCCCTCACGTTGTTTCTATTTGAGGAGATCTAAGGTGTCAGTGTCCTCAAAATTGAAGAAGTGAGGAGACAAATTTTCTCTGACAGTCCACAAAAGATTTTATGGACCCTCTTTCGAGGGTCATGAACCACTCTAGGGAATTGCCTATTAGGCTTCATGGGAACAGGCGCAAGAGGTAGTTGTCATTGTGTATAACCTCTTGACACTAGGAGTAAAACTCCTGAAAGTGGGCCTGAGGATCTTTGTTCCCCCTATATTAGTCAAACTTTTGGCATTTCAAAATGTTTAGTGAAGGGGATCAATGAGATGGAGGGATCGAATGGATATGGGAATATGTCTTCGAATTTGAATGATTGTTTGCTAGTCCCAGCTTGAAGATCTTTTAGAGCGGCTTCAATTTCCAACAGATCCGAGTTGACTGGTGGTGGGATGGATGGATATGGATGGTAGGATGATAAAGGGTCCTACTGAGAGAGCGTTAGATTGTTAAGGTATGGATTTTGATAGTGGGATGATGACATCCCTTGTTGGTATGCCGAGGAATTTTGTTGATACGGGGGTTGTTGTTGTGAGGTATAGTACGGATTCATTTGATAAAAAGTGAGGTAGGCTACTGAGGAGCTTGGATGTGGTATTGCAGATTGACCTATTGATACTGAGGGTATTGCTACGACTGTTGGGAGGCCGCATAAGGTGGTTGCTGTTGGGACTGTTGTTGGTTATAATAATAATGATGCTGTGGTGGTTGCTGATGTGATGTGAAATGTTGCAGAGGCCAAGACGAGATGTTGTATTGTGTTTGAGCTCGCGGTCATAGGATGGATGCGAGGAACAGGGATATGGTTTGAGTGGGAGGTCGAGATAGATTGCTTTGCGATTGGTATGGTGGTTGTTGTGCAGACATCGGTGGGTTATGTAGCAGTTGTTGTTGTTGGGGAGGTTGAGATAACATAGAGGTGTTTTGCAATGGAGGTTGTTGGGTAATAAAGGGGGAACTTGGTTGGGTTGTACCTTGCCGAAATAATAGGGGCGGTAGGTTAGATTGGGGAGGCTGTGGCAATGCAGTAAACATGCTGCCCCCAGTATTGATAGGAGGTGGATTTGAAAGGGGTGGTGCCATTAACATTAGTGGCAGAAGTTGCTGAATGCATGCCAAAGGAAAAAGGATCATTAGGATCAGTTGTTTGAGGAGCCCCTATCATTGAGATTGCGAGATGCAAGGGATTGCAAATAGGATACATGACGACATTGCTGAATTCAGGTTGATGCCAACCTTCTACGGGAGGAACATTGGGGACGTATGAACTTCTTGGGGTGTTTTGTGAAACTTGGATAGGTCGATACCTAATGGAAGCTTGACACCCTTTTCAATTAAGTGAGCCAAGATTTATTCCCCATGTTTTTCAAGAAGACGATCTATCATTTGTACATTGACAAGGTTACTAAAGTGTTCCTCAAATGTAAGTTCAGGTTGGTTGACCATGTTCTCGTCCCCGGGTGGTGATGTGTTTTGACTGTCGATATTGGATTGTGATGATGTACCATTGTGCGGATCCCGAGGGATGTTCGCACCCTTATGGGGGTCTTTTGAGGCATTAGTTGCATTGTTCAAATCTTGAGGGATGTTTGGTTGGGATTGTTGTTCGGCCATTTTCCTTGCTTGTGACCTGGTTTGAATGGTCATGCAAGATGATATGATGGACTAGGATGCTAGGATGACCTTGGTGATGAAAGGATTGATTTGATTTGATGATTGGTTAGCCAAGGAGGATGTGGCTTGATAGGATTGATTTGATTTGACTGAGGTGGATTTTTTTAATGAGATCAGATTGGGTTGATTGGTAGAAAATCGACCAACTTTGATTGGGTGATATGACAGTTTGATTTGGATTGATGATCGATGATAATGATCCGAATCCAAAGTTGAGTTCGAGAGTGATCCTTGGTAATGTTAGGTGTTGATTAATTGACTAAAGGGTGGATGTCTGATAACAACACCAAATCCAACTTGAGATTGAAGTGGATTGATTGGGCTAACAAGGATGACCGGCTTAGGACAGATGACTACCCCAAGTCGATTTTGATGGATGACGATTAGAGATGAACACCTAGGTCAATTTGGATAACTTCTTTAATGAGGTTTCAATGGAATACCAGTGATTTGAAATGGGGGAAACGACAACCAGAATGTGGATTCAAAATGGGTAAAAGAGGACTCCTAATGGGTGAACAGATGCTCAAACTGAGGGGATGAACATTTAGGATGGCGAACGAATTCTTGAAATAGGTGTACGGATATTTTAGAGCGAGGAGATGAGTGATCAAAATGATGAAACGAGGGTCCCAAATGAAAAAATAGACAAAAAAGTTGTTTAGTCAAGGGTTAGGTCTGTCCCTGTGAAGGGAAGGTTCGCCCAAGGAATAAAAGATGGTCAAATTCTCTCAAAATAGGCCTGAAAGGGGTGGGTCAAAGGTCAGGTCTGCCCCTAGATGAGTTAGGTTTGCCTGTGGAGGGAAAATTCTCCTGTCCAAAGGTCAGGTCCACCTGTCGGGAGGGAAAGTCTACCTATGGAGCAAAAGTTGGTAAAAAATGGTTAAAATAGGCTCCAAAGGATTGGTTTATAGGTCAGGTCTGCCCCTGGAGGGCAGGTCCGCATGTCAGGAGGGCAAGTCTACCTGTTGGGAGGGAAAGTCCACTTGTTGGGAGGGCAAGTCTACCTATGGAGAAAAAGTTGATCAAAATTGGCTGAAAAAGGCTAGAAAAGGCTGGTTCAAGGTCAAGTTCGCCTGTTCAAAGGTCAGGTTCATCTGTTCAGAGGTTAGGTTTTCCCCTGGACAGGTTTAAACTTGAATTTTGACAAAATGTCTAAGGCAAAGGACTCAAAACACAACAATCATCAATGAAAAGGGTATGGCTGAGTGAAATGAATCATACAATCACTGGTTTCGCACAAAGAAGACAATTCAGACAACATAAACCTAAGTCTAGTAGAGAGGGTATGGCCGACAAAGTCTTCTATTCTAGGATGAACATGGTTATTAGGGAGTCCTTGATATACACCTGGTACATGAGATCCAAACCATGAACACCAACCCGTTACAAGCGTGAGTTGAGAACCTTAAAGGCTCATACCAACTCTTCACGTCATCCTGACGCTTCGCCAATTACAACGTGGTTGAATTGAGGTACAAATTTCACTCTCCCTCCTTTATATACCTCATCGGTATGTGTGGTTGGAATCATCCCTTGGGGTGATGAAATCCCCAAGCAGGTCCTGCTAAGAAAAATAAAAAAAGGATGACTCAAAGGACTTGGTAAGCTACAATTTCTTATCACCGAGGATCGCCGAATGGCTCAAGGGGATTGGATACATCAAATAGCTCACCAAAAAAATGACAAACAAGGTTAATTTACATTCCTAGTTAAACTATGCGCCTAGTTAGGGGGTTAAAAGCCCTTAATTTAACAGCCCAATAGATTGCTAAAAAGTGAAATTTTATCTTCTGGAAAAAGTTGTCTAGGGAAAATCTGCCTGTCTAGAGGTCAGGTCCGCCTGTCTAGAGGGAAGGTCCGCCTGTCTGCAGGTCAGGTCTGCCCCTCTATGAAGAATTTTCCAAAAACACTTTATGGAGTCAATGGAGGGTAGGTTCGCCCCTGGGCAAGGTCGGGTCCACTTGTGGAGGGCAGATCCACCTATTTGTCAGGTTAGGTCCGCCCCTATAGGTCGAGTCCACCCCTATAGGTCAGGTCTGCCCCAGGAATGTTAAGTCCACCCCTCTCTAGGTCGTATTCGCCCCTCTATAGGTCGGTCCACCCCTCTATAACCTGCACCTATAAAAGTCAAAAAACAACAAATGTGAAAGCAAAAGACCCGTTTATGGGTCCCATTGGGTGTGCCAAAAATGTGATAGGGTGAATTTACTTGCTAGAATACATGCAACCAACAAAAGAGAGAAAATAACAACTAAAAATACCCTACACCTCAAGATTAGCCTAAAGATTAACTAAGCAAAGCAAAATGGAAGATTTCACCTTGTTGAGTTCCCCTTTGGTTGGCCTTTCGATCTTCGATGTTGTGTGCTCCTTGGATGGAAAGAGATGCAAGCTAAAGATGGGATGAAGATGGAGAGATGAATGAAAATAGATGCAAATATAAAAATTTGGCTAAGTATGGCTCAAGAATTTTTTTTTCAAGAGTTTGGCTAGCATGAATGATCTCAAAATGAGAGAAAAGAGGGGGTATTTATAGAGATTTTGGAATTCTCTAGGGAAATGGATGGTCAAGATTGAGTCACCAAGATCAAGATGTAGGGCTAAGGTGAGTTGAGAACTCACAAGCTCTCACATCTTGACATGTGGCATGTGAAGTAGCTTCAAAATGATGATGTGTACATGAGGTGGAAGGATAGTACATGACATGGAGGTAGTACATAGTACCTTGGGATTGGGACAAGATCTCCTCATAAAGGAGGTCCTTGTCCCCATGCGGGTGAGAGGATATGTGGGGAATTAAAAATTCCTCAAATATCCTCATGGGGATGAGAGAAGGAATTTTAAATTCCAAGGAATGCATTGGGGGATTAAATGTGAATTAAAAATTCACATGGGGAATGGAGTGCCTTTTCCAAAAGGAGAAAGCCTTTAGTGAAGTTGACCTAGGACACATTCTATAAATGATACGGGGATTAGGTTGACCTAACTAAGTGATTAAGGTTGTGCAAGTACTTGATTAGAAAATTAATGAAGATTAGAGGCAAGTGGGAAATTATGGAGGATGGGACCCTAATGATGATTAGGGGTGTGCACATCTTAATCATAAATTAATTATGACTAAGAAAGAGGGTTAGATTGTTAAGAGGGATTAGAGACCAAATTTCAAAAGTTGGAGGATGTGACAATGAGAGAGAAAGTGAAGAATTAAAAAATAAATTTAAAATTCCAAAAGATAATATGACTAAATTAAATAAAGTGCTACATTAAATATTTAATTTAGAGAGGAAAGAGGGGAAAAGTATTTATTAAATTAAATACTTTAGAAACCTTATGGAAGCCATGAAATATTAATTAAATGAGTGATTTAATTAATACTAGCAAAAGGGATGAAGTAAATGAGCAAAGGGATGATTAAGGAGACGACTTTGACCATATGGAATTGGTCAAATTTAGGTATCTACACTATCTTTACTAACATTTCTATCCAAGCATCAAATTTATGTAATCTACATCAAAATATACATGAGGTTACCCATAGTTGATGAATATCTATACATCATGAAATATGTCTACATCAACATCTGGGCTTTCTAGGAAATATTTTTATCCTCTTTACCAGCAATCTCTCTTCTGCTCGGGCATAGTGGGGCATCTATATCATCTTCATCTCAACAATCTGAAAAGTTGTAGCTCTTTGATTCAAAAGCAACCTAAAATCTCAAGAATCTCAAGCGTAAGTCTAATTTTCACTTATCGTGAGCTTGATCGAAACACTTTATTCCCCAATTGATCTCGTGAGAGGGAAACCAACCATCTTTCGATCATATCGATATCAAATCATGTAACGGACTTTGTTCCTTGCCTTTTTAGTAAATCTTGGTCAAATTATCAAATCAATCATCATTGGGATATATCTTTCCCTACCAATCCTTGTGTTATTCAATACAATCCTTGCATTGTTGCGAATCCTCAATAATGTTATCAATCAATCAATCAGATCAATCAACTTTACCTTGGATATCAACATCTCAAATAGATCATTGATATCCATTTCTGCATCGTCATCAACATCAAAACCAACATCAAAATCAACATTAGTCTTTGAACCAATGCAACAAGTACATTGCTTCAAAATGGGGGAAAATGTACACTTAAAAATGGCTCGATGGATCACATTGGCTAACTAACATCGTTTCATCCTAAAACCCATCCTCTTTTTGCTTAATTGATTAAATTAGCCTAGCTATTTAATTAATTGGCTCATTTTCATCTATTAATCTAATTGACCTAGTTAGGTTAATTCATCCCCTTTCATGCTAATATTTCATCCTATTAAATTGAATAAATCAAATTATTTAATTTAATTCCTAAAGTCCTCTTATTTAATTAAATAACCCTAAGTTATTTAATTAAAGATCATATTACTTCCTCGTTCCATTAAATAAATAAATAATTTAATGAATATCCTAATTCCCCTAATTTTCATAATTAAAACTTTATTTAATTATCAAATTAATAATAAATCTAATTCCCCCACTTACAAGGGAGTAATCCAAGGGAATATTCCTCCTTTGCATATTCCTCCAAAAGGAATATTCCTATGAAATATTCCTTCCCTTTTTGCACATTAAAACTTTGTTTTAATTTGCTAAATATCTATTTTTCTCACCCATGAGAATATTCCAAAGACTATTCTCTTTCTTCACTCATTTGGAAAAAAGGAATATTCTTCCTTATAACAAACTCACAAGATTTCATGTGCAAGTTAACTTACAATACTTCTTGTGCAAGTTTTGAAAGTGTGTTTGTTTGGATGAATGTAAGCCCTTGATTAAATATTATCTTCCATCCTCAACCCTTGATGGGAATCCATGATCCATGCCTGCATCTTTTTTCCTTTTTGATTTTGATTAGGCTTTTCAATCTTAGCCCTTTATTTTTTATTTGCTTTCCTATAAATAGGTCACTATTTGGAGACAAATGGATCCATCTTTTAACATCAAAGTTATGATGTTAAAATCACTCACACAGAAACTCATATTTAGCACACATTTAGCATCTTTTAGTTCATTTTAATTGCATTAATTTACTTTAATCTTCCATTAATGGCTTCCATGATCACATAATGCATCCATTTAGCTTGTTTATTAATTAGGGTTTGGTTCTTCTAGTTTAGAATCCATCTAGATTAGCTTAGCATTTGCATATCTTCATCATTTTAGCATAAAGTCATGTTAAATTAGCTTGCATCATGCTCATTTAGATTAAAATCATGCCTTCATACACATCTCACAATGGTTTTACCAGTTTTCTTCAATAAAACTGGGTGAAACAAAGATAATTTATCCATAGGATTGGGAAAGGGTCATCTTTCCACATCAATGTGACACCACTCCCACAATGGGATAGGTTTCAAATGGATAGCGTAGAAATTTTGAAGCTTTCATAGTTTAATATGCTTAGTTTTGATAAAAGTTTAGTTTAATTTGAATTTGATTGATCTTATTGAGATTGGCATTAGTGGCTTCATTATGCTTTGATTCTTCATGGATCAAGCATAATTGGCCTGTGCTAATTCATTAGTCATGGTATGGAGTAAAGGTTTCTACATGTGCATCTAAAAAAAAGACTTGTCAAACTGTTCATCTTTGTGGAAATAAGAATTATTTTGCCTTTGAACATTTTTGGTTTTCGACCCTTGCTTCCTTTTCGCTTCAGGATGGATTTGCACCCAAAGGACGAAGGATGCTCTCACATAAAGATGTGTAATGTGCCACATGGTGGCTGCACAACTTTATATACATCATTTTCCTTTTGGGATTGAACTGGGACACGTGTCAGCTTAACAGGTATTTTCTTCAAAACCATTCTCATAAAATCTGAAATCTCTTGGTCACTTGCCATGTCATCCATTTCTTTGGGTTATTTGTATCTTCAACAGAGAGATTATTTTGAGCAGAGTTTGTTGAAGAGTGCATGGAGATCTTACTTTCGAGGTGGAACCTTTGAGTTAGAGACATCATTCTTCATAATTGATCGATCAATTTTTTTCTAGGCTATGCTAAGATTTGATTGTCTTCTGACAGTATATCTTCACAAAGCTTCTATAAAATCTAGTCATTAATGAGGTGGCCCAAGACTTTATGAGAAAAGATTTTTGCGATCTAATCAGGTTCTAAATCAGATTGTGGTCAATTAGGTGCAAACATTTGGCATTGGTTCATCTCTACTAGTTGGCAGGGGCTCTCCCTCTTGACTATTTAAAGGGGCTTAGAATAGAGATAAAAATATTAGATAATCTTAAAAAGGAACCATCCTCTGAATCTTTTGAAAGAGGATAGTTTTTAGGAGTTTTTTAATTTCTTAGGGATAGGAGGGTTTCACATAGTACTATTCATGCTCTTTGGAATTTTATATTTTTTGAGACTATTAATCAAATTGGCATCTAACCTTTTTTTTCAGTTAATATATCATAAAAATTTGATTTGTAAAAAGGAAATCTTTGAAATTGTGCAATTTTGTGGCCTTTATCATGAATTTCTTTTTTGCTTATCATTTATGTTGAGAAGAACTGTGTTAAAGCTTTACGTAGATAGTCTAAATGATTGTTTCACATGTTATTAGCTTTTATGATTGATGCTATCTTTTAGAAATTGAATCATGTTCAAAATACTCTTTAATTTTCTATAAAAGATCAGTTGTTTCTCATATTATGTTGTAAGAGAGGGAGGGTTTTATAAAGATCCAAATATCCTTGTTGGTTTTTGGGTTTTCTTATTACTGTCAGACCTTAATGGATGCTTCCCATGGGAAGATTTGAAAAACTACACTGCTCTTTCTCTAGCCTTTGTTGCTCATTCTCTTCCCAATAATGAAGGGTCAATGGCATTATGTGTCCATTTCATCAGTTATAAGGAATTGATAAGATTTTGAAATATTGTGAAAGCCTTGGTGCATCACCATTTTTTATGTTTTTCTTTGCATTTCACTTCCCCTTTTCCCACACACAAAGAAGAGTCGACTTTCTTTAAAAATCTTGGAGGTCATTCGGTGAGGCACAATTTGGTCCCCCACTCGCTAAATTTTCCATAAGGCTGTTCGGAGAGGCACAAACTTTTATGATAAAAAATTACTTAACATCATTAGCAAAAAATCCTCAAGGAAAGAGCATATGTCTAAATTTTCTAAGAAATTCATTCATACCTTTTAATAATTATATAATACAATTCATAAAAAAAATTACTTTGATTATTCAACATGAGGAGTAATTATTTTCTAAAGATCAATAGGAATAATTTTTTTGTGATAATAAGCTTCTCTTAGGGATTTAATGCAAAAGGCCTTGCATTAATATGAACCAAAATACCCTTAGGAACATACATTATAATAGGAAAAATTCATGATTAGTTTGTGTCACCAATATTGCAAACTCAATTTTTTGTTCTTGAGTTATAATCTTTCTCCTCTACAAACATCTTACATAAGAATTTCCCACTCGAAAAATCAATAGGAAATGTAGAATGTGTGCCAGTGTGAAGAGGGAACCGAAGTTACCACACCATAATTTTAACATCAATTTTCAGGAACCTTCATCAACCATTGAGAAATTCAAAAGTTATCATTGTTTAAAAACCAATTGCCAAACAATTTTAAACCCTCACCATTGCTTTATTTTTTTCTATTGGACTTGTGCACAAGCTTGTTATATTATTGTGCAAGTTTGAAATAGGTCAGTACCACCATGTACAGATTGTATGGATCCATACTCCTATATGGATTCCATATATAGTTATATATAAATTAAAGCCTTTAAAATTTGTACCAAAAAAATTGCCCCAAAAATCAACTTCTTATATTTTCACAAAATGATAGTCAATCTTTAGGTTTTTGGCTACTCTGTATGGAATGACGAGGTTCATTTTTCTCTAAGATGCATTGATTATTTACTCAATGTTAGATCTATCAAAAATTGAATAGGAGCTTGCAGATTTGGTGTTCTAATACCATGTTAGAGTTGATGGTGAACCCCATAACTCCTAGAAATTATCCTATCACAAATAGAGAGAAAAGAAATATAAATTTGATATGAAATCCAAGAAAGTGTATTGTGAATTAGCCTCAATGATATATTAAAATTAATGATGAATCCTTATCAAAATGAGAAAGAAACCCTAGATCAAACCCTAGGTGAGGATTATATTAGACTATGACAAGTGTACTCATCCTATGCAATGAGATAATATGACCTATAATTGTCTCAATCAAATAAAATAAAAAAACACTCCTAATTTTATATTAAGTGAAGAAAATAAAAGGGGCCTAATAATTAATTAATGATTACCTATTTCCTCCAAAAAAAATATAAAATCACTACTTTCACTCCTAAGACAACTATTGAATAAATTAAGACTTAAAAATTAATATAAATCACCATACTCCAAGGGCACATTTCCTCTCAAATTTTGTTACCTCAAATATTAATGCAAGAGAATATAATGTATAGAGATAATTAAAATTAAATATTTCATTGGAAATTAATTCTAAAATCTCACATAATACTAGATCAAATAAACCCTTTCACAGAGAAAATAATTTTCTTGCATAGGAATGAAGCTCTGGGTTGCAACTTGCAACCAGTTGTCTCAATTTTTTTATTTAACTTGCAATGAATTTACAATCAATCCAAAAATGATTATGGGTTGTAGAAATACCTTACAAAACTCTAGGAAAATGCAATAAAAATGATTTGCAACCAACAAATCAAAGCTCTAGAAGAAGATTTTCTCCAACACCTGCAACAATAAACCACTCTCAACAATCACACCCTTCAATCTGTAACCATTGATGATGCTTGTGCCTTTGTGAAACAACTCAAATCTGCAACAACACCTTCCAAAAACCCTTCCTAGAGGTATGCACGCCCTTCTCTTCTCTTTTCCTATATTTGGCAAGCTTCTTTCAAAAAATGAAATTATTTTTTCATTAAACAACTCCAAACCACCTTGAAATGAAATGTGAGTGCATTTCATTTTAATTTCTTGTCATTTCAAACACCACTTCAAAAACCAATTCCCATCTCTTGTAACCAACCATTAAATTAATTTTCATTAATCAAATTTAATAAAAATATGATTTAAAAACTCAAAAACATGATGTGAATGGTCGACAGTACTTTAATGGCTTTCTAGATTTTTCCATGAAAGCAAAAATCAACTTTTCCCAACGTGGGCATCCACCTCTTGATTCCGTATTTTTTAGGAGTTGAGGAATTTCAAATTTGGAGTTACAAGTCAAATTAATTGTCTCCAAGAAACCACACTTTCTTTTTCTTTTTCAGGATTTTTCATTTAAAACATATTCTCCACTATGCCACCTTATCCTATTTTGACCCTAATTTACTCCAAATTGTAATTTTCAAATTCCAATATTTCATGAATTTAAAATTCACAAAAAATATGAATTTCAAAAGTTAAAACATGAAATTCAATTCATAGTTCAAAATTGCAACAAAATTTGAACCTCTTTTGTTGAAACAGGGTTGTCACTATGCCATGGATGCTCCTGCATCAAACACCCATGGTAGAAGAAAAGTTATCTCATCACTTTGCAAGAGGATATCCAAGATGAGTAATCTTATCCTTAGATAACCATGAAGAATCCTCCATAGGCATCCCAAACCATTTCACCAAATACTCCATGTATTGCTTCCTCCTTGTACTTCTTTTCACCCTGCTGTCAAGAATTGCTTCAACCTTTTCATTTTTTGAACTATGTGTGAGTGTTGGTGGATGTTTAATTGCTACAATGTCATCATTTTCACCTTCATGAAACATGGTCAGATCTGAAATATTAAGCTCATTGGGTAATTCTACCTCATATGCATTACTAGAATCATGTCTTTTCACAATCTTGCACGAACCAATCTTCTTCATTTTGAGCTTGTTGTATGCACCCACTGGAAATATTTCTTTTCTCAAATGCACCATCAATTCATCTCCAACCTGAAATTCTTTATGTCTCCTCTTCAAATCAACATTAGTTTTGTAAGGTAAATTCATTTTGCTGATATGTTTTCTCATCTCATCATGAAGACCTTTCATATTCTTTACAAAATCTTCAACATCTGCACTCTTTTTCACATCTTTATCAAATATTATTCAAGTCTGAAATAACTCTTAGGCTACTGCCATAAGTAACTTGAAATGGTGATTTACCTATGCTTCTATTGATTGAGTTGTTGTAGGCAAACTCAACTTATGGTAGAATTAAATCCCATCCTTTCGATTTGTCTCCAACCAAGAATCTCAAGAAATTTCCCAAGCTTCTATTCACCACCTTCATTTGACCATCTGTTTGAGGATGGTATGCTGAGCAAAACTTTAATTTAGTGTTGAGCTTCTTCCACAAATTTCTCTAGAAGTAGCCAACAAACTTAGTATCCCTGTCAGAAACTATGCTCTTTGGAAGTCCATGAAGTCTTACAACTTCTTTGAAAAAAAAATCTACAACATTCACCACATCATTAGTCTTATGACAAGGTATAAAATGTTCCATTTTAGAAAACCTATCTACCACAACAAAGATAGAATCATGTCCTCTTTGTGTCCTTGGTAAACCAAGAACAAAATCCATACTTATGTCCTTCCATGGCTTCTCTGCTACTGGTAGTGGCTAATACAAACCAGTGTTTTGACTCACCCCCTTTTCCACTTGACATACCCTACAACCTTGCACATATTTTATTACATATTTCTATAATTTTGTCCAATAATACTTCTCTATAACCAATGCAATAGTCTTATCAAAACCAAAATTCCTTGCAAGTCCACCACTATGTTTCCCCTTAATTAAATTCAGCCTCATAGAACTTCTAAGAATGCAAAATTGGTTACCTTTAAACAACATACCATCTTGTATTAGGTAATTCAACCATTTGTTTCTATTTGTTGCAATAGGCTCTTTGCAAGCCTTCCATGCCTCTCCAAAATCTAAGTCTCCTTCATACATATTCTTGAGTTCATCAAAACCCACAACTTCAACCTGCATTTCAATCAACAAACCTTGTCTTCTACTCGAAGCATCAAAAATTCTATTAGAATTCCCACTCCTATGTTTCAAAACAAATGTGTAAGTTTGTAAAAAATCAACCCATTTCATGTGTTTTTGACTCAACTTCCCTTGACTACTCCAGTATTGGAGTTCTTGATGATCAGTATATAAAACAAATTCTTTTGGCATAAGATAATGTCTCCATTTCTTAAGTGCTTGAATGATTGCATAAAACTCTTGATCATAAACTAAATACTTTTTCTTAGCATCATTTAGCTTCTCACTAAAATATGCAATAGGCTTACCTTCTTGGCTTAAAACAACCCCAATAGCATTCCCACTTGCATCACAATCCACTTGAAACACCTTGCTAAAATCTGGAAGTGCTAGAACAAGTTGCATTTTCACTTTACTCTTCAATAAATCAAAGCTCTTCGCTGCCCCTGTAGTCCACTTGAATTCCTTCTTATCACCCCTCATAGTTTCAGTTAGTGGTGCACATATTCTACTAAAACCTTTGATGAAATTTTGATAAAAACTTGCTAACCCATGAAATGGTCTCACCTCTATTACACTACTTGGTGTTGGCCATTCTAGAATAGCTCTTACCTTTTCTGGGTCCATCTTGATGCCTTTCCATAAAACAACAAAGCCTAAATACACCAATTTCCTCTTCACAAAGCTGCACTTTTTGAGGTTAATCAACAAATTTTCATCTCTAAGCTTTTAAAAAACAAGTCTAATATGCATCAAATTCTCCTCAAGAGTCTTGCTAAAAATTAAAATTTCATCTAAATATACAATCACAAATCTTCCCAAAAAATCTTTCAACACTTCATTCATTAACTTCATAAACGTACTAGGCACATTGGTTAGCCCAAATTGCATGAATAACCACTCATACAAACCTTCCTTTGTCTTGAATGCTATCTTCCATTCATCTGCTTCACGTATCCTTATCTGGTGATACCCACTCTTCAAATCAATCTTGCTAAAATATGTTGCTCCACTCAAGTAGTCCATGATATCATACATTCTTGGTAATGGAAATCTATATTTTATTGTAATCTTGTTGATAGCCCTGGAGTCCATGAAAATTCTCCATTCCTCTCCTTTCTTCAATGATAAAACAACAGACACTGCACATGGGCTTAAACTCTCTCTTATCAAACCCTTCTTCAACAAATCAACAACTTGTCTATTTACCTCTTCATTCTCTATAGGTGACATTTTGTAGGCTACCTTGTTTGGAAAAATTTCCCCTGAAATAAAATCAATTGATGATTGATTTTTCTTACTAGTGGGAGTCCTTCAGTTACATTATTTGAAACAATCATCTTGAACTCTTGCAACAAATCAACAACTTCTACAGGGACTTCATCTACAACTTCATTGGTAGTTTTAGGGATAATAGCAAAGAAAAACTTCTCATGATTCATACCTTCAAGAAATCTCCTTGCATCAACTAAACAAACTCTAGCATGACCACAAACTTGAACATTTCCCTCCTTAAAAGGTTTTAGCTTATGCTTCATTCCATCTTTCAAAATTATGTAGGTGTTGGCACACCCATCAGTCATCATGTATAGATTTTCTATAATATTTCCATGGTCTTCCAAGAAAAATGTGACAAGCATCCATAGGGATGATATCACATAAAATTTTATCATAATAATTACCAACTTTAAACTTCACATTGCGTTGTTCACTTACCAACAATTTTTGATCATCTTGCACCTAATCAATCTAGTAAATGGATTTGGGTGTTTTCTCCTCTCAAGCTTCAACTTTTTCACCATCTCATTAGACACAAGATTTTTCGTGCTACCACTATCAATTATGATGTTACACACCTTTCCTTCACACTTGCACCTTGCTTTGAACAACTTCTTTCTTTGCATATAGGCTAACTATCTTAATTTAAGAGTGCTCTCCATGTCATCAAAAGCTCTCCATTTTTTGCATCTTCAGATTGTGAAGAAGGTTCCTCTTCCTCATTAACATTTGTTGCTCTCCTTTGGTATTCTTGTCTCCTTTTTGGCTTCTCTTCTGGTGGGAAATCATAGGCTTGGTGCCCTTCTCCACATTGGTAACAAGTTCCTCTAAATGGGCCTCCACCATATCCACATCCTTTACCTCTACCTCTGAAATTTTGGTCTCTTGAGCTTTTTCCATCCTCATATTTTGCTGCCCTATTGCTTCCCTCTTCATTCTTGGAACTCTTTTGCTGATTTTCTTCATTTTTGTATGTTCTTCCTCCTACTTGCCTCCACACCCACTTTCTTTATGCTTGCTTTCAAATCTATCGTTCAACCTTTCCTCTATCTTCAATGTCATTTGTTAAGCATCTTCCATTGTCACAACTCTAACCAATGCCACTTGTTCTTGAATGCTTGATCGTAGCTCGTTCATGTACCTTGAAATATTTTCCTTGGTTACTTCTAAATTTCCAATACTTATGAGGATTTTATGGAATTCTTCTATATATTCTTTAACATTTTTTCTTCCTTGCTTCAAACCTTGCATCCTCTTGAACAAATATAATGCATAATATGTTGGGATAAATTGTCTTTTTAATTTTTCCACCATTTTATCCAATTTGGTAATCTTCTCTTTTCCTCTTCTTCCCCTTTCTAACTGGACTTCTCTCAACCATATTGAAGTGTGCCCTTTTAGCCTTGTCTTAGCAAATTTCACTTTATTAGGATCCTCTACCTCTTCAAATTCAAAATAATCCTCCATTTCGTTAAGCCAATCTATCAATTCTTTTGGTTTCAAACTACCACTGAATGTAGGAACCTCCATTTTCAATCTCTTTCCCATTTTTTTAAAGCTTTCAGTAGTGGGTCATTTACAACTACTGCAATTTCTTCTCTTTGCTCACTATCTAAACTAGCATTTGGTTAAACCCACAAAAGTAGTTTACAATTTTAGTGAGGAAGGAAAAGTTGTAAAAAATGACCCCATGCAAAAATTTTTGGTTTTTGGGGGTTCGAACAAACTTTTGATTTGAGCGAACACAAAAGGGGTTCGCTAGAACCCTAGTTTGAGAAAACCCATTAAATGCAAGGTCCCACCATTCCTGGGAAAAAACAAAAAGAAAACCTTTGTGGAAAGAGGGTTCGTTCAAACCCCCTTTTCCCACTTGCTCACCCTTTGGCACCAAAAAACTCCAGAATTTTGTCCTTCGAAGCTCGGGTTGAGGATGAAAATGGAGGAGACTTCACAGAACCAACTGGATGATGGTAGTCCTCAGAACGAGCTATCCAATGAATATAATTTTAATATACATTTTGTTTTATTATGTATTTGTTTTTTAGTTTTATTAAACATAGGTTTTTCACCAAAAATCAACCTCTCTGTTTTGTACATGTGGAAAAATAGCAGATTATCAATTTTTTTTTGAAAAATATGAGTGCACCAGATATTGAAGTCCTTGATCCAACAAAAGAATTGAATTTCAATACATACAAAAAAATTTACGTTGTATATAGTCCACCTATGTCTGAATTGTAATTGGCTTGACTTCGAAAATTGATTAAGGAAAAAAATTCAATAAAACACTATGAAACCAATTATAAGCACTAGATATCATAGTTATGAATCTAAATTCGAAAAAAATAGAATTTTATCCTTCATGGTTCAAAAAAGTTGTGTTATACAGTGAATGTCACTCCTTAAAAATGGTGTTTATTGAAAAAAACTAGTTTTCGAAGGAGATGGAAAAAGAAGTGCAATCTAATTCCAAAAATTAAAAAATATATATATTTAGAATCTATAGACAAAATGTCACAAATCACTAGTTTGCATCATCTTCAAATTCCTCACGGTTTAGCCACTATAGGTGCCCGAAATTAAAGATTTAGTTAGAAAAACTTATTTTAGTGTCTAGTTTTGCCAAAAATTGTAAAAAAGTATATTGTGGGATCACCCATTCTCTGTACCTTCATCTTCATCTTCACTTCTTGGGTCTTTCAATCTTGCAAATCCTCTCCTTATCTCATTTTGCAAAGTTTCAACCTACCTCCTCAAGGCTCTAAATTCATCATTTCTAACAAAATTATCTACTCTTCCTCACCCTCTTCCCCTACCTTGTGGGGCTTATCTGGAAAACATTTCTACAACACCACACTCACAAGTTGTAGTGTAAACTGTCTCTCTTCGACGGTCTGTTTACATACACAGGATCAACTTGCTCTGATACCACTAATGTATAGAGCTAATTAAAATTAAAACTTTCATTGGAAATTATAAAAGATCACGTAATACTGGAACAAATAAACCCTTTCACAGAAAAAATATTTTTCTTACACAGGAATGAAGCTCTGGGTTGCAACTTGCAACCAACTATCTTAATTTTTTTATTAAACTTACAATGAATTTACAATCAATCCAAAAAGGATTATGGGTTGTAGAAATCCCTTACAAAACTCTAGGAAAATGCAATAAAAATTATTTGCAACCAACAAATAAAAGCTCTGGAACAAGCTTCTCTCCAACACAGGTGCAACAATAAACCACTCTCAACAATCACACCCTTCAATCTGCAACCATTGATGATGCTTGTGTCTTTGTGAAACAACTCCAATTTGCAACAACACCTTCCAAAAACCCTTCTTGGAGGTATGTACACATTTCTCTTTTGTTTTCTTGTATTCTGGAAAGCATCTTTCAAAAAATGAAATTATTTTTTCATTAAACAACTCCAAACCACCTCAAAATGAAATGTGAGTGCATTTCATTTGAATTTATTGTCATTTCAAACCCCACTTCAAAAACCCACATCCATCTCTTGTAACTCTCCATTAAATTAATTTGCATTAATCAAATTTAATAAAAATATGCTTTAAAAACTCAAAAACATGTGAAGTGAATGGTCGACAGTGCTTTAATGGCTTTCTAGATTTTTCCACAAAAGCAAAAATCAACTTTTCCCAACTTGGGCGTCCACCTCCTGATTCTCTATTTTTTAGGATTTGAGGAATTTAAAATTTGGAGTTACAAGTCAAATTAATTGTCTCTAAGAAACCCATGCTTTCTTTTTCTTTTTCAGGATTTTTCATTTAAAAAATATCCTCCACTATGCCACCTTATCCTGTTTTGACCCAGATTTACTCCAAATTGTAATTTTTCAAATTCTAATATGTCATGACATTCAAATTCACAACAAAATATTAATTTCACAAGATAAAACATTTCACAACAAAATTGCAACAAAATTTGAACCTCTTTTGTTGACACAGGATTGCCACTATGCCATGGATGCTCCTGCATCAAAATATCAAGGTTTTGATTAATTTTGTATCATCCAAAAAATATTATTTAATGTTTTATTTTATTTTACAAGTATTTAAGAGTTATCATATTATTATATTTTTTTGTAGTAGAAGCATTTTTTTATTGTAAAGGAATTTTTATTCCCAATCTTTGTTGTAGTGCATATTGATTTCCAAACTAGGATCTCACATTGCAACATTTTTTTAAGATTTACAATACCATTTGATCACATTTCTAAACTTTTTGGTCCTAATAATATTTTTGGCTAGAAACATTATAAGTTTGAATAACTATATGTCACTGTACACATGACATCCACCCTACTATTCCTCTTGTTAGATAGCTAATAATATGCAAAGGGCCCTTTTGGTTTTTGCACCAAACTTTGAATATTGTATGAACTTAAATTATTTGAATTGTTCCCGTGGAAGGTTATGAAAGAATGGTCATGACTTATTGATTATTTGTAACTTATTATTGGAAGGAATCCATATTGATAAGACAACAACATCCTTAGAATTTAAGGTATAACATAAAAGATGTAAGTCTAAATATGGGTTTTAGGTTCTTAAATAATTTAATTGACACATAGTCTAAAGGAATTTATGATTGTACACTCAATATTATTCCTAAGATTTCTTGGTGAACTTGTGTTAGAGCATTTGAATTTGGCAATGTATGTTGAATAATGAAAGTTTAATGCTACTATAAATGATATTGGCATCTCATTTTGTCTTCTAAAATTATTTTTATTGTGTACTTTGCTATATTTTTATTAGAATTTGAGTTGCACGAATATTTTCTTTTTAATTGGACTCTATCCATAACTACATTGATTAGCATAAAAATAGATAAATATTTTTCTTTCAACAAATCTTGTAATTTATAAGATGACAAGAGGTGTAGGCCTTAAATTAAAGGTCTTCCTCCTAAATATAAAAAATATGTAGGTCTCACTTTTCATTTTTAATTCTTTTTTATGCAACTATTACTCCTTCAAATATAATGTTTCAATGTCATATGATTATATATTTTCTCTAGAGTAGGAACAAATTATATCTTTGAATGAATATATTTATCATCAACTAGGTTGATTTCAACTCATATTCCTTCTCTTTTTTGACTCTTTGAACTTCTTGTTCATGAAGAACCCTTGGGATGTAAGAAAATTCGTATCAGTCTCTATCACTTTAGATTCATATAAGACATTGGTTAGATTGAAACAACACTTACCACCAAAAAATATAGACAATTGAGGATGATTAGAAAATCCTATTGAATTTCATGACCAAACAAAATATAAAAAATTATTTCAATAAGATTGATTTGTATCATAATATGCATTGATTGGTATAGAGTAAAATATTTAACATGTGCATCTACTATAGATAAAATACTTATCAAACTATTGATCTTTGTGTAATTAAGCCTTTCACCACATAAATTACTCAATATTGTAAGGTAAACCTCCTTAGTAAAGTAAAGAGTACATATATCTCACTTAAATCCAAGATGATCGTTCTTTCCTTCTAATACATAATCAAATTCATACATAGTTGTACTACAATTCTTTAATGTGAGGAACAAGTTTTTTCCAAAGATCAATAGACATAAAACATGTAAAATAATAGGATTCTCTTCATGATTTAATGAAAAAGATATAGCATCCACATGAACCCAACTAACTATGTAGGAGCATTCATTTTTATCCTATTTTTCATAAAAGTTGAATAATTAAAAACAATTCAATATCTATAATTCAAGAGTTGGCAAGGAACCAAATACCACAAACAAGAAGTTCTATAGGAAATCCATTTAAAGAAGAAAATTCCAAACTTTAATCAAAACAAAATCCAAATATTGTAATGTAATTTTTTGGGCACAATTTTTACAAAATTACCTTTGAAAACATAAATTGATAAAAGAAAACCATAGAGGTAAAAGTCTTCTAGCAACAATTCTTACCATGCATTTCATATTTCTTATTAATTTATAAAGTGATTTTTTTTAATTCTTAAAGTGGTACACACTTGATATGTATTTTTGATTTGTAGAGTAGGAATATTTTATGCAAGTGACTTGTAGAGGAGAAAAATTACACCTCAAGAGCAAAAACTGAGTTTTCTATATTGTGACACAAACTAGTCATGTGAATTTTCCCTATTATAAATTTATTAAACCTTTAAGTGGAAAATGGATTGTTAATTTTTTCAATTATTTTTTATTATTTCCTAAGTTCCTTATTTTATTGATTATCCTAAATCACAAAGATTTTCCACACTCGTAGATTCTTTATAGAGGAGTGCACTAGGAAGTCAAATTTTTATTACATCTTCATAAAACAATCACATAAGTTAGAAGAAATATAAATATACTATGATTTCCTACATTGAATGATGGTAGATTTATTGAAAAATCCACTAACCCTCTATAATTTAAACCATATTTCCAAAGTTCCATGACAAAAATAGTATGTTAAAGGGAAAGGATATAAAACCAAGATCTAAAAAACTTCACAAAACTACAATTGCTCTCATCCATCTATTGTGTTATATCAATTGATTCTAAACAAATTACTTGCATGGATAAAGAGCTATTGTATATTATTTAAAAGTAAAAACAATAAGTAGAACAAAGTAATATTCTACAAAAAATGTTCAAATCATCAAATATTAATATTATTGTGAGGTTCTAATATCTAAAACGCATTTACATAAAAGTAGAGTTAGGTTATTCATTGTTATAAAAAAAAATGCATGTAGCCTAATGAAATATACATTAGCATTGCAATTATGGATTACATTCATTGTTTCATTTTAAGCCAATGATATTGCTTCAGAAATTGCATTGAATAAAATTTGATGGAGTGTGTTAGTAATAAGTATATAAATACACTAGGCATAAGTCTAGAAAAGATGATATGAATTAAAAAATTTGAAAAAAGGGTAGTAAACATAAAATTTTGGTATCCCTTGCTATTGTTGCACTTATTCTCTCCTATTTCCTCCTTGGCTAGGGCAATAGTACCATACAATTTGAATAGAAACTAAATCCTTTGTTCATGTACAAATCAATCCATAACAACAAAAACATATAAATTGATGATTTGCAACAACAAAGGGTTATTAATATATTATTAAATACTTCATATGTAACCTCTCCTAACAAACAATTAGTTTAACATGTAAGAATTGAGAGTGAACACTATGTAATATTTTAATCTTAAATTGCACTATTCCTTAATAAAAAATCTATAACCATTTATTTTGATAGAATCAATATATGCCCTAAAAGAAAAAAGCATAGTTCATATTTAATGATTATGATGAACAAATTTCACAAATAGAGGACCTTCCATGGCTATAGTGAAAATGAATTTGGTTCATTTTATATAAAATCATCAAGACCATGTTCAAGATAAGTTAATAGGCAACAAAATTATTAAATGTGCTATCACAAGCTTGGGCATAATAGTTTGAAAATATTAAAAACCTTAATAATAATTTGTAAATAAGAATGAAGACAATGTTGAGAATAAAAATCCATACTCCTTTTATTTGGATTTTATTTATGCTTCATAACATATATAAATGAATAATTATATTCACCATATAAATAACCAAAAATTACACACCATTAGCTTGGCCAAACATTGTATATTTCTTCTTAGCTTGTTACAAGATTAGTCCACCTGCTCCAAAGTTTGGCATCTCCTTGAATTGAGAGGTATTTTCCTTGATAGTAGATTATGATCAAAAGCAAGATGTCTTAGTTGTGGGAGATCATCAAAACTATCTATAAAACTTTGTTGACAATTGAAAGCTTTGTTGACACAATTGTCATATAAGCTTATGTAGGCCACTCAATTGGTTACTAACTAAATTAAGCAGTTGGACTTGAGTACAATTAGAGAGAGCTTGGGTTTCTCCAATGAGCTAGTTTCCCCTTAAATTCAATTTTTATAACTAAATGATAGTTTGGAAAACCTAAAATGGAATCACTCCTGTCAAGCTGTTGTGTCTAAGATAAAGTTTTTTAAGTTGAGAAAGCATACCCAATTCAATAGGAATACTACCATGGAGTTTGTTTTCATCCAAATACAATTCAATTAGAGAGGACAAGTTTCCTAGGGAAGGTAGGATTGTTCCTGTGAGGTTGTTTTCCCAAAGATAAAGTTTACTGAGTTGAGTAGGCATACCCAATTCAATAGGAATACTACCATGGAGTATATTTAGTGACAACTCCAAGTTGGTTAAAGAGGATAGGTTTCCTAGGGAGGGTGGAACTGTGCCCGTGAGGTTGTTTCCCCAAAGATAAAGAATTTCAAGTTGAGTAAGCATACCCAATTCAATAGGAATACTACCATGGAGTCTATTTTTTTCAAATGCCAAGACAGTTAAAGAGGATATATTTCCTAGGGAGGGAGGGATTGTGCCTGTGAGGTTGTTTCAATTAAGAGCAAGTATTGTGAGTTGAGTGAGTGTACCCAATTCAATAGGAATACTACCATGGAGTATGTTGTTTGACAACTCCAAGTCAATTAAAGAGGATAGATTCCCTAGGGAGGGTGGGATTGTGCTTGTGAGGTTGTTTCCCCAAAGAAGAAGTATTGTGAGTTGAGTAAGCATACCCAATTCAATAGGAATACTACCATTTAATTTGTTGTCTTGCAACTCCAAGTCAACTAAAGAGGATAGATTTCCTAGAGAAGGTGGAATTGTGCCTGTCAATTGATTTCCTCCTAAATAAAGGATTTCTAATTGTGAAAGAAGGCCAAGCTGAGAAGGGATAGTGTTGTTCAAAAGGTTATAGGACAGTATGAGAACTTGCAAAGAGCGGCATGATGATAGAGTGGTGGGAATGGAGCCTTCCAATTGATTTACGGACAATCTAAGTATTCAAGGTGAGACAACCTCCCTAGTTGAGGAGGAATTTGGCCATGAAAGCTGTTATCCCTGAGAGCAAGTACTCTAAGAAAAGAGAGATTGCCAAGGAAAGGAGAGATTGGTCTGAGTAAAGACATACCAGTAAGATTCAAAGAAAGCACGTGCTGATGGCGAGAATAGCAGACAATCCCAGTCCAATTGCAAAAGGAATGACGAGGAGACCAATCAAGCAAGGAATTGTGAGGGTCACAGGAGAGAGAATGCATAAAAGCCAGGAGAGCTTCTTCTTCTTGTTCAGAAGAAGAGGAAGAGGAATGGGAAGAATAACAAGGCAGTGCAGAGAGAAACTAAGAGTAGGAGGAGGAGGAGGAGGCGAGAATAGCAGAGAATCCTAAGCAAGAAATTGTAAGGGTCACTGGCGAGGGGATGCTTAAAATCCAGCAGAGCTTCTTGTTCAGAAGAAGAGGAGGAATGGGAAGAATAAGAAGGCAACGCAGAGAGAAACAAGAGTAGGAGGGCAGAAACTACCAAACCCATCTTCATCTCTATTCAATTCACAGACAACTAAATGGTGTGTATGATCTCCGAAATGTGTGACGATTATAAAGCTGTGAAGGCATGTGCAGTGGTCAAACGTTTTGCAGGACAGTCTAGGCTGGTAAATGGCGACGAAGAAAAAGAGGGTAAAAAAAGGGTTTACGATAGACAGAAACAACATTCGTGTCAATTTTAAATCATGTCAGTTTTAATTTCTACGTATTCTTGTCTAAGATGATAGACAGATACGTATTACATTGATATTTAAATTTAAAAATAAAAGATAAGTTGCAGAAAGTTAGCGTGGTAACTGTTGTTTTTCAAGCACAATGTTAGACAATAATTAAAGTTGTCCAACTCTCCGAAATCTAAAGTCTACGCGGGTAAATTGTTAGGATAGACAGAGACATATTTATTTCATCCATATTTAAATTTAAAAATAAAATAAAAGTTGCGAAAATTTAGCCTTGCTAACTGTTGTTTTCCAAGCATAATGTTAGATAATAATTAAAGCTACCCAACTCTGTGTTGTTTGTAGGCTCTCAGAAATCCGATTATAAAGCTGCGAAGCCATGTGCAGTGGTCAGAAAGTCTTTTGCTTTTGCCGGGCACTGGCAGAAGTCTACGTGGGTAAATGGTTAAGAAGAAAAAGAGAGGAAAATGGGAGGGACGTCAGTTTAACTTTACAATACGATTGTAATTCGCGGATGTCTTCTTCATCTACTGTCAATTTTAAATCACGTCAGTTATAATTTCTATGTATTGATAAAGTCTCTTGTTCTCACGCGCAGAAGACAAGTTGCGGAAATTCAGCATGTTAACTGTTGTTTTTCAAACACAATGTTAGACAATAATGATTAATAAGTAAGTAGAATTTAAGCAGTGATTATAAGTATTAATTAGAGTGTTTTCAAATGTGATGGGTAATTTAAGTGTTTGGTAATTATAAAGTATTTTAAATTGTTAGAATATTTTTGTGTTTTTTTGTTAGAATATTTTTGTGTTTTTAATTAAGTTATAATGTTAGTGTAAATTATAAATTAAAAATATGTTTTAGATTATAAATTAGTTTTTTTAATTAAGAATTTAAATTTTAATAATGAAAATAATAAATAAAATGTAGTGCTTTGGTCATTTGATGGCCATTTTATTTTATAATTGTAATGTTTATGGATTTTTAGGCTAGGTCCATGTGAGTCTAGTTTTTTTGGTTTTTCGGGCTTTGCCAGTCTGATTCTCGGGGTGTTCCTTCTTATATGTATCCTTATCTTTATTTATATTAATATAGATAGCTACTTATTCATCAAAACAATTGTAATTAAAAATATCTTCTTATATAATTTATTTATGATTATTAATTAGTGATTGTATTATTTAAATGTGTATTAGACATGTCAATGAGAGTAATACAAACATATATAAATTGCAAATGAATTGAGTGTGAGATATTTTGGTTTTTATGGTGTAATTAAAGTCTTGAAGGACACATAATTTTATATAGGTGATACAAACATGTGTAAATCATGGGTGGAGTAGATGTGAGGTTTTGGATCATTTCAACTTATAGCTTTCTCATTGCCCTAATTTCTTGTCCAATAGTCCAAAATGAGATAGAAAATGTCAAGGCAATCTCCTAGATCATTCTTATATCTCAATTTCACATAAAAAGATTGGTCCCATCATATCTTAGCTCTAGCACTAAGGGACTTGATTGTATGTTTGATGTCAAATATTTTGTGATACATTGTATTTTTTAATTTATCATTATGACTAGTGGTGAGACCTTGTCATATGATTACTATTAGGTTGGAATATTTATTATAGAACTATATATATCATTCTTATGCCCATATAATGAATCTGTTGAAGTGATCAACCCAAGATCTTTAATCTGCAACACCAAATAACCTCCACAAGAAATAGAGAGAAGCAACAATGGAAGATGCTATTCCACCAAACAAGGATTGCAATATGATACAATGATTAATACAATGCAATGCTATGCAATACTGTGCAATGCTCTGTAATGCAAAATATGCTAGAGATGCCTTGTTGGAAACAAGCAACA
>VDFB02281492.1:851131664-851189848 GCA_007258455.2 Sequoia sempervirens | reverse complement strand
TTAGAATTTGAAATTAAATCCCAAAAATACCTCAAGGGGGACCAAGATGCCCTGGGTGGAATCTTAGTCCTGAGGCATGAAACATGGGGCACATAATCCAAAAAGGGACCTATTCAGGTGCTTTCAAAATTAGGGTCCCAAGACCTTTGGGGGACAAAGATGCCCTGATGGAACCTTAATTCTCATGTCCCATATTAAACCCTTGTTGCATGTAGGATGGTTTCAGGATTCATTTTCTTAAAACACTTGAACATTCTATTTTGCTGTTGACTCCCTATTGCTCGTTGTAGGTCACTATTTAAAAGTTTGCGTCTACTTTGATTATCTAGCAACCGACTCCCTCATCATAGGTCCAAAAACCTTTGTTATAATGATTTTAGGGTTCTTAAGTCTTTTTCTATCTATCAAATCATCCTAGGAAGTCCCCTCCATTAAGAAAACTTATGAGCACATGCCTAAAAGATTTCACTTAAGTTCAATTAGCCTTATGTCTTTATCACTCATCTCTGATCACTTTTAAAATGTATGTTTCAAATCAGCGACGAGCGATGAGGTGATATCTCTTTGATATCGTTCATCGTGAATTGTTCCTTAAACTTATAATTGCAAATAATGATGAGCGAGGTTCTTAAGGGATCGCTTATCGCTAATGATTTCTAAATTCTTAAATTTGTAATAGCGATGAACGATGACATCTAGCTTTATGATCATATTTTCATCGCTTATCACAAATGTGTTATGAAGAGATTGTTTCAAATTAGTGATGAGTGAGGAGATGAGTTTCTAATTGCATCACATCTTGTGGATTTGTTTTGAGTGCTATATTTTGGATTAACGATATGCGATATGTAATAATATTAGGATAATCTCTCATTGCTAATTGCTTGCAAACCTTATGAGGACTAGTGATGAGTGATATGGTTCCTTTTAAGAAGGTTTCTCTTGATAAATTGAATACATCTTATTTGTGATATCTTTTTGTGCCATTAATTATTTATGCAGGTGTATGTGTCAAAATATAGTGCTTTCATCTCTTGTTGCTGATAAAATCCAAGGTGAAAAGTTGAATTAGCAAGGAGTGATGGAGATGAACATGATCAGGAAACTGGCTGTAGATCGAAGGGCTGGGATTTTATCGCATGCACTTGCATCGCTGATAAATTTGGATGAGAATGAAGTAAATCAGTGACTGAAAACAACCACCACATGAAGAGACAATGTGGAAAAATCTTGAGGATTTCGTATAAAGAAAAATGGAAGGTGGCAAGGTGGATCAATAACCGTTGATATAGTTTTAAAGTTGAAGGATCAATGATCAAGGTTTAAAATTGAACAGAGAATTGTCAGTTCGCTCGTGCAAACTTACTATCAACTATTAATGGTGACATGATCCCCTCTCGGCCATAACAAAAAGTACATATCTAGTTTATCATGAATCCTAATTCATTGGCTAGCAGAAAGAATACCAGAAGCAAAAGAATTTGCAAGGCAAGCTTCAAAAGTTATCAACAACTAGAGTGACATTGCTTTCACCCAGGTAAGCAAAACTAATATCTCCTTCTAATTGAAGTTGTGAAGTGAATACCTTGGAAATTTGGTAGGAAAATTGGGGGAATTAGCAATTTATTCATTTTTGGTAGTTTCAATTTGGTGATTGAGCACTGTCTAAATTGTGAAGAAAGGTGTCCTGTTTAATAGTAGTGTTTTGTCCTATCATAATTGTGAAGGGTTTTATTTGGCCGTGAGAAACTATAAACCCTAGTTTCCATTTTCATTACAAGCATAAGTGACCTAGAGCCTAGTGAATCTAGTGTTAGACCGGAAAGGAAACCAAAATAGAAGAGGGTTAAAAGACTTAAAATTCAACATGCTTTAGCTGAAATTAAGCCTAAGCTAGTGACAGTGTCTAAACCTTCACCAAGTACTCCCACAATGTCCACTAGGTCTAGAAGTGCAAAGAAAGAAAAATAAAAATTTATGCAAGAGGCCTCTAGAGGTGTCAAAGGAGGGTCATGAACTGGTAAAAGGCCCATAGGAGTAGTTTTGACCACTAGGTTAATTGATAATGCTGGCGAAATTGGTGAAAAACCCCAACCCGAGAGTGGATGGCAATTGTTTTAGTATGCTTTCAATAGGCGAAATTCTAGTAAACCTGCATGCTATTTATGGAGGTTGAACCTTGGAAAGTTGGTGGTTCTGAATGTGTTTGTAGAGGTTGATTTAATGATGGAGCTAGCAAGGAATTATAACCCTACTGACAAGACAATCAAAAGTAAGAATGGTGATATAATTCTGGAGGAGACAAAGGATAAGATGATAGATGTATTTGGGTTAAATCCCCATTACACTACAAAGTTCAAGCTAGCTGACTTGTATGCTGAATATGAAAAGAGAAAATTTGCATTCAAAGAAGCACTGCTTGTATGACACAAAAGGAGTAGGGAAAGATTTACTGCTAAGGATGTTGAGCCTTTTGAGTGTGAGGAATTTGAAGATTATTTCAAAAAAACTTATTATTTCTTAAATCAAGTATTGGCTCAGGATTTTAAAGTTAGGATAGCTCTTGATTTATTGGTGATGGTGGCAAATATACGAGACTATAATCAAAACATTGGTTTTCATTGTGCTAACTTTGTTGCTGAAAAAATGCATGAGGGATTTCTCAATTTGAAAAAGGAGGTGCTCCATTTTTGTTTTCCCCATTACTCTTTATTGATGCATATGCTCCTATGGGAAGGTGATTATGAGTGGAAAAGGAAATTGAATCTAAAATTTTAGGACAGTGAGAATAATGCTATCCCTGTACAAATGCGGACATACATTTGGGATCAAGATTGATCCAATTCCAACTACATCTTGTTTTCCAATGTTGTAAGATATGGTATCTTAGAGTCATTGAGTGTAGCACCTAGATTCATAATTTCTCCAAAAATAAGAAGTCTTATGTGCCTAAAGGATATAGCAGGCTCTAAAGCAACACACAATTGGGCTGACTGGTTTCTACATTCTTAATACACTTTTATTGGGGCTTATGGAGCTAAAGTGGCACCTCATTGTCTACCCTTTTATGTATCAGATAGGTTGGATTTCATGGACCTCATGTGGAAAATTGATGTTATGGATTATGAAATGTTTAGAAAGGTCAAAAAGGGAATTGTAATACATCCCCAATGTAGTTTTTCTTATTTCAAGATTACTTCCCCTGAGGGGTATGAAAAATTGGGCATTATGGTGAATAATCTCAAAATTCCTATCAATGAGATTAGAGTTTTTGATCCAGAAGGATTTGTGGTAGGAAGAAGAAGAAAAAATGGCTTAGGGATCATACATCATGAATTCTTCTATAGAGATGATGTACTAAGAAATATGACAAGTGATGAGGCTACCATGGATAGGAAAAGAGAATGGATGACTATGAAAAACCTTGAGGAGTAGATTATGAAAAGGAATGCCTTCTACATTAGTCCATACAATGTAATTGAAAACCCTTGGGAGAGGGCCTTTACTATGATAAGGGATTGCCAATTTGGTGAGTTTCAGGTGAAGGTAAAGGAGGCTGTAGACAAAGCCAAAGTCCTCTTAGAACAACAATGACATCAACAAGCTATTGATGTCCTAGAACAAGGTCTGTATATGTTCAAGAGGTCAAGGAGGAAAAAATGGAAAAACGTGTGCTATAAAATGAGAAGGTGGAGCAAAAATTTCCCCTTCTTCATATTGAAGAAACTCATAGTTAAGATGTTCCTCCTAATAGGATTGTCAAGTGGCAGTATGAGAAATGATGATGATCCCAGGATTAGGGAGTGTGATGAGTTTTTGGATGATGATAAATTTGTGCAGACCAAATAATTTCATTAGTTTATGATTCAACAGTGGAGTAAGGAAATAAAAGAGAGAGTTGAATCAGCCCAAGTCAATGCTGACCCTTCTCATCAGGAGGAAGCTAAGAAACCAGAGGAAGAGAAAATTAGGGTTGAAATTGCAGCTATTACTCCCACTGAAGCTCAAAGAATTGTTAAAGATAGTGGAATCATGTTGCTACCAGGATGCACTATCATTGCTGCCATAGCATATGATGCAGTTAGGAGAGATCCTCAAGCTTTGATATTTGAAGATCAATTTGAGGATAAAGTATTTGGTTCTGGATATAGTCTAAAGTTGCATACTCTTGCAATTTGGTCTATGGCAACTAATACTAGTAAACATGAGGTTGCTAGGCCTATTGAAGAAGTTATTGGTTTACTAGTGGTTAAGAGAGCTACTGACATAACTCCTATCCAGGCAACTACATTAATTGCACATGCTGCAATGCTTAGTGTGGATACTGCACATATTTCTCAAAAAAAATATGAATCCTTGGTTAAGGAATATAATAAAGCCTTGAATCAGCTGAATTACATGAGAGTCACTGTTCAGGATACTTAGAAAAAAAAGACTCAACCTTATTCTTCTTCTTCATTTGATATATCCACACAAGATAAGGAGACTTTGGACCTAAGAATTGTTGATTTGAAAGGAAAGTTAATTACTGAGAAGGAAAATGTCAAGCAGGCCAAACTAGAAACAGTTAGGGTGTCCAATGAAATTTTAGAGGATGTGCTGAAGTACAGGGTGACCAAGTTGGTCCATAGGGCTAATGATGTCTGGGCCATGTATATGAATATTCATGAGGAAAATACAAAGTATTTGGAAGTACAGGAGGCCTTTAGGAATGAATGGAATAATTGGATTGCTAGGGTAAATGCTTTGAAAGAAATTATGCCAAAAATGAATGAGGATCTTGAGGCACCCACAAATATTCTTGACATCTTGAAAACTTTTGACTCAATAAATGAGATAACTACCTTCCATGGAAAGTTGGGTATATAGCTCTAGAGTAGGTTGAAAATATTCAAGGAGATGGAGGAATGTGGTATGCCTCAAATATTGAATCTAAAAGGAGAACAACATCCATTTGACATCTGGAAGATAGATTTGGGAGGAATTCTTGGAGCAGCTATGATGACCTTGTCTATCACTCATTACATCTTGCTCAATTCAAAGATTGATACAATGGTGGAAATTGAATAAAAAATGGATATATTTGTTAAAGAAGCTAGGATTTTGATTGATGCAAGGTACTCCAAGTATATTACTAAGGTGTAGGATTTATAGAATGTTAAATGGCCCACTAAGGAGGAATACAACACTTGGTTGGAGAAATACACAGAGTGAATCTGTGTGTGGATCATTGAATAAGGAGAATAATGGACATGAGAGGAATAATACATAGCCCAAATGCAGTACAGATTAGGATTTTTGTATAACATAGTAGAATATTATTCTCTTCTTAATTTCAAATGAATAGCATGTGGTGCTAATGTGGATTGACAAATTTTGACTCTTTTTCCTTTCCTTTCCTTGCTTCATAAGTTTTACTATTTTGATTTTCCCACAATTGGCATTTTGAACACATGGGAATATCTTGTAACTGCTGTAACAAACTAATGATGTCTTTTCAGGTGGGACCTATTTTACACAAAGAGTTGAGGTTAATTCTTCCTCATGTTTATTTTCTCCACTCGAAGACTCAGGAATAACTAAAAGGGGAACATTGTTGTAAGTATTCCAATGGGATCATGCCATGTGTGCTATCTGGTTTGAGGCTTGCTTGGTCCTTCATATCTATAAGAAGGAATTTAGGACCAGTAGCACGAGAGTTGATTTTTTTTTAGTTAATACTGTTAGTTTGTCAAGATAATATGAAGAAAGTTTTAGAGTCTTTGTTTTAATTTTATTTTGGAGTGCATACTTATGCATGTAAGATTGATAATGATATAGCATTTATAATATAGAGTAATATCGGTTTTGTGGTTATCAGCTCTCCTTGTATGTGTGTTATGAGTTATGATTGAAAGTAATCAATAATTTCTTTCATTTGTCTTTGTCATTATTTGATGGATGTTTAGTTTCATGCTTGCTTATTGATTCAATGAATTGATGTAAGTGCTTGTATGAGATTGACAACTTATAAGAACTATGTGCTAGGTTATTTGTAAGAAGTAATAATCCTGAACGTCATAGAGGAATTTTGTAATGCAAGGTTTCTTAGGGTTATAGGTGCTATTGTCTAAATTGTTATCGGGTTATATAAATTGGTATTGACTCCGTGCTTGGGATAAAGACACTGGTTCATGCAGAGTATTTGTGTTACATTTACAGTGTTGATTCACTAACTACTTAGTCTTTTTTAAAATTAAGGGAATACTATTGTTGTTGTTTTTGTGTTTGAAGTCTTCTCTCTCATACTTGATACATATAACATTGATATGTAAGCTACCAACTTAATTGATGTATATTATTGAATGGTATCATGAGAGATATCTATTATTGAAAATGTATTTGATTGTAATTGTGAAAAGTATTTAGGTATACATTGTGGGATCACCCTCTGGGGTTTTATAGAGTCCAAAGAGTAGGAATAGAAGTTTAGCAATCTCTATTCATTCGTTGGTCAATCCATTTAGAATTATTGATAATTGGAGATGGAAAAATCCATAGGTATTTCTGAAGATCAGTTTGGTTCTTAAAAATAACCAATAGATTGGCAACTCCGCTGGGAAATAGCTAAGTCCAAAGTCTCTATGTTCAGACCAGGGACAGTCAGAGTCAGTTGTTCATTGTGAATATTCCTTACCATTTAAGGAATAATTAGTTTTAAGTATGTTGCATTAGTCCCATCATACTAGGTCTTATGCGTCAGGTGTTATTTCATTCCACCACTTTCTGTAGGGTAATGTTTAAAGTCTTTTCTGGAACAAGTGCAAAATCAAAGTGTAATCACTTTTTGTTTCCCAATGTTCTGGGTGGTGACTCTAAGTTCCGTATTACCAGTGTGAAGATTCATTCTCAAAAAGAAAATAACAAGAAATATTTTGTAGTACTTTACATTATGAGGAAGACTAGAAGTTATGCGAAGAAGAATCCTGAGTAGAAGGCAGAATCTAAACCTACAAAGGAAAAGCAACCTAAATGGGTCAGGAAAATTTCTAAATCAAGTAAGTCTGTTGATTCCCATCCTGATGTATCTCCTACTTTTCATATAAATATAAGTAGTGCTAGTGTTCATGAAGAAAGAAATAAAGTTCAATAGTCTACGGTAGACCAAGGAAGTTTTCCTATTGAACAAGTCTTTGATAGTGAGTTAAATATCTCAAGAGAGGAAGATAGGTGGGAGTTTTGGGAAAAGAATAAGTTCTCTGAGTCTTCAACCCTTGGAATCGGTTCCATTTTCAATGGAAATAATTTTAAGCCATGAGGTAAATCCATTGATGATCCAGTCCACTTTTCTCTTGAAGAGGACCCTGTTGACTAGCCTTATTTCACTCCTGCCCCAAGTGAGCATGGGGATATTCTGGAAAATGAGGAGGATATAGATAATGACATGAAATCCATTGAAGAATAGGATTTAAGACTTCAAGACCAAGAATAAAAGAGAATGAAATAATTGAAAGAGAGGGAAGATAGGATTAGAGCTAAGCAACTTGAGAGAGACGCTAGAAGAAAAACATTGGAGAAAATGAGAGAAGAGGCCACAAGGCATAATTTTTTTAAAGAAAACCTTTCTAAATTTACCTCTAAGATGAATAATGATATTCCTGGAGCAACAATCTCAATGGGAGCTTTAGCTACTGACACTTATACAACCCTTGTCTCAACCACTAGAGCCTCAAATCCTCCTGTTAGTACTAAGAAAATGTCATTTGTAGATCATGGAGGGAGATCTTTTGACCAACCCAAGAAAACTACATTCAAAACCAATGATAAAACCAATACTTCATCTACTAAAATCCCCACAAAGAAGGCCAAATTTGATCCTACCCCATCTGATACACCTCTAGATCCTAAGATATTAAGATTGCAGTTGGAAAGTGAAAAGCTGTGAGAAGATTTGAAAAAAGATAAAATAATAGCTTCTAATGCAAAAATGGCTAGGAAGATTGCATTCCTTCAAATGTATACCCTTATTCTAGAGGCTTCAATCTCTAGACATATTGATAGTGAGTTGCAAAAGAAGGAATTTGGTGGATATACTCCTCATGGAAGTGGTGGTGGAGATCAAGGAGGTGGTGGTGGAGGAAAAAACAAGAATGATAAGTTTTATTTTGAAGATGATGATCAAAGTAAGAAAGGGGGAGGTGATGGTGAAAGTGGAAAGGAAAAAGATGGCAGCCACTTTGACAGCAAGCAAGGTGATGAGCACATAGATGATCATAGGGATTAACTTACTAGGATGCCACTCCAAGTAGATAGATACTAGCAACTGTGTTTCAGTGGAATACTTGGCTACCCAAACCCATTCCCTAAAGATTTTAGGCTTGCTCTAGTCAAATTCTCTGGAAATAATGCTTTAAGTGGTGAAGACCATCTCAAAGCATTCACTAATGTTATGGATGATTTTAAGGTGGATGCGGAAGATGTCATGATGAAGTTGTTCATGCAGTCTCTCATTGAGGATGTGAGAGAATGGTATAGGAGTTTACCTGCTGAGAGCATTGGCTCCTGGGAGGAATTCAAAAGGGTTTTTAGAGAACAATATGGTGACAAGACTGATTCAAGTTTTCTATTGAATCAATTCAACATTATTGTTAAAGGATCTAATGAATCTATTGTTGAGTTTAATACAAGGTTCCAAAAGGTTAGAAAAAGGTTGCCTTCTCATCTAAACTTAAATGATCATGTGTTTGGTAAATTACTAAAATGCTTTTGATGCAAAAATGAGTTACTGTTTGCTAGATAAGCATCCTCAATCTTTAAGAGAAGCTTTCAAGATAGCATAGCATATTGAAAATATTAGTAAAGTAACTAGTAAAGTTGGAAAAAGAGATGATCTGAAACTTTTCAAAAGTTCAAAAAAGGAAGAAAAGAGTTTAGGAACTAAAGGGGGAACAATTGAGGACAAGATTGATAGTTTCATGAAAACTATTAATGATAAAATTGTGAGGCAAGAGAAGGCCCAACCAAAACAATACCAAAGGAATGAAAGACCCCCTAGATTGCAAGACCAACATTACAATACCAATAGGTATAATGGGAAGCCTGTCTTAAATAATCAGAGAAATACCCAAAACAAAGTTCCTCCAGAACCTCTGCAAAAGAGTTCAAGATTTTTTTTTGAGGATACTCCTTGTTGTATGAATTTCTGAATGCCACATTGCTCACAACAATGTGCAATAACATAGATGGTGGAAGTAGAATATGACATACCTGAGCACTGTGATCAACAAGATCAAGAGGAGGATGATGCACTTATGATTATGGGTGATTCTAACATTGATTGTAGTGAATGCTCTTCTGATGAAGATTCTTATGAAGTAGATTTCAACAATAAAAGGAAAGTTGCTAATGCATATCATCAACAAGTTCTTTCTGATGAAGATGGCATTGGTAATGTTGAGGCTTACAATTTGGAAGTGATTGAAGATGGTGTTTCATTAAGAGGACCCTTTGTGAAAGAGATTGAAAAATATACAATAGTCTTAGCCACTCAAGATAAGCTCTTAACATTTGAGGAATAAAACTATTGGAGGTGGACACAGTAATCTTTCTGGTTTATTCATCAAGGAATAGAATGCTAAGGGAAAAGAACATGAACCTGACAAAAAAGTAGAAGCAGTCAAAACTAAAGAAGGAAAGTGAGATAAATTTGGGCCAAGAGAGTAGACAAGTCAAAAGCTACTCTTGGACACAAATTTTTTGCTAAAAAATCAAAGAAACAGAAGCAAGTTCCTGAAGCCATAAGGAAGGATGCTAAACACAAGGCTAAAGCAACCATAAATCAATAGAAAGATAATAGCAATGAACAAGGTATTCCTTCAACTGAATTTCCCAAGTATACTGCTATTGATATGTTTTAGTTACTTAGCCAAGTTAAATTGTCTATACCTTTTCTTGAAATGATGAGGATAGAGGAACACAAAAAAAAGGAAGTAGCCCTTATCAATGGTGCTACTATAGCTAGTAAAAATTTAGTGGAACCCACTCCATTCAAATTGAGTGACAAGGAAAATAAAGGTAAAGAGGTTGAAGGAGTAATTATTGAGATTCCCCATATTTTCCTTGGAAATTCTATGAACACTTGTCTAGATAAGATAGATCTATTTTTTCTTACCTTGGCGGTTGGAGGGAATTTCATAAAGAATTGTATTATTGACTTTGTTGCATCAAACAATATCATTCCAGTTAAAATAATGGATGCATTAGGGTTAAGGGTTGATAGCACTCATGGAAAGTGTTATGCCATGGATTCCAAAGAGGTCCTTATGGTAGGTGTGATAAATAAGCTTCCATATAGATTGGTAGCTTTCCCTAACACAGATTTTAAAATGAGTGTGGTAGTGGTTGATATCCCACCTAATTATGGAATGTTATTATCAAGAAAATGGAATGCATCTATGGGATGTAGTATGCAGTGTGATATGTCTTATGCCACATTTCCCATCAACGGTAAAAATGTCTAGGTAATGAGAGAATCTAGGGTACCACATATGTTGGAACATGTCCTTGAAGGTGACACAATTCTTTTCATAGATACTGACATTGGTGAGTTCAAGGTAGAAGAAGTACCAAGAGAGATTGAGAGATGTCCTACACCTATAGAAAATGAAGTTTCAAGAATGCGTGATAAAGGACTATGGAAAATGTACTTTGATGGTGCAAGCTCCAAAGAAGGATATGGTGGAGGGATTTTATTAGTATCACCTATTGGAAATACTTATAAGTTCACTTTTACACTATCTTTTGTCTGTATAAATAACGTAGAAAAATATCAAGCCTTGTTATTGGGATTGAGACTTGCTGAAAAACATGGAATCAAAAAGCTAATGGTAATTGGTGACTCTGAGCTTGTAATATCCCAAGTAAGAGCTAAGTATGCTTGCAAAAATAATAGATTAAGGCAATATAGAAATTTTGTTTGGGATTCCATTGAACAGTTTGATGCTTTTGGAATTGATTGGATGGAGAGAGGACATAATAGAGTGGTTGGTTTACTTGCTACTATTGTATTAAGACCTAATGATATAACTTTCATAGGAATTTCAAAGGTTGAGATACAAACAAGACCCTCTATCCTTGACAATGTACATAATTGGTAGATTTTTAATGATGATGAGGATATCCTTAGATTCCTCAATTGTGCTTATAAATATGAAGGTCAGGAGATTGATTTTAATGGATTTGTAGAGAGTACTAATGGAAAGGACATGATGTTTGGAAAAGAGGTCATCCAATTAAAAACAAATAAAATCCCCAAAGGCCTTGTAGCTCTTGAAAGGGTCTTTGATAGTCAAGATACTAGTAAGGCCAAAACAATTGCTACTCACCCATAGGACCTAGAAGAAGTAAACTTGGGAACTGTAAATGCCCCAAAGAAAGTCTATGTAGGAAAGAGGATGAAGCCAAAGGTAAAGGAAATTATAGTTGCCTTACTTAGAAAATACGGACATGTATTTTCTTGGTCATACAATGAGTTGAAAGCTTACAAGGAGGAATTGTTTCAGCATGAAATTCCTTTAAAGGATGATGCAAAACCTTTTAGGAAAAAGAAAAGACCAAGTAATCTTACTCTAGCTCCCAAGATGAAAGAGGAGTTGGTAAAGTTGAGGGAGGCCGGTATTATAAAACCCATTAGACATTCTTTATGGGTATCTAACATGGTACCAATGAGGAAAAAAGAATGGTGACATAAGACTATGTGTTGATTTCAGGAACTTGAATGTATCCTCATTAAAGGAAAATTATCCATTACCGAACATGGAAGCCATGTTAAGAAAGGTAACTGGCTGTGAGCTATTGTCAATGATGGATGGTTTTTCAAGATATACTCAAGTAAAAGTAAAGGAGTCTGAGTAGTACAAGACTACATTTACTACTCCTTGGGGTACCTATGTATATGTAAGGATGCCTTTTTCCTTAACAAATGTCAGTGTCTCTTTTCAGAGAGCTATGGATGTAGCTTTCTCATGTTTTATTTATTTATTTATGGTTGTATATCAAGATGACTTGACCACTTCTTCTAAGAAAGACGAGGATCATTACATGCATTTAGAGAAAGTTTTTATCAGGTCAGTAGAATATGGAATATCTTTGAAGATAAAGAAATATGCCTTTGGCGTCACCAAGGGAAAACTACTAGGGAATATTGTGTCCAAGGAAGGAGTAAGGATGGACACTGAAAGAGTAGCAGCTATTGACAAGATCCCCCAGCCAAAAAATGTCAAGGGCATCTAGTCATTTTTTGGGAAGATAATTTTTTTGAGAAGATTTGTAACCAACTTTGCAGAAATTACAAGACCTATTTCCAAAATGCTGAAGAAAGGTGAAAAGGTACTTTGGAGTGAAGAGCCTAGTCAAGATTTCAAGAAGATAGAACAAGCTATTTAAGAGGCTCCAATTTTGAAGTCTCTCGACTTCTCTAAACCAATGCACATTTTCTCTTTTGCTTCTTTTCATACTATTGCTGTTGTTTTATTATAGAAAAATGAGTAAGGTTTTGAGCAACCAATTGCATTTTTTAGAAAATATTTACAAGCTATAGAATTGAAGTATGACACTACTGAGAAACAAACATATGCTTTGGTGAAGGCTGTGAAGAATTTTAGAACTTGCCTACAAGGGGATGCATTTATAGCTTTTGTACCAAGTGCAGCTGTGAAGGACATTTTTACTCAGCAAGAGACAATAGGCAAAAGGTGCAAATGGATCAACAAGATCCAAGAATTTAACATTGAGGTTTAGATTACCCAGTTAGTAAGAGGACAGGGCCTAGTCAAGTTAATGACAGAGGAAAATTTGGAAGCTAATCAAGTTAACCAAATTGAAATAATTGATATTGCACCTCTCTATGATATGCAAACATGCGGATGGTAATGAAGAATTATCCAACATTTGCAAACTTTGCAATGTCCTACTTATATGGTTGAAAATGAAAAAAAGAACATTGAAATTACATGCTATCAAGTATGTGATTATTGACAATGAGCTATGGTGGAGAAGCTTGGATGTAGTACTTCTGAAGTGTGTAGATGGAAAAAAAGCATTGGAACTTTTGCAAGAAATGCACAATGGGGTGTGTGGTGGTCATTACATGGCAAAGACTACTGCACACAAGATTTTGAGAGTTGGATTCTGATGGCCCACTATTTTTAAAGATGCTCACAAGTTTGCTAAAACTTGTGATGCCTGTCAACGATTCTCAGGAAAAATGAAGTTCTCAAGAAATTTACCACTCAAACCCATGACGGTTGAAGCCACTTTCCAACAATGGGGAATTGATTTCATTGGGGAAATACCAGAAAAAACTAGTAGAGGTCACTCATGGATTCTTGTTGCCACTGACTATTTTACAAAATGGGTGGAAGCAATACCTACAAAGAAGGAAACAAGTAAGGTGGTAATTGATTTTCTGTTAAATAATATTCATATCAGATTTGGAGTCCCTCAGAGAATTATCTCAGATAATGCTATGTGCTTTAGATAAGATGAATTCAAGGACTTTTGTGAAAGACATGGAATACAAGTTTTTTATTCTTCACCTTATTATCCTCAAAGAAATGGTCAAGCTTAGTCTAGTAATCAGAGATTGATGAAGATAATCAAGAGAGTTATGGAGAAGAACAAAAAGGATTGGGATTCAAAATTAAAACTGGAGCTCTGGGCAAATAGAGTGACTGTGAAAAAGAATACTAGTTATTCACCATTTGGATTAGTATATGGTCTAGAGGCAAGATTTCCACATAATAACCTATTCAAAATGTACAAGTTTGTGCAGGAATATGATGAAGAAATTTGTGATGATATGTAGCACATAATAAATAATCTGGTGCAGTTGGATGAGTCTAGGAGGGAAGCTCAAGTTAAAAAATTGAAGATGCAATTGCAGGTTAAGCATTTATATGAAAAGAAAGCTTCTCCCAGGAAGTTTGAAGTAAACAACATGGTGTTAGCCTGGAATGTAGGAGCTTAGGATAAGGTCAAGCATGGGGAATTTGAAGCATTATGGACTAGCCCTTATTTGATAGTCAGCACTCACGAAGAAGATTCATATTTCCTTTAGAGCCAAACAGGTGAACTTTTTGAACTGCCAGTACATGGGAAGTTCTTAAAGCCATACTTCTCCTGAGTATGTTATTCTCCATGTACGTTATGTTTTGTATATTATGTATATAGGTGTGTTTTCTTTTTGTTTCATTTTGGTCTTGCTACCTTATCTGGGTAGTTCCTCGGTTTGGGTCCTTTGGTTTTAATCCATATTTGGTCTACTTCAACCAAAGATTCTTGGGATCTTGCCATGCCTGCAAGAGGCATATGTCCCCAGTCGGAGCCACTGATGGAACCTTAATTCTCATGTCTCATCTTAAACCCTTGTTGCATTTAGGAGTTTTTCAGGATTCATTTTCTTAAAACACTTGAATGTTCTATTTTGCTGTTGACTCCCTATTTCCTGCTGCATGTCACTTTTTAACATTTTTCATCTAATTTTATTATCTAGCAATTGATTCCCTCATCATAGGTCCAAAAATATTTTTTATAATGATTTTGGGGTTGTTAAGTCTTTTTCTATCTATCAAATCATCCTAGGACGTCCCCTCCATTAATACAACTTATGAGCACATGCCTAAAAGCTTTCACTTAAGTTCAATCGGCCTTATGTATTTATCGCTCATCGCTGATCACTTTTGAAATGTATGTTTCAAATCAGCGATGAGAGATGAGGTGATATCTCTTTGATATCGCTCATCATGAATTGTTCCTTGAACTTCTAATTGCAAATAGTGATGAGTGAGGTTCTTAATGGATCACTTATTGCTAATTATTTTTGAATTCTTAAATTTGTAATAGCGATGAGTGATGACATCTAGCTTTATGATCATATTTTCATTGCTTATTGTAAATTTGTTATGAAGATATTGTTTCAAATTAGCGATGAGTGAGGAGATGAGTTTCTAATTGCATCACATCTCGCGGATTTTTTTTTGAGTGCTAAGTTTTGGATTAGCGATATGTGATATGCAATAATATTAGCATAATCTCTCATCGCTAATTGCTTGCAAACCTTATGAGGAGGATTAGCGATGAGCGATGTGGTTCCTATTAAGAAGGTTTCTCTTGATAACTTGAATACATCTTATTTGCAATATCTTTTTGTGCCATTAACTGTTTATGCAGGTGTATGTGTCAATATATAGTGCTTTTATCTCTTTTCATTGATAAAAGCCAAGGTTCAAAGTTGAATTAGTGAGGAGCGATGGAGATGAACGTGATAAAAAAACTAGCTGTAGATCTAAGGGTTGAGATTTTATCGCATGAAGCACTTGCATCGCTGATAAAGTTGGATGAGAATGAAGTAAATCAGTGACTGATGACAACCACTACATGAAGAGGTAACATAGCAAAATCCTGAGGATTTCGTATAAAGCAAAAGGGAAGGTGGTGAGGTGGATCAATAACCATTGATATAGTTTTAAAGATGAAGGATCAACAATCAAGGTTTAAAAATGAATGACTAATTGTCAGTTCGCTCGTGCGAGCTTACTATCAACTATTAATGGTGACATGCTCCCATCTCAGTCATAACATAAAGTAGATATCTAGTTTATCGTGCATCCTAATTCGTTGGCTAGCAGAAAGAATACTAGAAGCAAAAGAATTTGTGAGGAGAGCTCTAGAAGTTATCAACAACTAGAGTGACATTGCTTTCACCCAGGTAAGCAAAACTAATATCTCCTTCTAATTGAAGTAGTGAAGTGAATACCCTAGAAAGTTGGTAGGAAAACTGGGGGAATTAGCAATTTATTCATTTCTAGTAGTTTCAATTTGGTGATTGAGCACTATCTAAATTGTGAAGGAAGGTGTCCTATTCAATAGTAGTGTTTTGTCTTGTCATAATTGTGAAGGGTTTTATTTGGCTGTAAGAAACTGTAAACCCTAGTTTCCATTTTCTTTACAAGCATAAGTGACCTAGAGCCTAGTGAATCTAGTATTAGACTGGAAAGGAAACTAAAATAAAAGAGGGTTAAAAGACTCAAAAATCAACATGCTTCAGTTGAAATTAAGCCTAAACTAGTGACTATGTCTAAACATTCACCAAGTACTGTTGGAAATATGTGTCTCAATCCCACAAGCTGAAACCTCTACTGGAGCCAAGTTGGTGTGACATATTCTATGTCTGGCCGACAAGCAGATTTGTAGCCTTATGTTTTGTACAGGTCACTGTGACCTTACATAATTCTTGCTGAACGGTTACACACTGGAGTTTTCGGTGTGACATGTTGTGTTCGCTGTTATCTCTTACTGCGTGGAGATCTCTGGCTGACATGCCATTCTATCATTAATCGGGGAGACCCTTGGCTGTAAGGCTTAGTTCGGGGTGAAGTCCCAGCGACATGATTGTCTCACCGATAGTGTTTTCTATTGAAGTCTTCGGAGAGAGTCTAGGGTGTTCGGTAAGAAATCTTACCGATATGGATGTCTTGCCGATAGTTTTTTACTAGGGACATCGGTATGACTTGAACACTCAGGAAGATCTCTTGGTGATAGTTGGTGTGTCTCACTGATGGTATTCCCTTGGAGTAGCTCAAGGTGATTGGTATGAATCCTTGGCGACTCTTGGGGTCTTTCCAATAGTAGTATGGCTTTGGAGTAACATAAGAGAGCTCAGGGAAACCTCTTGGTGAGCAGTAAGTCTTGCCGACCGTTCGGTGCTCGATATAACATAAAGACCTCATAGTAAAGTCTTAGTGATGGAAATTTGTCTTAGCGATGAGGATGTCTATTATTGGTATGACTTGAGACCTCTGTAAGAAATCTCAGCAAAGGATGATAAGTCTCATCGATAGTTGAATACTCCAGAGGAACTATTGAACATTGATGTAACCTCCTGGAGATAGTAATAAGTCTCATCGACTGTTGGATGCTTCAGAATAACATGAAGGCTCGATGGGATGTCTCAGTGAAAGTGATATGTCTTGGCGACATGGTGAAGCCTGAGCGATAGCTCTCTGGACTTGATGTAACATCTTGGCGATTAGGATGACTCTTGGCGACATCGATGATTGAGTCTTGTGGCATCGTGGAGACACAATTAGTGTCTCACCAACATGCCAACATAGGTTGATCGCTTTGACTAAAAGAAGACCTTCCTACATGGTGTCTCATGGACCAATCAGAGGAGTTGAATGGGAACCGTTGGAAGACAGTTTGTTGTGGCAGTTCTGAGAGGAAGCTCGACAGACAGGGGTGACATGAATATACTCTGAGATTGCAGATGATGTCTTGTTAGAAGATGATTCGAAGGATCAACGGATTGCTATGTGGTTGTATAATCAGAGTGATTTCTATTCTATAAAGTTTGTAACTTGAAGGTTCCTGTACAAGATTGATCATTGTGAAAGCTGCTGTAATCTGGCATTAGAAAGATAAGTCAGAACTCTGTATGTAATTCTTTGTTACTGTAATACAAAGTGACTTCTCTTGGTGTGGTGGGTTTTTCTCCTGTAAGGGTTTTTCCACGTATATCTGGTGTCCATATGTGTGTGTCAAATACTTTGTTTCTGTTATCTCTTTCATGTGCATCTTAATTGGACTGTAATTGTAATTTTAAAAGGTATCTCTGCATTCTTCCCTAAGGTTTTGACGTTAGGAGAGTTGTTTTCGCATCTAATTTTCCTTACAAGTACTCCTACAACATCCAGTAGGTCGAGAAGTGAAAAGAAGGAAAAAAATTATGCAAGAGGCCTCTGAAGGTGTCAAAGAAGGAGGGTCATGAATTGGTAAAAGTCCCACATGACAAGTTGCTATGACCACTAGGTTAATTGATAATGCTAGAAAAATTGGTGAAAAAACCCAACCCCAAAGTGGATGGCAATTGTTTCAGTATGCTTTCAATGAGCGAAATTATAGTAAGCCTGCATGCTATTTATGGAGGTTGAACCTTGGAAGGTTGGAGGTTCCAAATGTGTTTGTAGAAGTTGATTTAATGATGGAGCTAGCAAGGAATATAACCCTAATGATAGGACAATCAAAAGTGAGAATGGTGATATAATTCTGGAGGTGACAAAGGATAAGATGATAGATGTATTTGGGTTAAATCCCAATTACACTACAAAGTTCAGGCAAGCTAACTTGTATGTTGAATATGAAAAGAGAAAATTTTCTTTCAAAGAAGTACTACTTGAATAGCACAGAAGGATGAGGGAAAGATTTACTGCTAAGGATGTTGAGTCTTTTGAGTGTGAGGAATTTGAAGATTATTTCAAAAACACTTATTATTGTTTAAATCAAGTACTGGCTCAGGATTTTGAAGTTAGGATAGCTCCCAATTTACTGGTGATGGTGGTAGATATACAAGAATACAATCGAAACACTGGTTTTGATTATGCTATCTTTGTTGATGAATGAATGCATAAGGACTTTTTCAATTTGAAAAAGGAGGTGGTCCCTTTGTGTTTTACTCATTACTCTTTATTGATGCATATGCTCCTATGGGAAGGTGATTATGAGTGGAAAAGGAATTTAAATCTAAAAGTTTAGGACAGTGAGAATAATGCTATCCTTGTACAAATGTGGAGATACATTTGGGATCAAGATTGATCCAATTCCAACTACATCTTATTTTCCAATGTTGTAAGATATGGTATCTTAGAGTCATTAGGTGTAATACCTAGATTCATACTTTCTCCAAAAATTTGAAGTGTTATGCCCCCAAAGGCTGTATCAGGTTCTAAAACAACACATAATTGGGTTGACTGGTTTCTATATTCTCAATACACTTTGATCAGGGCATATGGAGCTAAAGTGGAACCTCATTGTCTACCCTTGTATGTCTCAGATAGGTTTTCTTTCATGGAGATCATGTGGAAAATTGATGTTATGGATTATGAAATGTTTAAAAAGGTTAGAAAGGGCACTGTAATACATTCTCAATGTACTTTTTCTTATTTCAAGATTACTGCCCCTGAGGGGTATGAAAAATTGGGCATTATGGTGAATAATCTTAGAATGCCTATTAATGAGACTAGATTTTTTGATCCAGAAGGATTTGTGGCAAGAATAAGAAGACAAAAGGGCTTAGGCATCATACATCATGAATTCTTCTATAGAGATGATGTACTAAGAAATCTAACAAGTGATGAGGCTGTCAGGGCTAGGAAAAGAGAATGGATGGCTATGACAAACCTTGAGGAGAAGATTATGAAAAGGAATGCCTTCTAAATTAGTCTATACAATGTAATTGCAAACCCCTAGGAGAGGGCCTTTATTGTGATAAGGGATTGTTAATCTGGTGAGTTTCAGGTGAAGGTAATAGAGGTTGTAGACAAAGCCAAAGTCCTCTTAGAACAACAGCGACATCAACAAGCTATGGATATCCCAAAACAACATGTAGATGTTCAAGAGGTCAAGGAGGAAAAAATCACAAAACATGTGCCAAAAAATGAGGAGGTGGAGCATAAATTTCCCCTTCCTCATATTGAAGAAACTCATAGTTCAGATGTTCCTCCTGACAAGATTGTCAAGTGGCAGTATGACAAAGAAAATGATGATGATCCCAGGATTAGGGAGTGTGATGAGTTTTTGGCTGATGATAAATTTGTGCAGACCAAAGAATTTCAGGAGTTTATGATTCAACAGTGGAGTAAGGAAATAAAAGAGAGAATTGAATCAACCCAAGTCAATGCTAGCCCTTCTCATCAGGAGGAAGCTGAGAAAGTAGAGGAAGAGAAAATTAGGGCTGACATTGCAGCTATTACTCCCACTGAAGCTCGAAGAATTGTTAAAGGTAGTGGAATCATGTTGTTACCAGGATGTACTATCACTGCTGCCATAGCATATGATGCAGTTAGGAGAGATCCTCAAGTTTTGATATCTGAAGATCAATTTGAGGATAAAGTATTTGGTTTTGGATATAGTCCAAATTTGCATACTCTTGAAATTTGGTCTATGACACCTAATACTAGTAAACATGAGGTTTCTAGGCCTATTGAAGAAGTTATTGGTTCACTAGTGGTTAAGAGAGCTACTGACATAACTCCTATCTAGGCAGCTGAGTTAACTACACATGCTACAATGCTTAGTGTGGATACTGCACATATTTCTCATAAAAAATATGAATCCTTGGTTAAGGAATATAATAAGGCCTTGAATGAGCTGAATCAAATGAGAGCCACTATTCAGGCTACTCAGAAAATAATTACTCAAACTTCTTCTTCTTCTTCATTTGATATATCTACACAAGATAGGGAGACTTTGGACCTAAGAATTGATGATTTTAAAGGAAAGTTAACTATTAAGAAGGAAAATGTCAAGCAGGCCAAACTGGAAATAGTTAGGGTGGACAATGAAATTTTTGAGGATGTGTTGAAGCATAGGGCAACCAAGTTGTTCCATAGGGCTAATGATATTTGGGCCACGTATAAGAATATTCATGAGCCAAATACAAAGTATATGCAAGTACAGGAGGCCTTTAGGAATGAATGGAATAGTTGGATTGCTAGGGTAAATGCTTTGGAAGAAATGATGCCAAAAATGAAAGAGGATCCTGAGGCACCCACAAATATTCTTTACATCTTGAAAACTATTGAATCAATAAATAAGATAACTACCTTCCATGGAAAGTTGGGTATACAACTCCAGAATAAGTTGAAAATATTCAAGGAGATGGAGGAATGTGGTATGCCTCAAATATTGAATCCAAAAGGAGAACAACATCCATTTGACACCTAGAAGATAGATTTGTGAGGAATGCTTGGAGCGGCTATGATGACCTTTTATATCACTAATTACATCTTGCTCAATTCAAACATTAATACAATTGTGGAAATTGAATAAAAAATAGATATATTTGTTAAAGAAGCCATGATTTTGATTGATGCAAAGTACTCCAAGTATATTACTAAGGTGCAAAATTTATTGAATGTTAAATGGCCCACTGAGGAGGAATACAATACTTGGTTGGAGAAATACACAAAATGAATATGTGTGTGGATCATCGAATAAGGATAATAATGGATAGGAGAGGAATAATACATAGCACGAATGTAGTATAGATTAGTCATTTTGTATAACATGATAGAATATTATTCTCTCCTTAATTTTAAATGAATAACATGTGGTGCTAATGTGGATTAAAAAAATTGACTCTTTTTTTCTTTCCTTTCCTTGCTTCATAAGTTTTGTTGTTTTGATTCTCCCACAGTTGGCATTTTGAACACATAGAGAATATCTTGTAACTGATGTAACAAACTAATGATGTCTTTTGAGGTGGGACCTGTTTCCCATTAAGAGTTGAGGTTAATTCTGCCTCATGTTTATTTGCTCCACCTAAAGACTCAGGTATAACTGAAAGGGGAATAAATTGTTGCAAGTGGTCCAATGGGATCATCACATGTGTGCTATCTAGTTTGAGGATTTTTTTCTCCTTCATCTCTATAAGAAGGAATTCAGGATCAGCAGCACGAGAGTTGAATTTTTTTTGAGTTAATACTGTTAGTTTGTCAAGATAATATGAAGCAAGTTTTATAGTCTTTGTTTTAAGTTTGTTTTGGAGTTCATACTTATGCATGTAAGATTGATAATGATATAAAATTTATAATACAAATTAATATAGGTTTTGTGGTTATTATCTCTCCTTGTATGTGTGTTATGAGTTATAATTGAAAGAAATATAGAATTTATTTCATTTATCTTTTTCATTATCTGATGGATGTTTAGTTTCATGCTTGCTTATTGATTCAATGAATTGATGTAAGTGCTTGTATGAGATTGATAACTTATAAGAACTATGTGCTAGGTTATGTGTAAGAAGTAATAATACTAAACGTCACAAAGGAATGTTGTAATGCAATATTTCTTGGGGTTATAGGTGCTATTGTCTAAATTGTTATCAGGTTATATAGATTGGTATTGACTCGGTGCTTGGGATAAAGACACTAGTTCATGCAGAATATTTGTGTTACATTGATAGTGTTGATTCACTAACTACACAGTCTTTTTTAAAATTAAGGGTATACTATTGTTGTTGTTTTTGTGTTCGAAGTCTACTCTCTCATACTTGATATATATAACATTGATATGTAAGCTTCCAACTTAATTTATGTATATTATTAAGTGGTATCATGAGAGATATTTGTTATTGACAATGTATTTGATTGTAATTGTGAAAAGTCTTTAGGTATACATTGTGGGATCACCCTCTCAGGTTTTATGGAGCCCAAAGAGTAGGAATAGAAGTTTAGCAACTTTTATTCGTTTGTTGGACAATCCTTATGGAATTACTGATAATTGGAGATGGAAAAATCCATAGGTATTTCTGAAGATTAGTTTGGTTCTTAAAAAATAACCAACATGCCCTAGGTGGCGTCTTAGTCCTGACCCAAAAATCAAGGACACTCAGACATAATCATTAAATTATCATTTTACCTTTGATATTTGTTAGGATTATCCAGAAAAGATATAATTTATTGGGGTTTTGGATACAAAATAGGACCAATTGAGACATAAATAGGGATAAACAAAGCATGGTGGGCTGAAACAAGTGTGAAAATGCAAGGGTGTGAATTTTCCTACACTACATTTTTCCCCACTTTAGTGAGAGGATGACCCTGCTTCATAATCACATTGAAGGAGTGAACCACACAATCAAGAGGGGCTAAAATATAGAAATGCTAGTAAGATAGGATGACAAGAATCAAGAGGGTGGCCAAGCCCCTAGGATCAAGATCCTATGGAAAACTAACATAGGCACAAAGGAACACACATGAAAATGATATATGAAGCCATAACCAGATAAAAAAAATACACCATCAAAGATAGAAAATGGAAAAAGGGAAAATAAAAAAATGCAATGGAACAAGCTTTGATTAGTCGTCCAACGTGTTGTGGATCGGGTGTAGGCTATTTTTCCAAAAAGGTTTACAAGTGGAATGTGTTGTCCACCATGCAAACAAAACACATGCTCACAAGGGCTAGAGAAGCTAGGTGTTCACTAGGTAAGCCCCAAGAGGTCCATATCAAAGTCATACCCCCATGAATTTGATAGGGAAAAAGAAATGCATGCTCACAAAGGCTAGTGAAGCTAGGTGTTCACTAGGTGAGCCCCAGGGGACCATATCAAAGACATACCTCCATGAATTTAATAAGTTACAAAAATAAAATGAAACATGAAAGAGGGATGTTCAAAGTGGTTTTTACTAGTTCATGTGAGTTATTAATCTTAGGGGACATGTTGTGTAGTTTTTGCACACACCCCTGCTGAAAGCAGAAACCCTCTTTTGCTTTCGTTCTTGGTGTTTTGGCCCTTTTATTTTGAGGATTTGGTTGCCTTGGCATGTGCCCAAATGATTAACTCACTCATGCAAATGCCCCTTTTGAGGAAACACTTTGAAAATATTGTGTTCTGGGACTTATTTCGAGTTTTCCTTTGTTTTCGAGAAAATTCCCTCTAGGCGGAATTCTCCGAACACTTTCAAAACCCGGTGGAGGCTATTTTCTATTATTTTTAGAAATTCTAGGATTTCACAAAATTTCGTCTGGTCTAGATTTTTTTGAAATTCCGTTGTGCCTTTGGATTCCTGAGCCTACTGTCTTTTCGACACATTTATGTCTCTTGTATGATTTTGCAGTTTGCTTTTATGGGACTTAATTATGATTTATGAGGAGAATTTCATGTCCTTTTCCTTGTTGTGAGATTTGAGGAGCTTGTTTTTGAGTTTCTATTGCTAGATCATGCATTTGAGATTGTGATTGATCATTGCAGTAGGGTTTTTTGGTGTCTGCTTTCATTCTGCTTGAACTTCAAGGTTTCTTGCCAGTTGCTACTATTTCAATTTCTTTGCTCTCATGGTATGTACATGCTACCTTCCCTTTTAATAAATAAATTGAATTTTCTTAAGGGTGTGCATGTGTGTATGCTTTGAGTCAAGATTTTGATGTGGTGGAGTCTAGTAGTGGGGCTAGGGTTTCTAGTTTCGGGTTCAATGCTCTTCCCTACAACTCACTTTGCCTTTCCTTCTACAGGATTGTGATTCAATGTGGTTAATCATTGCTTTGTTTGAATCTTAGCTTGATTTCATGCTTTCTCATGTCAAGCTCTGGTTTGACCTAGAAATCCCCGACCTTTGATAAAATCATGTCTTGGGTGAAGTGAAACTTGTTGTCCATTGTCCAATCTGATAATCATCCTCTTTTAGTTGGGTCATGGGAGAATTTGTGTGAAGAATAGTAGAAATGAAAATGACGAGTTAGGATTCAAGATGTGCTATCATGGCAATTTCTTAGGGTTTTCCTATTTGAAATCAGTCCTCATATTGATTGGATCTCATTTAGATAGATTGGAAACTTGGATTGTTCATCTTGCACTTTGGACAAATTAAATCCAAAGCTAAATCCCCAACTTGCTAATCGTTGGATCAATCTGAGCGAAATCCTAATGAAGTCAAATATTTCGGGTTTTCAGACACCTCACAGATTTCCTTCACTTTGAAACTTTCCTGATTTTTCCATCACTTTATCAATTTCCCGAAAGTATGCTTAAAATGTGAAAATCACATTGGCTTCGTGGAATTTTGTTTCCTCGGGATTTTACCGAAACTTCTTTGCCCCTTCATTTTCTCAAAATTTGTGAACTATTGTTATTTTTGCAGATTTTCGTCCTGAGCAAAATTCTCTAGAACCTTGTTGAAAATGAAGAATTGAGGGATAGTATGAGTTATTAACTAATGATTGTGCACCATATGATCAATTTGAGTTATTTAAATATGTGTTATTTATTTATTAGTTAATAAGGGTTGATTAAATGATTGATTGGAAGTTTTTGTGTTTATTTCACTGAATTCCGTTTGGCTTGGAGTTTCCCAAAATTCCTCTCTGGCTTGAATTCCATGAGAGGACTAAAATTTTGAACTTTGAAGAAAGTAATCTTTATGAGATTCTGGGGATTTTTTTCACCATGGGACTTGTACTAAGGATTAATATATCGTTTATGATGGATTAGTTTGAATTTCATGTGGTGATGGATATTTACTATAGTCTCTTTATTGAATGCAGGTGGAATCAAGTCAAGCTATTGCTAGCATAACCAAAGGCAGAATAATGGATCCAAGTGCTAAAGGGTCTACTATCTCTGAGGCTTAAAGAATTAAAATGGAAATAAAGAGCAGAATCCCAGAGAGCAAGCCGACTTCCATTTTGGTCAGAGGTTACCGATACAAATGTTGGGCTATGGGATTATGAAGAATTTAAGGCAAGGATGGTGTTGATGTGTCCGATGGCACAACAATGTGTAAACGTAATATTGCTACTCTGTTTCTCCTGAAAGAGAAAGATAATCACATTGATATATTATCTCCCAAGGTCTTTGTAGTTGGTTCTCAACTGTGTTGATGTTGCTCAATGGTCAATGTAACAATAATGTTCAAGGGGCCTGCTAGTGTTGAGCTTCTAGATTGTTCTGAGATCAAACATAAACTTTAAACCTACTCTAACTAGAGTTTTTAAAGAAACAAAAAAAGATGGATCAGAGCTTTGGAACATAAAAGAATGTTAATTCATCCAAATTAACTAGACTCGTTACCTTTCAAGGAATTCCTAACTAAAACTGTAGAACAAAATTAACTTGTGGCTAACACACAATTTCATTCATTCATAGTGCTGATTTCAATAACAGATTGCAAGTCACCATTTAAACAAAACATCAAATAAAACTTCATTCCTTGAAAGTTTCTCAAATCAAATGATTAAACCAAGATAAACAACATTCTGAAACACAATCTGAAGTAGATTTTAATCTGGTTGCTTCTATTGTTAGTGAAACAAATAAGCAATATTTACAAATTTGGCACAATCACCAGTGTACAAAAATCCATGACTCCAAATTGTTTCCATCTATACTAATAAAACTTGAAAAATACATTACAAGCTTCTGTTGAATCTAACTCCTAACTAAGAAGGAAAAAGAAGCTCCTATTACAAAGAATCAGGATGCAATTCTGTCTCTTCTATCTTTTCTAAAACTCCTACTTCCTCCTCTAACTTTTTTTAACTCTCTAACTTTCTTACTTTTTTTTCTAACACTTCTAACTCTACAACCTCTACTCCTTTACAAAGAGGAAAAAAATGAAATATATACAGAGTGGACCAAAAAGAAGAATGAGTTGGCCCCTGTCTTAGGGTTTACAAAATATCTACTGATTGTAGGAGGGTTGGCCCTTAGATCTTTTGAATAAAGTTGGTTCTGCCTTAAATGCGCATCTGTGCTGTCCATATTGGTGAAGGATTGTTCCGGGGATGATCTTAGATCTTCTGCAACTACAACATTAACTACCTTCCTCCGTGTCCATCTTCGACCTCCTTTGCATAGCTACTTTGAATGCTCCAAAGCATCACCATTAATACCGATATGCCTTTCACCAATAGACCTCACAACTGTCCTTGTGACTCATAGTTTCTTCCCCTTTTTTGCCTTTCTCGCCGCTCCAGATCCTTCAGCCCCTTGACCATCTCTGGAAGTAGCACCAGGCCTCTCTTTAGATCTAAACATCATCACCTGAGCTGATCCATCGCCTTTTGATCTTAGAATGAGTCCATGTCGTTTGCATTCTGTTGGTATTCTTCAAGGTGGTAGTCAATTAGTCAATGGCTCACATTCAACTCCTTTCGATTTGGGCAAAAAAATGCCACGCTAGATTCCTGGGAAGTCAAAAGTGGTCCACATTAAATCGCATGTCGATGAGACACTAATTGTGTCTCCCCGATGCGATTATTCCTCTCTTAGCAGCAATCAGCGTGACACATAACGATCAGTGAGACTTCGTACCGGGGTGCACAAGTTATATCGATATCCATTGTGGTCACCGAGACAATCGCCATTGGACAGACATCATAGCGAGCCCAAAAAATTTGGCCAGGAGTCTCTTCGATGTCCACCTTGTGAACAAACGTCGATGAGACACTACCGAGTTGGCAAGATGTTACCCTGAACTCACTTCACCTCGGCGAGACCATCGCACTCGGGAAGACATCTCCCTAAGCCCATTCTTATTCTCTGAGCTTGATCCCTCCTTTTATTTTGGTGAGACCTCATACCGAGTTCAAACATTACACCGAAGGCACAATCCCTTCGGTGAGACCAACAACCATCGGTGAGACAAACAACCATCGGTGAGACATCTCACCGAGTTCATTTCATTTCGGTCAGACTTTATTTATTCACTGGGACGCTATGGAAAAATCATCCCACTCTCATCAAGCTCAAAACCTTTCTTTCGGTGAGACTTTGACGGATCGGCGAGACCCTTCGTCGATATTATCTCCCGTCAGCGACACTTTCTTCCTTCGCCGTGACATTACACCAAATTCACCTCTTTCACCGAGAGCTCATTTCATGTCATGGAGACTCCTTCGGGTCAGTGAGACCTTACGCTGATGCCATTCTCCTGTCACCGAGATCCTTTGTAGTCGGCCAGACATCACACCGAAGGGAGAACCCATCGGTGAAACCTCCATGCTTCGGCTAGAACTCATGGGGAATACAAATCTTTCTCCCCGATGCGGCCCTTCGAACAACTGTCGGCAAGAGTTACGCTAAAGGAATAACCTTCAGCGAGATATTTAGCAGTTAGGGAGATATCATACCAAAGTAATTCCCTCTTGCTAAGACCCTCATTTTATGTTCGGTGAAACTTTTCCATTCAACTAGACCTCATGGTGAAAGTAGAGCACTCTCCCTGATGTCATTCTATTTTGGCAAGATTCCACCCTGTCGGTGAGACCTCTTACTGTTATCACCATCCTCTCACCGAGCTCAAACATCATTTCAGTGGGACTAATAACCATTGGGGAGAGATCTCCATGATGACACCTCCTTTCACCGAGACTCTTCAGGTCGGCAAGACTTCGTGCTGAAAGTAAATCTTTCCTAGCGAGATCCCTTGATGACATCCCTCTTCGGTGTGACCCATGTCAGCGAGACCTTTTGCTGAACTTCAAACATTACACCGAAGGGAGAGAAAATTTTGGTGAGACTTTTCCTCTTTGGCTAGACCTTATGCTGAAGGCATAACCCTTTTGCTGAGACTTCTTCGTGTTGGAAGGACATCTCCCTGAACTTATTCCATTCTCCCCAATGACAAACCTTTCTTTCGGTGAGACTCTGATGAATCTGCGAAACCCTTCGCCGAAGACACTCCATTTCGCTGAGACATCTCGCAATCATCCAGACATCACACCGAAGGGAGAACCCTTCGGCGAGACCTACTTAGTCGCTGAGAGCTCATAGTGATGATACCTTCTTTCGTGAGACCCTTTCCGATCGGCGAGACACATAGAAACTCATAGCGATTGAAATGTCTCGGCGACCCTTTGGATTTCAAATGAACAGAACCAAACTACCAGTCGGCTAGACAACAGGAGGGTCTCAGCAACTTTTTCCTTGAGGAGGTTTATGCTGAATGGGACTGAGGCATGCTTTACAACTGACTTCCTTGAGAGACATCTTCAGATGAGTGATTCAATCCTGCAAAACAAATACCTCAGTTAGTTATTAGGGTATATAAAATACACTATCATAAAATATACTATTGCTTATGATTATTTCATTCAATTTTTAGCAAGAAGAAAACCAACTCAAGGTAAGATAGAACCAAAATCTGATAAAACAAAATACAAACCCAGGAGGAAAATGAAGGAAAATTCCCAAGACCAAAGCCAATAAACAAAGGCAACAAAAGAAAAAAGAGAAGGGGGACCCATTTTGTTCTAGAATAAAATGGGGTGGTTGTGCAAGGCATAATAGATGGCAACTAAGAACCTCACTTTGTTGGCCAAAAGGATATTGTAATCAGGGTTGACGCATGTAGCTAGATTCCCTCCTACAGTTCAGTGTTAATAGTTTGTGCTTGAATGTGTTAGGTACTATGACAGGGGCACATAGAGGATAGTTGGTCCTAAAGGAAGGATTGTGGCAAATCTTAACCCTGTTTCTATAGCCCAGACCTTTGACATGCTCGACAAGTCTCATGTAGTGGGTTTTGATATGGATATAGCGAAGTACTATGATGAAAATGTCATCAAATCCCAACAATTCATAGATTCCTGGCTAGAAAAACCCAAGTCCCACTTCTCCAAGCTACCCAAGAAGCTATTCAAAGCTAATTTTAGGAAGAAATACTATGATGCTATCACACTTCTTAGTAGGGTGGTGGGATTAAAGAGTGCAGGAGTATTTGAAAATTGGATGTTCCATGTCATTTTAAGGATGGAGTAGAATGTTGAATACCATTGAGCAGGCATTATAAGTGCAATGATACATGAGCAAATGTGTAATGTCCTAAAGATAAAGACCTTCACAATGACCTCCTACTTGGTTTATGTACTTGCAAGGTTCCATCCATACAAAGGGCTAAGCACAAGGGGTGTGTTTGGGAAAGATGTAATTTATGAAGTATACCCACAATTGCACTTGGGTGGAACAAGTTATAGGAGGGTAAATGATGCATTCACCATGTACATCACCAGGCTATTGCAAGGTGTAGAGCATATTCGAATCTCAAATAATGCTAATGAATTAATCAAGAGGTTTGGAGCTTGGTTTATCTAGTTACTTACCTTTTCATATATATAAATAGATGGTTGTTAGAGGGCTCCGTACAGTCTCCCTAGATATCCCAAAGATCATATAATACTCCTTGAAGTCACAAGGCAGATCTATGATTTTGATGCAATTGTCAAGAACGATAAACATAAGACCGGATTTGGTGGTGATTTTCCTTTGAGGATAGGTAGTAGTGAGGCCTGATCCTCTATTAATTTGGCCCATGCTTCTGAAGAAGAAATGAGTACTCTAGGTCTATCTTTCCATTCTAAGAGATCCACATTTGATAGGACTTCTGAGGCATAGAAGAGGGCTAGCAGAGAATACAGTCACAAGGATGATATAGAGGATTACTAGGCCAAGAAAAATGATGAATTTGAAATTAGGAAAAAGAAGTTCTCCAAGTTACCAGTAAACTGAGTCTAGCTATACAACATAAAGGCCATTCCAGATCATGTTGAATATGATGGATATTTGATTTAGGGCCATGACTATGAAGTTGTGAAATATAAACCAGTTTGAGAAATAGACTAGCTGGAGGAAGAGAAGACATAGTTGGAAAAAATCATGACTCCCATGATCAAGTACACTAAGTTGTGGCTCAAGCACAAGATGTGGGAGTTGGAAAGTGAGGGTGTGCAATGCACCTATGATATAATGGGAGAATTGGAGTCTCTTTCTACTTATGAGGAATCATCTAGCAAGATCCTAAGGGTAAGGCTAAGGTGAGCTCTCCTTTAAAAGTAAAGATTAATGATACTCAGGCGGAGGAGGTAGAAGAAGCAGAAAATCAAAGAAAACCTATTGCTAAGAAAGTGAAACACATTTCAAAGATGAAAAAATCTGCAAAGGATGAAGTTGAGAAAGAAGGAAAAGAGGGTAGTGCTTCTATGCCTAAGAGAAGAAGAATAGTGATATTGCCAAAGAGAGAGAAGGAAACTTCTAAGGCAGGGGATGAAGTTAACCCACTAGTAGTCAATGTGGAAAGTTCAAGATAAAAGACACAGGTGTACATAAGAAGATCAAGAACTCCATCTCCTAAAGATGGTGTGCCAAAGAAAAGTGCTCACACAACTACTCCTGCCATTGAGCATGATAATTTCCCTCCTCATGATACTCACAATGTACCAGGTGAATCCAAAGATGCAAAGGATTACCAAGATCAAGGAGGAGAAGAATTCCAAAAGGGTGAACTCTACAATGCTGATGTAGAAATAGAGAAGGTATTGCAGTCTCCTCTGGTCACTTATGAGGATTCACCTAGAGGAAATGAAGAGGATAGAGCTCCTCAGAGAGAGGAAATTCCAATTAGGAATCCTTCACCAGTACATGAAGAAGAAGAGCATGATAAGTGAAAATAAGATAAAGTTGAAGAGATTCTTGAGAAACAAGATTTCAATGAAGATATACACAAGGTTCAATAGGATGTGGTTGGACAGGGTAATGTACAAACAAATTCCACTGTTCCAGGTTGGTTGGACAAAGAGTTAAAGAGTAAATAGATTGTGCTAGATGATACTCCTCCCAACTGGGATGAATTACTGGCAAATATAGGAAAGGGAAAAGCAAAGAAGAAAGCCAGGGTTATCTCCAGGATCAAGAGAGATGAAGCAAATAATAGGGTGGTTCACATTGCTACTCTTGCTTTTGATAAGAATAAGGATGATGTGTCTAGTAGTGATTACACTGTGCAAACTATCAACTTAGGGCCTACTTCCATGGAATAGGAGATTGAAGAATATGAAGGCTCTAGTGCTGTAATCTTGGGTAGATTGAGGAAAGAGGTACAAACCAAGCAAGAATTAAAGAAGGAGAATGAGAATTGAAGAAGTATTTGTAGGACTTGATGAAACCCTTGCAGTCTATCGGCCAGGTTAGTTCTTCATCATCTACAATAAATCTCCTACCAGAAGAGACCATAACTGAGTTGGAGAAGATGAAAACCACTACACATGCCACAATGAGCTAGTTGTAGGCAGTTCAAGCTAAAGGAGACAATTCTATCAAAGACATCCTTTCAAATGGTGGGGATGCTATTAGATCAATAGATTGGTTAAGGAATGTACTAGCTCAGGATAGGGAGCATGTAGACCTCTTGTTGCAAAATACCAAAACCATCATGGAATACACTGAAGACAAAGTGGTAAGTGATGGAATTTTTCCTTCATCCAAAGCTGCAAAAACCTAGGAATGATTTGAAGTTTTGCAAATAAGGAATTTTTTTTTAAAGAAGGTACATAAGCAAGGGAAGAAAATTGAGGAAAATCTAATTGAGATCTACAAAAAATGCATTTCTTTGAACTTATGACATGAAGAAAAAGGTTTGCACCAAAACATCTGGGCTTGGAGCAATTGAGAAAATGGTGGCGTGATATATATTTTCCAATCAATGAGGACCCAGTCACTAAACATCAGTTAGATGATGTAGCCACATACATTGTAGTAATGGATAAGTATCAAACCATGAAGGTGGATTGGGATAAAGTTGTAGAATAGTCAAGAGAGGACATTAAGTCCATTGAAACGAGAATTAAAGTTTTGGTTATTCCACCTATAGCTGACTTGAAGAAGATATTTTTTATGGTGCAAAATAAGATGGAGCGAGCTAAGGACAAAGGGTGGAGCAGTTAATACAATGCCGCATTGGAATTTTTTCTTCCCCATTATTTCTCTTCCTCCTTGACATGCATTGGACCGGGCTATGTTGGAGATCCCAAGCCAACCTGGATGGAGTACACGTATTTAATGTACACTTTATTTTATTTTCAATTTCCCTTGGCCGACTTGTTTTAGGGGCCAATTGTTTTGTAACCCTATTTGGGCTGACATAATATGTAATCTCTATAAATAGGGTTAGTGTCTCATTTGAAAGGGCTAGATAATTTTTAAGTTTGGAATGAATTAAGTAGTATAGTAAGAGTTAGAGCTAGGAGTTAGTTCATTTTGAGCAAGTGTTGTAACACAGAACATTGGAATTGTTGCTATTATTGGATGATTCAATACAATTGAAGACATTGTGCTTTGGTGATCTCTCTTGTGTTGACTTATCTTGCATGGTTCTTGTAGTTCTATCTTTTGAGATTGTTTGAGAAATATTGGCATAAGTTAGATTTAGAGTTAGATTTGATTCAATGGTGTTTATGGTTTGATGCTTGAAGTGTTTGTAGCGATCCCTAGTCCATACTTTTTGTAGCTAGCTAATTGTTAGTTGCTTTACAAAGTTAGCCTGGACTTTTATATTCGTTGTGCTTAGTTGAATTGTGGATATTTGTTCATTTCAATTGCAATAGGGTTGTTTTGGATGAATGTTCATAATCTAAAAATCTTTAATGCCTTAGAAAATTGTACTATTTCTGTAAGATTACAGATTCATCTGGGTCAATTAGGAATCAATTTCTGAGGGATTGGTCCATTTCAACTATTTTATCATTTGCATTGTTAATCTTAGGGCTAGTGCTTAATTTAGAAATCTCTCTAAAACCTTTATCTCTTTTTCTATTTATTTTATCATTTGGGTTAGATTTAGGATTTGAAGTTTCACCATATCACTAGATTTGATAAATTTGAATTCAGTATTTTCTTGTAGTAAGGTCCTATTGTGATTACTAACAGTTTCACATTTATCAATGTGTTGTTTATGTATTGTCAAGACCTGACATTAGAGACCTTGGGGTTATCTCTTGAGGCTTGCTGATAGAGATTTACCTCTCAAGAGAGATAGGATTTCAATATTTTTTCTGAATTGTTGCCATGAAAAAAACACCATCAACAGATTGTCGCTAGAAGGAGGGCCTAAATAAGCAAGCTAGATCAATTTTTGTCTACCATTTCTCCTAAAAGATTCAAAAGAAGACCCAAATCTACTCCAGGGGAAGAGGAATTTCAAGAGTTGCAAGCTCCTACTAGGTCAAGAAGGACCAGAAGAAGGAGAGAATCATCATCCACCCAACCACTTCCATCATCCCCATCATCCTCATCTTCATCAAGTTCATCCTCATCTGATTCAGAAGCCTTTCCTTTTCTACAGCCCCAACAAGCCATAAATCATCCATTACCGCCTGCACCTCCACCAATGGCTTTCCTTGCCAAGAATCCATCTCCCTTGATCTTCAATAATTACAATGTTATGCCCAAGAACCCAGAACATTTTTGTTCTGAGTTCCATGTTAATGAGCCCAATAGGAGCGTTGAGGAACATATTAGGATTTTTTAGACTTTCCTTAGGGATAGAGGAATCAATCATGAGGATGTAGCATGTAGGTTCTTTCCTTATTCCCTAGGAGAAAATTCTTTCTACTGGTACAATCATTTACTTGCTGGGTCTATTTAGAATTGGACTAAACTGGAGACTCTATTTCTACAGAAGTTTAGGATTCTGATTAGTCCAAATGAGCTTTATCTTCAATTTACTAAGGTTAAGAGAGAAGTCAATGAGCCCATAAGATCCTTTAACAACATGTTTCATTGCACCTATACCCGAATGTATGCCCCTTATGTTGTTGATGAGGCCACTGCTTTAGAAGTCTATTATGAGGGTCTTGATAGTCTGATAGCCACCTTCATGAAGTGGAGAAACAACCCTCCTACTACCTTACTTGATGCATACACGGAGGCTATGAAGGTCAACACTACTTTAAGAAAACACTTATCTAGGCCTTTACCATCACTAGGACCCACTGCTCACCTTGGGCAGGTCCCAACTCTTAATTAGGCTCTTACCAATCACATACCTATCATGTATCTGATACCTTAGTTGCCTTTGGTTCCTCACCTAGGACCTCCTGTGAGTCAAGTGCCACCTATGATCAACTACCCCCAACAAAATGTAAATCAACCTCTTCATCCATAGTCTTAGGCTAGTTTTTCCCACATATCTGGAAAATTTTGAAGTATTGAACCAATCACTAAATTTTGGTGCTGTAGTAGGATATCCTCAAAATAATGCAAACCAACCTCCATATAGTCATTCTAACAAGGAGAGATTGGATGAACTGACTGAACAAGTGAAGAAGCTGAACATGGAGGTAACTTATCTGAGAAACCAGAACAGTCAGCTCCAGGCTGCTCAAAGAAGTATGCAGTCCAATCATGATAGGGAAAATTGAGAAACTCAACTAGGAAAAAACTTTGATAGGGGACAACATTATGAAAGAGGACATAGTTATGACAGAGGAAAAAATTATGATAAAGGACAATCTTCAGGCCAAAATTTTGATAGAGGGCAAGTTGGTGGACAAGCGTTTGATAGAAGACAACCACCCATATAAAATAGGACTTGGAATACAAGTCCTAACAATGGAGGTGTCCCCACCCGTTGGATCAACCAATCAATCAAGATAAACATGCAAGTGGTGTATATTTAGCTGAAGCTACTCTATTAGGCTAGTGTAAGCTCCATAAAACAAGTCACCATTCTGAATTAGGTTGTCCAAAGTTCTAGACAACAACTTCAATCTTTCAGTATGAGGTGGAGAATAATGCAAGTAATTAGGAGTTGGTGCCATCTACTTCCTATGATTCCTCAGTGTTGGTGCTAAATCATGCTCCTTTTCCATAGAGAAAGGAGAATGCACTTGAAGTTGAATCAGGCTAGTTTAAGGAGGAGGCAGATCAAGTGTGCAATGGAGATGAGATTACATAGTTGTTTGATGAAAATCTTGTGAATGACAATGGTCCCATGGATGAAGAAGAAAATTATATTGAAGAGGTGCAGACATTCCAGCGGCCTATTAAGAAATATGATCTAAGGGATCTGCCACACAGACATCTACAAGCTGGAGGCCCCTTTACCACTTCTATTCCTCCAAAAAACTTCACCACACCTCTAGATCCCAATGCCAACAATAATCCAACATATCCTCATGTGTCTAGGCAGTTCTTATCTAAAGATCAAGGACCAATGGATCTATCAAAAGGGTGGACTACTGAAACAAGCAAAGATAAGGTAGTAGAATACCTTAAAGAGGCTCTTGCTAATTTGAGTGCAGAACAACTACCCATATATGTTGTAGAGTAATTCAAGAAGCTAAAGGTAAGTCTCTTTGCATTTTAATTATTGGGAGTTCCAACTATTAGAAATGCAGTTCTAGAAGCCGACAATGCAAGTTTAGTATCACAAGATAAATCAGTCAATGAGAGTATCAATAAAGCATCTAGTTCCCACGTAGTAAAAGGTCAGAATCAGATTCACAATCAGAATCACACACCACCTAGAGATAAAGGGAAAGAGAAAAATTAAACTCAAGTTGCCCAGGTTGATACTCCCTTAACTTTGTTTCAAGGGAAAATAGAAACTCCTCCATTTATGATCTCTGTCCATATATTTGGTAAGAACTTGCACAATTTCTTGTTAGATTCAGGTGCTTCTACCAATGTAATTCCCTTTGGTGTCTATAGAGCTCTAGGTATTACCCCTACTGGCTCCCAAAAGAAAGTCACTCAACTGGATAGAATTGAAGTTAATGTTGTAGGGGAATTGAACATGATTCCCATGTAGATTGCTTTTGACCCTAGAATTCAACAAGTCATTAACATACATGTGGCATATATACCTAATGCTTATGGTTTGATTTTGGGAAGAGACTTTACTAAGGCTTTGAATGGATATGTATCAACTAATCAATCTCATATATGGCTTCCCTGGAAGGGAGTACCAAATCATATTAGGATTGAAAGGGAGCCCATGATGAAATATATGATCACAGAATATCAAAATACTTCGAATGAAATACTGATATCAGAGGTGAGCATGGGTAATTATGTACTTGTGGCCCCTTTTAAGGAATCTGATGTGGAAGAAATCCTTATGCTGCATACTACACCTATTGACCTTACAGCTGAATCTAGTGGTACTGGAGCCCTAGTGTAACCAATTGATGGTGATGTTTCTAAAGATCATCAACTCATCTTGTTGGATAATTTCTAAGAATTCATTCAAAAATGAATGAAGGATCAAATTCATTTGGGTAGATGAATGAATTTTGGAGAATTATTTTTTCCTAATTGGTGTAGACTTCACAATGCCTCCCATTTTGAATTGGACTACTACTTGTGCCAAGCTGTAGTAGAATAAGTGTAAAAATGTATCAAACCCACTCCAGCAGTCAAAATCAATATACAAAATATTCAAGGGGATTCCAAAGGGAAGAAGGTGATGCTTTATGAAGGGCCCTCCAACAACAATACTATAAGAGATGCAGCAAGGAAATTTGGAGTTACTGGCTGTTGGACCTTAAGGTTTGATGGATCCAAATCAAAACAAGGAGCTGGAGTAGGATTTGAGCAGATTAGTCCAAAAGGTAAGACTTTCTTTGCTGCTCACAGACTTCAATTTCATTGTACCAATAATGTAGTAGAATATGAGGCTTTGATTCATGGGTTGCTCATGACACTAAAGAAAAAGTTTAAGATTTTACAAGTGTTTGGGGATTCTGAGTTAGTGGTTAAGCAAGTGAGAAAGCAATACTTATGTCATGCTAGAAGGATGACCAATTATAGGCATAGAGTATGGGACCTTATTGAAGGATTCAATGCCTTCAATATTTAGTTGATGCCATGCAATAAGAACCAAACAACAGATTCTATCGCTCACGCCGCTAGTACTTTACAACCTTTGTCTCTCTCTGGATTGAAGAAGTTTACTGTGGAGCTGACTCCAATACCTTTAGTACCTAACAATGTGACTAAATTTTAGGTATTTGAAGATGATAGGCATATTTTGGATTTTATTACAAGTTCAGATGTCTTTACTTCCCAGATTATTGATGAATCTGAACCCCAAGAAGTAGAAAAGGATTTAGAAGGGGTGATCAATTTGAAGACTAATACTATCCCAAGGCGAATGGTGTAGCTAGAAAGGATCTTTGATCTGGACAAAGTCAGAGATCAAGAGCAAGATGCTAAGGAGTCCATCCTTGGACAATGTGAAACGTACAACATGGGGAGTCAAGATGATATCAAGAATGTATTCATTTCCAAAGTGTGTACTCCAAAGGAGAGAAAGAAATTATTGATGCATTACATACATATCAAGATGTAATAGCCTAGAGTTACAAAGACCTGAAGACATGATACTTCAATTATAACTCACACTATCCCTTTGAAGCCAAGAGTAAGACCCTTCAGGCAGAGGCAAAGGCCAATCAATGCTTTACTGGAACCCATAATTCAAAAGGAGGTGTAGAAGCTATTGTCTACCATAATTATATTCCTAGTTAGGCATTCAACTTGGGTTGCAAATCTGGTTCTTGTGAGAAAGAAGAATGGGGAAATCAGGCTATGTGTGGATTTTAGGAACCTTAATAGAGCATCAGAAAAGGACAATTATCTAGTCCCCTCACTGGATGAAGTACTTCAGATTGTCAATGTGTCTCAAACGATGTCTTTCTTGGATGGATACTCTGGATACAATCAAGTTATGGTACAGTATGAAGAAAGACATAAAACTGCTTTCACCACAAAGTGGGGCACTTTTTCTTATATGAGGATTCCCTTCAATTTGATCAATGCTGGGGCTACGTTCCAGAGGGCTATGGACATTAATTTTAAGGAAATAATTGGTAAATGCATAATTATTTATATGGATGATCTGATAGTCTTTTCCAAGAAGTGAGGTGATCACATAGTCAACTTATGCAGAGTGTTTCAGAGGTGTAGAGAATTTGGCATATCCCTTAATCCAAAGAAATGCATCTTTGGGGTTACTGAAGGAAAATTTCTAGGAGACGTTATTTTAGAGAAAGGTATTGCTATTGATCTTGAATGAGTGGAAGCCATACTTAAAATCTAGCCACCTGCTAGCAAGAAGGAGATGAAGTCATTCTTTGGGAAAATCAACTTTGTATGTAAGTTCATCACTGGATTTGTTGAGATAGTCAAGCCATTAAATGCAATGTTGAAGCAAGAAGCTAAAGTTGAATGGAATATAGAGGCTAAAGAAGCATTTGTAGAAATCAAAAGGGCCATTGCTAAGGCCCCATTTTTGGTGAGTCATGATTATGCTAATCCATTTTACATATATTCATTTGCTTCTGATCATTCCTGTGTTGGCATGTTGACCCAAAAGTATGATCAAGGGAATGAGAACCCCATAGCATTTATGAGTGCACCATTGAAAGATGTAGAAATAAGGTACCCAAGTGTGGAGAAGCAAGCCTACACCTTGGTTAGGGCTATGAAGAAACTTAGACACTACATTCTTAGGAACAAGGTTTTTGCAATAGTCCTTGATCCTATAGTCAAGCTGTTAATGCAAAATGAGCTGGGAGAATGCCGAGCTAAGTGGGTGACCATGTTATAGGAGTATGATATTGAGATTCAACGTATGAAGCTAGTAATAGGGCAAGGGCTTAGGAGAAAAATAGCAGAAATGGGTCCTAACCTTGCAACCCAACATTATAATCTTGAAGATGTTTCTCTAGGGGACTAGTATGATGATATCATTCACTATCTTTTGAATCGATAGTGTCAAGATTGTCTTAATGTTGTATAGAGAAGAGCATTGCATTTGAAGAGTGACAGTTTCATGTTGAAGGGAGCTTCCATATACAAAAAGAACCATGAAGGTGTCTACTTAAGATGTTTGGGACAACAGGAGGCTGAAAGAGTCATGGAAAAATTTCATGATAGATATGGTACTAGCCATGGCTTTGCACCATCCAATGCAAATCAAATTCTGAGAGCTGGTTATTATTGGCCCACATTGTTCAAGGACACACACAACCATGTTAGAACATGTCATGTGTGTCAAACTGCAACAACCAAAGAGAAGTATGCAGCACTACCACTTCAACCAGTCTTTGAGGTAAGACCTTTCGAACAGTGGGGAATGTACTTCATAGGTCCAATCAATCTACCCTCTTCTACAAGTCATAGGTATATTATTACTGTTACTGATTATTTCACAAGATGGACCAAGGCTCTTGTATGCAAATAGTGTACTTCTAAAGTGGTAATCAATTTCATCGAATCAGGGTAAAAACAAAATAGTCTGTCACACTTTGGCCAAATAAATGGTTCTGAGTGAACAATTTTTGGCCGAAAGACATTAGGCTGAGTCACTTTCAGCCGAAACCTTGTGGCGCCGATGTGGCAGGCACATTTTCGGTCGACAGGGTTTTGGCCGAAATGCTATCGGTCGAATACACCTGGCCAAAAACTAGGAAAAAGTGAGTGTACTAGGTATTTATACTGAGGAAATATGAAGGAATTTTCAGCCGAGTAGGTTTCGGCCGAAACCCTCTCGGTCGAGATTGTCTAGTTGGCATCGTATATGGGGCAGAAGAGGAGAGAGTCTTCTTCAAAAGGGTATATTTTTTTTTGAAATGATTAAAAAATTGAAAATAGTTGACGGTCCGTGAAAACTTTCGAATTCTAACATGTCTGACTTTAAAATGTTATTACAAGAAAAATATACATCAAAATGTTATTTTTTTTCCATGCACAAGATATTGAAGTTACCTATTTGGAAAAAAAAAGAGGGAGAAATGAAGTTTTTTTCAATTTCTTTCTTGATGGTACATGAAGTCACTCTTTTCTGAAATTTTCAACATTCCAAAATTTGTCCTTAAATTAATAAAAACATAATGAAAACAATTTTTTTTTTTAAATTTAAAAATTACAGGAATAAACTACATCAAAAGTTCTACATGATTTCATTAGTTTACACCATTTTGAAATTCAAAACATAAAGACCCCTTTTATGTGGTTGAAGTTCAATTTTTTTTTGTTGTTGTTGGCCGATTCCTTTATAAAGTGTGACACAGGTTTGTGCTTTTACCCATCAGGTATTATCAATCACTTTGGATGTCCTATGTCTTTGGTTTGTGATAATGGTCCTGCATTTGCATCATTGAAATTCTCTAATTGGGCCTTTGATCATGGAATTATAATTAAATTTGCATCCAATTATTACCCTTAGGGTAATGGCTTGGTTGAGTCCTCCAATAAGAACCTTCTGACAGTCATTTGTAAATTGTTAGAAAAAAACCCTAAGGACTGGCATACCCAGCTTTGGTTTTTCCTTTGGGAAGATCGTACAAGACAAAACAATTCCATAGGAACTTCCCCTTACCATTTGGTTTATGGGCTAGAACCTGTGTTTCCCATTCAGTTAAAAATCCCCACCCTACAGTTCATTAATGAATATTATGATGAAGGAAATAAATGAGAAGCCAGACTTGCTGAGTTGTTACACCTTGAAGAGAAAAGAGATGAAGCCTTGAAAACTTTTCCAAACATTAGGGTGTAGTCAAAAGATGGTTTGATAGGAGAGCTAAGGTTAAAGCCTTCCAAATCTCTGACTTAGTTCTCTACTGGGATAAGGCCCATGACTGTAAGGGAGAGCATGGTAAAATTGACAAATTCTAGCTTGGCCCTTATCAGATTTTAGAGATCCTAGGAGATAATGCTTTTCGCTTGAAAACCATCACTAGAGAAGACATCCCACTACCTGTCAATGGGTAGTACTTGAAGTATTATTTCCAATCTTGAGCTATTTACAACTCCTTTCTTGTACATAGTTAGAATAGGTTTCCTTTTTCTTTGTTTCTCTTTTTCTTTGGTTAGAGTGGGTTTCCCTTTCTGCTTTGCTTTGTTCGTTTGCTGTTCTTGCTTAGTTTAGGTTTGATTTAGGTTTGGTTTTGTTTTTCCTTGCTCTTGATTTGGGTTTCCTTGTTTTCTTTTAGGTGTGTTGCATTTGCATGGAAATCATATTATTATTTGGAATTGGTTTGAATATTTATTTTACAAACTTCAATTATTTTCTCTAGAGTAAGTTGGTGAAGGTCCTTTCTTTGGTGTCACATGTATTTAATGCTATGAGTGGATGAATCATGGACGGGTTAAATCTGGAATTTATTTGGGTCTCATATATTTACACAAATCATTTAAAATTCCAAGGTTGCATGGGGTCCTTATGAAGTCTGCTTAGGTGAAAAATATTATATTCTGCTTCAGTGCCACTATGGTTCTTAGCCTTGAGTGTGAACTTCATTTTTCACAAGTTGAAAAGAAAAGAAGTATCAAAAGAGAGAAAAGAGAAAATATTGAAAATAAAAAGAATGAGTTCAACTTATTAGGGGTATCCAAGTATCTCTCCGGGGCTATGGATGCCTGACTAGTAGTAGAGCTATGCTTGGGAGGATTATAGTGATAACCTCGTTAGGGCTATGGACACTTGACTGGTAGCGAGACTCTATCCAAGATGCTTTTGGGGTTAGAATCTTTATGTAGCCTAGTTAGACTAAATTTGGTTCTTATTGCAACTAAGGAAATAGGAATGAATACATACACACACACTTTGACCCTGGTACATAAAGGTTTGCTTATCTCTAAATTTTGAAGCTCTGCCTAACTGGTGACCTGATGTAAGGACTAGAACTAGATATTCTGGGTTCTTGATTTTTGTTTGTCACTAAAATGCTCTAGAGTATTTCCCCAGCAAGAGTCACCATTTTTTGTGCAGTTTTTGCACACACTCCTCGCTGAAAGTAGGGACCCTCTTTTGCTTTCGCTCTTGGTGTTTTGGCCCTTTGATTTTGAGGATTTGGTTGACTTGGCATGTGCCCAAATGATTATATTAATTGTGCAAATTCCCTTTTTGAGGAAACACTTTGAAAATCTTGTGTTCTAGGACTTATTTTAGGATTTCCTTTGTTTTCGGGAAAATTCCCTCTAGGAAGAATTCTCCAAAAGCTTTGAAAACCCGATGGAGGTTGTTTTGTATTATTTTTGGAAATTCTAGGATTTTGTGGAATTCCGTCTAGTTTGGATTTTTTCAAAATTTCATCGTGCCTTCAGATTCCTGAGCCTATTGTCTTTTCGACGCATTTATGTCTCTTTTACGATTTTGTAGTTTGATTTTATGAGATTTAATTACGATTTGAGGAGAATTTCATGTTATTTTCCTTGTTGTGAGATTTGAGGAGCTTGGTTTTGAGTTGCTATTGATGGATTGTGCGTTTGATATTGTGATCGATGATCGATTGTTGCAGTAGGGTTTTTTGATGACCACTTACATTATGCTCGGACTTCAAGGTATCTTGCCAGTTGCTACTATATCAATTTATTTTCTCTCATGGTATGTACATGCTGCCTTCTCTTTTAATAAATGAATTGAATTTGCTTCAGGGTTTGCATGTGTGTATGCTTTGAGTCAGGATTTTGATGTGGTGGAGTCTAGTAGTGGGGCTAGGGTTTCTGGTTTCGGGTTCAATTCTCTTCCTTGTAGCTCGCGCTGCCTTTCCTTCTACAGGAATATGATTTAATGTGTTTAATTATTGCTTTATTTGACTCTTAGCTTGATTTCATGCTTTCTCATGTCGAGCTCTGGTTTGACCGAGAAATCCACGACCTTTGATAAAATCACATCTTGGGTGAAGTGAAACTTCTTGTCCATTGTCCAATCTGATAATCATCTTGTCTTAGTTGGGTCATGGGAGAATTCGTGTGAAGAACAATAGAAATGAAAATGACGAGTTAGGATTCAAGCTATGCTATCATGGCAATTTTTTAGGGTTTTCCTTGTTGAAATCAGTCCTCATATTGATTGGATCTCATTTAGATAGATTGGAAACCTAGATTTTTCATCTTCCACTTTGAATGAATTGAATCCAAAGCTAAATCCCCAACTTCCTAATCATTGGATCAATTTGAGTGAAATCCTAACGAAGTCAAAGATTTTGGGTTTTTAGATACCTCATGGATTTCCTTCACTTTGGGACTTTCCCGATTTTTCCATCACTTTAACAATTTCCTGAAAGTATGCTTAAAATGTGAAAATCACATTGGCTTCATGAAATTCTGTTTCCTTAGGATTTTTCCGAAACTTCTTTTCCCTTCATTTTCCTGAAGTTTGTGAACTATTGTTATTTTTGTGGATTTCCATCCTGAGTGGAATTCTCTGGAACCTTGTTGAAAATGAAGAATTGAGGGATAGTATGAGTTGCTAACTGATGATTGTGCACCATATGATCAATTTGATTTATTTAAAGATGTGTCATGCTATTTCTTAGTTAATAAGGGTTGATTAAATGATTGATTGGAAGTTTTTGTGTTTATTTTGCTGAATTTCGTCTACCTTGGAATTTCTCAAAATTTCTCTCTAGCCTAAATTCCGCGAGAGGACTAAAATTCCAAACTTTGAAGAAAATAATCTTTATGAGATTCTAGGGATTTTTTTCACCATGGGACTTGTATTAAGGATGAATATATCATTTATGATGGATTAGTTTGAATTTCATGTGGTGATGGATCTTTACTATGGTCTCTTTATTGAATCCAGGCATAATCAAGTCAAGTTGTTGCTGGTAGGACCAAAGGAAGAATAATGGATCCAAGTGATGAAGGGTCTACTATCTCCAAGGAAGAAAGAATTAAAATGGATATAAAGAGCAGAATCCTAGTGAGAAAGCCGACTTCCATCTGGTTAGAGGTTACTGATACAAATGTTGGGCTATGGGATTATGAAGAATTTAAGGCAAGGATGGTAGCACAAAACCTCCCTTTGTTGGCTAGAAGGATATTGGAATCAGGGTTGGCACATGAAGTTGGATTCCCTCCTATAGTTTAGTGTTATGAGTTGGTGCTTGAATGTGCTAGGCACTATGATAGTGGCACATAGAGGATAGTTGCTCCTCAAGGAAGGATTGTGGCAAATCTCAACCCTATGTCTATAGCCCAGACCTTTGACATGCCCGACAGGTCTCATGTAGTGGGTTTTGATATGGATATAGAAAAGAAGTACTATGATGAAGATGCCATCAAATCCCAACAGGTCATCAATTCTTGGCTGGAGAAACCCAAGTCCCACTTCTCCAAGCTACCCAAACAACTATTCAAAGCTAAGTTCAGGAAGGAATACTATGATGCTATCACACTTCTTAGTAGGGTGATGGGATTGAAGAGTGCAGGAGTAATTGAAAATTGGATGTTCAATGTCATTGTAAGGATGGAGCATAATATTGACTACCATTGGACAAGCATTATAAGTGAAATGATACATGAACAAATGTGTAATGTCCTACAGACAATGACCTTCACAATGACCTCCTCCTTGGTTTATGCACTTGCAAGGTTCCATCCATCCAAAGGGCTAAGCACAAGGGGTGTGTTTGGGAAAGATGTAATATATGAAGTATACACACAAGTGCACTTGGGTGGAACAAGTTATAGGAGGGTGAATGATGCATTCACCATGTACATCACTAGGATATTGCAAGGTGCAAAGCATGTTCGAATCTCAGATAATGCTAAGGAATTAATCAAGAGGTTTGGAGCTTGGTTTTGTTGGAAAATGTGCCCCAATCTTACTGGCATGAAACCTCTGAAAAAGAAAAGTTGGTGTGACATTCTTACTATCTGGGTGACTAGTAGTTGTGTAACCTTGTGGAATGCTCAGGTCGCCAAGACCTTGTCGCTGTCTTACCGATTGGTGTTATCGCTAAGAATTTCTTGTCGTTGTGATGTTTCTATCTCTCTCCACCTGGGGAGAGCTCTTGCCGATAGTTGTTCACAGTGGTTTTTGGGGAGACTCATGGCGACTGAAGTTATTGGGGGGAGGCATGAACGTTCAGTATAACTCATCCTGACAAGATATGTCTTGCAGACGGTTATACACTTGAAGTCATCGGGGTGACATGAAGGCTTGGTAAGAAATCTTGGTGATGGATGGTTGTCTCGCTGATAGTATGGACTATTGTCGATATGACTCCTAGCGAAGGATGGACTCAGGGTGACTTGGAACCTGTGGGGTGACTCTTAGTGACAACCTACGTCTTGCTGATGGATGTTCATATCGATATGACTTGAGGACTCATTATTACTCATAGCGACTAGCGATTGTCTGGGCGATGGGTCTGCTGAGGATATTGGTGAAAGGTCTTGCTGGTCTTGCTGATATGGCTTGTCTCACTAATAGCTTTGCACGATGAACATCGGTATGACATAAAGTTCTATGAGACTCTTGGAAATAGTGAAACTCTTGGTGATAGGTTTGCACAAGATGGATTTGCGTTCAGTTTGACCTCTTGCCGATAGTGATGGTCTGGCTAATGCTTCTGTAGTTGATATCAGTATGGTCTCTTAGTGATAAGGTGAGTCTGAGTGACAATTTTTGAACTCGATGTAACCTCTTGCCAAAGGTGATGACTCTAGCCGATATCGACAATTGGGTATTATGGCATCGGGGAGACACAGCTAGTGTCTCACCGACATGCGACACAGTTTGAATGCCTTAACTGATTGACTATCCTATGTGGTTTGTCTTTGACCAATTAGAGAAGAAGAATGGCAACTGCTAGTAGTTGGACTGTTGCGGCCATTCTTGTGAGGAAGATCAACAGACCATGAGCAACATGGATATACTCAGAAATTGAAGATGATGATTGGTTCGGTGAATAGGTTGGGGTGTGATCAGTGTGTATTCAATTGAGAGTGCATTGTAAATGGGATGTTCTATACAAGGTTGATCATTGAATTTGCTGCTATAAATTGACATCAGAGAGATAAGTCTCATCTCTGTATGTACTTTCATTACTGTAATACAAAGAGGCTTTTCTTGGTGTGGTGGGTTTTTCTCTCGTAGGGGTTTTCCCATGTAAATATGGTGCTCATCTGTGTATGTTAATTTCTCTATTTCAATTATTTCTTTCATGAGTATCTTAATTGGACTGTAATTAAAAATTTAAAGTCACCTATGCATTCTTCCCTAAGGTTTTGACATTAGGAGAGTTAGTTCCACACCTTAGCTTTCCTTACAAGTGGTATTAGAGCCTAGCTAGTTGTGTTATCCTTGTGGGTACGTTGGGTTTTTGAGTCAATTCTGTTCAGTGGGAGTCTTGTAGAAGTTTGGTAATTTGAATTACAAGTTAAGATGGCAAGCACGTCAGGAAAGATTGAAATTGAGAAATTCAATGGCAAGAATTTTGAGTTGTGGAAACTCAAAATGGAAGATCTATTGGTTGATCATGATCTGTGGCTTGCTGTGTCTTGAACGAAGCCTATAGGCATGAAGCAAGAGGATTGGGACCTTGCAGATAGAAAATCAAAGGGGATGATAAGGCTCTATTTAGAAGACTCTACTCTTCTAAATGTTCATGAAGAAAAGATTGCATCTTCCTTGTGGAAAAGATTAGCAGCTATTTATCAGGGCAAGTCCTTGGTGAATAAATTTTTCTTGAGGAAGAAGTTTTACACTTTGAGAATGCAAGAGGGAGGGTCTGTTACTGATCATTTGAATGCATTCAACATGTTGATTGCTTAGTTAGCATCTGTGGGTGTGAAGATTGATGAAGAAGATCGTTGTATGTTGTTATTATGTTCTTTAGTAGATGCTTGGGATCACCTAGTGATTGCTATTAGGAGTACGACATCCACTTTTAAGATGGAAGATGTTGTTGCTTCTTTGTTATCAAAAGAGATGAGAAGGAAATATTTTGAGATGGCGAAGGAGGCTCTTGCTGTTAGAGGAAGATCGAAAGAAAAAGGCAAGAAGGACAAGAAGTCCAAATCCAAATCAGAAGGGAGATCAAAGTCTCCTGGAAAGAAGTCCAAGGTGAAGTGCTAGAATTGTGGGAAACCTGGTCAAGTCTAAAAGGATTGTAAAGAGGAGAAAAAGAAGAAGAAAAATTCTTCTGACAATGATTCTTCTCAGAGTGATGTAGATGCTTTCATTGTAGCCTTGGCTATGCAGACATCAAATGATGTATGGCTAATTGATTATGGAGCATCTTTCCACATGACATCTCATAGAGACTGGTTCATGAAGTATGAAAAATACGATGGTGGAAAGGTGTATTTGGCAAGTGATTCATCTTTGGAAATAGTTGGCCATGGAAGAGTCAAATTCAATTCCCTGATCAAAGAGTGAAGGGAATCAATGATGTAATGCATATTCCAGGTCTAGGTCTAAATTTACTTTCTGTTAGTAAGCTGAATGATATTGGAGTGCAAGTCACATTCTCTGGAAATAGCTACAAGATGACTAGAGGCTCTATGGTGCTAGCAAGGGGTGCTCGTATTGGTACCTTATATAAGTTGGATGCATATGCTATACAATGCAATAGTGTCTTTGCAAAGTCACAGAAAGCTACTCATGGAGGAAAAATTTCCTGATGGTGTAAACTCTATGGAAGTTAAACTTCTAGTAGAAAAGACTATGCTTTGGCATCATAGGCTAGGTCACATTGGAGAAAAAAGTTTAAAAACCTGGTTGAAGGGCTTGATGATTGTAACCTCGAATTTGAATTTTGTGAACATTGTATATATGGTAAACAACATCATGTTTCATTTTATTCCAATCCTCACAAATCTTCTGGTTTGCTTGATTATATACATTCTGATGTTTTTGTTCCAGTGAATGTTCCTTCTTTGTTTAAGTCAAGGTACTATGTATCTTTTATTGATGATTATTCAAGAAGGGCTTTTGTCTATTTTTTGAAAAGTAAATCAGAATGTTTAGTAGGTTTAAGGAATTTAAGAACCTTGTAGAAAATCAGATTGGAAGAAAAATAAAATGTTTAAGGATTGAAAATGGTGGTGAATTTTGTTCTGATGATTTTGAGAGGTACTATAAAGATAATGGGATTAAAAGACATAAAACTACACCTTAAACTCCACAAAAAAATGGATTTGCAGAAAGGTTCAACAAGACAGTGATGGAAAGAGCACGAAGTATGTTGAGTAGTACTGGCTTGGAGGAGAAGTTCTGGGCTGAGGCAGTTTCTACATGTTACTTGAGAAATTGTTCTCCTAATTCTGCTCTTGTTGAGAAAACACCTTTGGAAGCATGGTCTGGAAAGAAACCCTCTCTGAGACACATTTGAGTCTTTGGTTGTGAGGCATATGCACATGTGCCAAATGAGAAAAGATCTAAATTGGAAAAAAAGGCTTTCAAATGTATTTTTATTGGTTATAGTGCTGACATAAAAGGATACAAGCTTTGAAATCTTGATATGGAGAAGGTTCTATATAGAAAAAGTGTTATCTTTCATGAGCTGAAGCCTTCTACCTTGGATCTGTAGTCAGAGACAAAATTAGAAAACAAAAAGGATGTTGAAATTCCTCCGACACTAGATAAAGAGGAATTGAAAATTCAAAATGTACCTGAAACTGAGGAGAGCTCAAGTAGTTCTGAGAGTTCTGATGAAGAAGAACAACCTCAGCCTCAGCAAGTGAGGAGGTCAACTCATGAAAGAAAACAACCTGATAGGTATGGGTTTTCTTTGATAGATTCTACTTGTGCCTATGCTTTAATTTCTAGCACTGATGAGCCTAGGACTATGAAAGAGGCATTTAGAATGTCTAATTCAAACTCTTGGTTGGAAGCTATGAATGAAGGATTGGCATCATTAGAAAAGAATGATACTTGGAGTTTGGTGCCCTTGCCTAAAGGCAGAAATGTTGTGGGCTGCAAATGGGTATTTAAAAATAAAATAGGTCTAGATGGCAGTGTGGAAAGTTACAAGGCGAGGCTGGTTGCAAAAGGCTATTCCTAGGTAGAGGGAATTGATTATGGAATTTTTTTTTCTCTTGTAGCTAAGTTGACGTCCATTAGATTTATTTTGCCACTTGCATCAGCGTATGACTTAGAGGTTGAACAAATGGATGTGAAGACAACATTTCTTCATGGTGATCTTGAAGAAGAAATTTATATGTCCCAACCTGAGCACTTTGTGGAGAAAGGTAAAGAAAAACTGGTTTGCAAGTTAAAAAAATCTCTATATGGATTAAAGCAGTTTCCTAGAATGTGGTACCAGAAGTTTGACACTTTTTTTTTGTCATTGGGATTTGTAAGATCAAAATATGATCATTGTGTGTATTACAAAGCTCAAAGTGATCAAGTTCTCGTTATTTCTCTCTGTGGATGATATGTTGTTCATAGGAAATAGTAAGTTAATGATTTCTGATCTAAAATATCAGTTATTTGCAAAGTTCAAAATGAAAGATCTTGGTGCAGCAAGGTATATTCTAGGAATGGAAATAACCAGGGATAGGAAGAGTAGAAAATTTTGGCTCATTCAGAGTAAGTATATTAAGACTATTCTAGAGAGATTTTGTATGACTGATTGCAAGCAGCTAGTTGTTCCAGTTTTGTAGGGAACAAAGCTATCTGTTGAAGACTAACCAAAATCTCCTACTGAGATAGAGGACATGACTAGTGTGCCTTATGCTAGTGTAGTTGGTAGTCTAATGTATGCAATGGTCTGTACAAGGCCAAACATTGCCCAAGCAGTGGGAGTACTTATTCGGTTTATGGATAATCCTGGAAGATCACATTGGGATGCTATGAAAAGAGTATTCAAATATTTGAAGGGCACTTCTGAATATGCATTGTGTTACCATGGCAGCTTGGTTGAATCAAAAAGGACTCTCAACATTCAAGGCTATGTGGATTTTGATTGGGCAGGGGACATTGACAGTAGAAGATCCACCAGTGGATATATTTTCATGATGAATGGTGGTGCAGTGAGTTGGATGAGTAAGCGGCAGGCTGTAGTCGCTTTGTCTACTACAAAGGTAGAATACATGGCAGCAACACATGCCTGTAAAGAAGAAATTTGGTTAAAACATTTGTGTTCTAACATTGGTTTTGATGAAAGGAAAATAATAATTTACTATGACAGTCAAAGTGTTATCTATTTGGCAAAGAATCCTACTTTCCATGCTAGGACGAAACATATTGATGTGCAATATCATTTTGTACAAGATATGGTGGAGGATGGAAAGGTCTCTTTAGAAAAAGTGGATACTCTGGAGAATGTTGCAGATGCATTGATGAAGCCTATGAGCACAGACAAGTTCAGGTGGTGTGCCAATTCAATGGGCCTTAGTGCCCATGAATTTTAGTAGTTATGTTGTTGCTCTAGAGGTGTCAGTAAGATCTTCGTCAAGTGGGAGATTGTTGGAAAATGTGCCTCAATCTTACTGGCATGAAACCTCTGAAAAGGAAAAGTCGGTGTGACATTCTTACTATCTGGCCGACTAGCAGTTGTGTAACCTTGTGGAATGCTCAGGTCACCGAGACCTTGTTGCTGTCTTACCGATTGGTGTTATCGCTAAGACTTTCCTGTTGCTGTGATGTTTCTATCTCTCTCCACCTGGGGAGAACTCTCACTGACAGTTGTTCATAGTGGTTGTCAGGGAGACTCATCATGACTGAAGTCAACAGGGAGAGGCATGAACATTCAGTATAACTCATCCCAACAAGATATGTCTCGCAAACAGTTATACACTCGAAGTCATCGGGGTGACATGAAGGCTCAGTAAGAACTCTTGGAGATGGATGGTTGTCTCACCGATAGTATGGTCTATTATCGGTATGACTCCTGGTGAAGGATGGACTCAGGGTGACTCAGAACCTATGGGGTGACTCTTAGCGATAGCCTAAGTCTTGCCGATGGATGTTCATATCAGTATGACTTGAGGACTCATTATGACTCATAGCGACTAGCGATTGTCTGGGCAATGGGTTTGCTGAGGATATCGGTGGAAGGTCTTGCCAATCTTTCTGATATGGCTTGTCTCACTGATAGATTTGCATGGTGAACATTGGTATGACATAAATTTCTATGAGACTCTTGGCGATAGTGAAACTATTGGCGATAGGTCTGCACAAGATGGGATTGCGTTCGGTATGACCTCTCACCGATAGCGATGGTCTTGCTGATACTTCTGCAGTTGATATCGGTATGATATCTTAGTGATAAGGTGAGTATGAGTGATAGTTTTTGAACTCGGTGTAACCTCTTGCCGAAGGTGATGACTTTGGCCGATATCGACAATTGGGTATTGTGGCATCGGGGAGACACGACTAGTGTCTCACCGACATGCGACACAGTTTGAATGCCTTGACTGATTGACTATCCTACGTGGTTTGTCTTCGACCAATCAAAGAAGTAGAATGGGAACCGCTAGTAGTTGGATTGTTTTGGCCGTTCCTGTGAGGAAGATCAATAGACCATGAGCAACATGGATATACTCAGAAATTGGAGATGATGATCTATTCGGTGAACAGGTCAGGGTGTGATTAGTGTGTGTGAATTCAATTGAGAGTGCATTGTAAATGGGATGTTCTGTACAAGGTTGACCATTGAATTTGCTACTGTAAATTGACATCAGAGAGATAAGTCTGATCTCTATATGTAATTTCATTACTATAATACAAAGAGGCTTTTCTTGGTGTGTTAGGTTTTTCTCCCATAAGGGTTTTCCCACGTAAATCTAGTGTTCATATGTGTATGTTAATTTCTCTATTTCAATTATTTCTTTCATGAGTATCTTAATTGGACTGTAATTGAAAATTTAAAGTCACCTCTACATTCTTCCCTGAGGTTTTGACGTTAGGAGAGTTAGTTCTGCACCTTATCTTTCCTTACAGGTTTATCTAGTTCCCTACCTTTTCATATATAAGAATAGATGGTTGTTAGAGGGCTCCATATAGACTCCCTAGATATCCCATAGATCATATAATACTCCTTGAGGTCACAAGGCATATCTGTGATTTTGATGCAATTGTCAAGAAGGATAAACATAAGACCGGATTTGGTGGTGATTTTCCTTTGAGGATAGGCATTAGTTAGGCCTGCCCCTCTATTAATTTGGCCCATGCTTTTGAAGAATAAATGAGTACTATAGGTCTATCTTTCCATTCTAAGAGATCCATATTTGATAGGAATGGTGAGGCACAAAAGAGGGCTAGCAGGGAATACAGTCATAAGGGTGATATAGAGGATTACTGGGCCAATAGTAATGATGAATTTGAAATTAGGAAAAATAAGTTCTCTAGGTTACCAATAAACTTAGTCTGGCTATACAACATAAAGGCCATTTTAGATCAGATATAAGATGATGGAGATTTGATTCAGGGCCATGACTATGAAGCTTGGAAATATAAACCAGTTGGAGAAATAGACTGGTTGGAGGAAGAGAAGACAAAATTTGAACAGATCATGACTCTAGTGATCAAGTACACTAAGTTGTGGCTCAAGCACAAGATGTGGGAGTTGGAAAGTGAGGGTGTGCAATGCACCTATGATCTAATGGGAGACTTAGAGTCTCTTTCTACTTCTGAGGAATCAATTGAGCAGGATCCTAAGGGTAAGGCTAAGGTGAGCTCTCCTTTTAAAATAAAGATTAATGATACTCATGTGGAGGAGGTAGAAGAGGCAAAAAAACAAAGAAAACCTATTTCTAAGAAAAAGGAAACACATTTCAAAGAAGAAAAAATCTGCAAAGGATGAAGCTGAGAAAGAAGGAAAAGAGGGTAGTGCTTCTATTCTTAAGAGAAGAAGAATAGTGAGTTTGTCACAGAAAGAGAAGGAAACTTCTAAGGCAGGGGATGAAGTTAACCCACTAGTAGTCAATGTGGAAAGTTTAGGAGAAAAGGCACAGGTGTACATAAGAAGATCAATAACTCCATCTCCTAAAGATGGTGTGCCAAAGAAAAGTTCTCCCACAGCTATTCCTACCACTGAGCATGATAATATCCCTCCTTCTCATGAGACTCACAATGTACCAGGTGAATCCAAAGATGCAGAGGATTACCAAGATCAAGGAGAAGAATTCCAAGAGGGTGAACTCTACAATGCTGAGGTAGAAATAGAGAAGGTATTGCAGTCTCCTCTGGTGACTTATGAAGATTCACCTAGAGGAAATGAAGAGGATAGACCTTCTTATAGAGAGGAAATTTCAATTAGGACTCCTTCACCAGTACATGAAGAAGAAGTGCATGATAAGGGAAAAGAAGATAAAGTTGAAGAGATTCTCAAAAAACAAGAGTTGAATGAAGATATACCCAAGGTTCAACAAGATGTGGTTGGACAAGGTAATGTACAAACATATTTCACTATTCTAGGTTGGTTGGACAAAGAGTTAAAGAGTAAACAAATTGTCGTAGATGATACTCCTCCCAACTGGGATGAATTAATGGCAAACATAGGAAAGGGAAAAGCAAAGAAGAAAGCCAAGGTTATCTCTAGGATCGAGAGAGATGAAGCAAATAATAGGGTGGTTCACATTGCTACTCCTGCTCTTGATAAGAATAAGGATGATGTGACTGGTAGTGATTACAGTGTGCAAACTATCAACTTAGGGCCTACTTCCATGGAATAGGAGATTGAAGAATATGAAGGCTCTAGTGATGTGATCTTGGGTAGATTGAGGAAAGAGGTGTAGACAAAGCAAGAATTAAAGAAGGAGAATGATAAATTGAAGAAGTATTTGTAGGACTTGATGAAACCATTGCACTCTATCGGCTAGGTCAGTTCTTCATCATCTATAGTAAATCTCCTGCTAGAGGAGACCATAACTGAATTGGAGAAGATGAAAACCACTACACATGCCATAATGATCTAGTTGCAGGGAGTGCAAGCTAAAGGAGACAATGCTATCATAGACATCCTTTCAACTGGTGGGGATGCTATGAGATCAATAGATTGGTTAAGGAATGTACTAGCTTAGGATAGGGAGCATGTGGACCTCTTCTTGCAGAAGACCAAAATCATCATGGAATACATTGAAGAAAAATTGGTAAGTGATAGAATTCTACCTTCGTCCAAAGCTGTAGAACCCTTGGAATGGTTTCAAGTTTTGAAAATAAGGAAAATATTTTTAACGAAGGTACATAAGCAAGGGAAGAAAATTGAGGACACTCTGACTAAGATCTACAACAAATGCATTTCTTTCTTTGAACTTATGGTAGGAAGAAAAAGGTTTGCACCAAAACATCTTAGCGTGGAGTAATTGAGAAAATCGTGGCATGATATATATTGTCCAATCAATGACGACCTAGTCATTGAACATCAGTTAGATGATGCAACCACATACATTGCAGTAATGGATAAGTATCAAACCATGAAGGTGGATTGGGATAACGTTGTAGAATAGTCAAGAGAGGACATTAAGTCCATTGAAAGGAGAATTAAAGTTTTGGTTATTCCACCTATAGCCAACTTCTAGAAGATATTTTTGATGGTGCAAAATAAGATGGAGCAAGCTAATAACAAAGGAGGGAGCAGTTAATACAATGCCTCAGTGGAATTTGTGCTTCTTGATTATTTCTTTTCCTCCTTCACATGCATTGGACTGGGCTATGTTGGAGATCCTAGGCCAACCTGGATGGAGTACATGCATTTTATGCATACTTTATTTTATTTCCAATTTCCCTTGGACAACTTGTTTTAGGGGCCAATTGTTTTATAACCATATTTGGGCCAACATAATATGCAAGCTCTATAAATAGGGTTAGTGCCTCATTTGAAAGGACTAGATAGTTTTTCACTTTGGAGCAAATTAAGAAGTATAGTAAGAGTTAGAGCTAGGAGTTAGTTCATTTTGAGCAAGTGTTGTAACACATAACACTGGAATTGTTGCTATTATTAGATGATTCAATACAATTGAAGACATTTTGCTTTGGTGATCTCTCTTGTGTTGACTTATCTTGCATGGTTCTTGTAGTTCTATCTTTTGAGATTGTTTGAGAAATATTGGCATAAGTTAGATTTAGATTTAGATTTGATTCAATGGTGTTTATGGTTTGATGCTTGAAGTGTTTGTAGTGATTCCTAGTCCATACTTTTTGTAGCTAGTTGATTGTTAGTTGCTTTGTAAAGTTAGCCTAGACTTTTATATTCATTGTGCTTAGTTGAATTATGGATATTTGTTCACTTCAATTTCAATAGGGTTGTTTTGGATGAATGTTCATAATCTAAAAATATTTAATGCCTTAGAAGATTGCACTATTTCTGTAAGATTGTAGATTCATCTGGGTCAACCAGGAATCAGTTTCTAAGGGATTGATCCATTTCAAGTATTTTATCATTTGCATTTGCATTGTTAATCTTAGGGTTAGTGCTTAATTTAGAAATCTCTCTAAAAACTTTATCTCCTTTTCTATTTCTTTTATCATTTGGGTTAGCTTTAGGATTCAAAGTTTCACCATATCGCTAGATTTGATAAATTTGAATTCAGTATTTGCTTGTAGTAAGGTCCCATTGTGATTACCAACATTTTCATATTTATCATTGAGTTGTTTATGTATTGTCAAGACCTGATATTAGAGACCTTGGACTTATCTCTTGAGGCTTGCTGATAGAGATTTACCTTTCAAGAGAGATAGGATTTCCAGATTCTGTTTGAGTTGTTGCTGTGCAAAAAAAACCATCAATAGGACATTGTGCTTAATGTCTCCAAGAGGGGATAAATGTAAGGTTTCAGCCTGGGGAGAATTGTACTTAGTGTTTCCAAGAGAGGACAAGTGCAAGGTATCATATTGGGGAACATTTTACTTAATGTTTTCAAGAGAGGACAAGGAAGTATCATGCTCTTAGAGGAAATCAAACCCAATGACACCACCAAGAAAGGAACACATTGCAAGAAGAAAGAAAATTGCACAATGAAACATGATAATAAATACAAGTCAAGTAATGTCAATGTATGCCCCCACTTTAAAGAAATTGCTAACACCATGTTGTGAGAAATTACTTAAAAGTAGCCAAAACATGAAAATGAAAAGAGGTTTTCTCCCCAGAAACACATAAGGGATATATGGATTCAGGGTTGGTATCTATCTTTGTTGCAATGATATTAGAGAGCTCATAACTGTCATCATTCCCCAAATACACATAGAACTAGAGAAGAATGACACAAAGAGAGTGACAAAAAAGAAAAGCTTTTGGGTCAACATGAAAGATACATAGGGTGTCTCGACTCCTTACATCATCCCCAAAAGAAAAAATCAAGACAAAAATAAAAAGAAAACAAAGATAATGAAAAATATTTTGGGTCAACATGGAAGAGACATAGGGTGTCTTGATGCCTTGTGTCATCCCCAAAAGGAAAGCACAAGATAAAAATGAAAATAAAGAAAAGATAATGAATTTTTTTTTGGGTCAACATGGAAGAGACATAGGGTGTCTCAATGCCTTGCATCATGCCAAAAATGAAAGCACAAGACAAAAAACACAAATAAAAGGTAAATATCAACAAAAAGGAAAAATATTATGACATATAGAAGAATGAAGGTACAAATAGAGGAATGCACATAGAGAGAGAAACATCAAACAATATGGGAGATCACATCACACACATGCAATCAAAATCAAAAATAAAGAAAAAAGGAGAGCGAAAGAAAAAGATAAGATAAAATACTAGTAAAGCACATGTGATACAACCATCCATCAGGTCATCCACATCCTTGCAGTCTTGTTCAATATATGAAAAATGCATATCACTAGCGAGAGGGAAAACATCAAGTGTTGTACTAGGAGAATTACTAAGTTCAAAATGTGGTGCATCACTCGATTTAGGAAGATCATCATGGTTGTTATCGTCTAAGCTCATAGAAGAGGAAAATAATAAATTTAGCTCATCATGCACTTGATCATCAATTTTAGCGATTTCTTCATTGTCATCCAAGTTAACCAAAATAGGAGGAAAAATGATAATATCCATAGAGGGTGCCAGTCCTTGTGTTGGAGACATAAATTCTATTTATTCTGGTAAGAGAGGAGGGTCATTGTTTATTGCTTTTTTCAATTTTGGATTTTGATTTTAATGTTGTTCTCTTCATTCATCTTTTGACCAATAGCATGATGTCCACACCTATGCTCTCTAGCTTTTCTATTTCTTTTATTATGGTTTTCAAGTTGTGTTTGTGTAGGAGTGGGTTTTTCAACCATAGGTTCTTTTTCTTCTTGTGAGGGAAGAACAGAAGAAACCATGGAAGGTTGTTCAACCAATTTCTCTTTGGCTTTATAAATTTTCTTAGGAGGTGGATTAGGACTTGTTTGGTTTTCTCTAGGCATTTTTTAGGAAATAGGCAAGGGATTTTTGACAGGATAGGAAAAGGAAGTCTTCACGGGGTCTTATAGGTTCCATGGGCTCAGGATAAAAATAATCTAAGGAAAAATTTCCATGGGAAGACGAAGGGCTAAAGCCACTATGGTTTACTGTGAATATTTCATTGCTGGCTGGAAACTTTAAGCACATATGGACAATGGATGGCATCACATTCATGGAGAAAATCCATTTGTAACCTAACTTCATACAAAATTGGTCCAAATTAGATATGATAGAGAATGATAAATTTAATTTCTTTGGTACTACTTGTAAAGGGAGTGTGATTGAGCCCATCGTAGCATGAACAAAACCATCATGCATTTTAATCCATGCTTTCGGTTTATCATATCTATCTTGAGTAAGTTTATGCACATATAAGAGTTTTTTTGTGATCACATTCTCTCCATAGATGATATCAATTAAAATCCCAAGAGTGGGCCTATTATTGATTTTTTCGGGTATGTAAAGAGGAACATTAGGTGCATGTTTGATTGTCTCTTTTGAAGAGAAAGTAATGTTAGTGGGCATTATGGTTTTCTATTTACGAGGCCTAATGTCAATCAATCCTATCATTGTATTAATAGGAATTTTTTCATTAGCATCCTTAGGATTTTGTTCATCATCATCCATAGGATTTTTTTCATCATTGCTCATGTTTTCATCATCCGTGTCAACCTTCATCACATCGGGCTTAATTTCACTAGCCTTAACAAATGAAATATTATGA
>VDFB02281492.1:851076126-851131564 GCA_007258455.2 Sequoia sempervirens | reverse complement strand
TCATGTCATCTTGCAACCTCATGCTATCTAGATCTCATGCAACTTTTGTTTTAGGCACTCTTGTCATTTTCTTGCAATCTTGTCATCTTAGCTCTTGTCATAGTCATATTTACATTTCATTTGGCATAATTTAGACGTAGTTTAGATGATTACTAATTGCATAATAGCTTAGTATTGCATGTTGTCATTTTGAATCCTTCAATATTTGCTTAGGGCTTGTCATTATCATTAGATTGCTCACATCAAATCTGAGGGCAACATCGTATTTGCAACAATTTGAGAAGGTATAATGGAGGTCAGCCGTGGAGAATGAAGACATTTTGGTGAGATTGTTTCATTTGTTTGCATGTTTTCCCTTTGCACTTAATTATCGCTTTGGGTTTTGATGTTAATGCTTTAATCTGCTAACTCTAGGAAAAATTCCCTTAGTTACATTTGTGAACCTAACACCAAAATCATGGATATTTTGTTTTTCCATATGACATTTTCTATTTTATAGGTATAGGTATGACCACGACACATTTGCTTTGCATAACGATGCATTTGATATTTCACGACGCATTCGCTCTGCTACGTAGCATACACTTTGCATAGTGATGCATTTTCTCAGCCATGATGCATTTGACTTGCAGGTGGCCGCATTTTTCTGACAAATTCTAGAATGCAAAATCAAGTCGTGTTCACTGTACGGGATGACACATTCACTCTGTTGGGACACATTCGTCTGGTAAACTTTTGCTCTTAGGTTTTTTCCAGATTTGAGTTGATTTCTTTTTTCATTCTATTTTTCCTTTCTACATTCTGTAGTTTAGAAATTTTTTGGTTACTGATGAGTGGCTGTAGCATGTGGCTTTGAGTCTTTTCATGGGTCCAAGACATCTTCTTTGTGAAACTACTAACTTGTGGTTCTGCAAGTTTGATTGTCCAAGGCTAACATTTTTGAAACATTGTGTTTGTTTATTTCTAGATTAGAAAACACTTCAATTGGTGCACTAAAAAGAAATTTTCTTGTCCTTTTCTTGATTGTGTTTGGGGTGGTAGGTGATTATGCTCACACCTTATGCAAACTAGGTGATCAGAAAACTAGACCCATCCATTTTTGTGTTTACCTTGATTCAATAATTGAAGTATCCTCTCCCCTTGCACACTTGTGTGATCTTAGGTGTAAGAGAAATGGTTATTGACTCTAGAATTTGAGCCTTCCTTGGTGGGAAAAAGTACTCACCCCAAGGCGACTGAAACTGACAACGAAGCTATTGGCTGAGCTACCCTCAACTAGTATATAAATGTGAATCCTAAGGGAAAGCCTAGGATTACTAGTGTGGATGTGTCATACAGACAAAGTAGGATTCCCCAAAACCTTGTTGAGTATAACCTCTTTAGGCTGAAATCCCTCCTTTAATAGAGCTTAATATTTTCCCCATGTATGGCCACTCAAACGGGGGTGCCGAACTAAACACCTTTGTGTAGTAGCCAAAATCCTTCTATTTCCTAGCACAACAATGGTTGTTGTGAAGGCATCCACATTCTCACAATTCTTAGTAGAGGTAATCAACCTACCATGGGATATTTATGGGGGTTGGAAGCTTGGTTGGCCTGAGAAGTGAGTGCACTATAAGGGGGAGCCTGTGCAGCCAAGCTTTTGGATTCACACACTAAGAATAAGTGCGGTTGGGGAAACCCACATGGAATCTAGCGAATATTGTCCTGGCCTAACTTAGGATCGTGCTTGTCTTCATTTTGCTTATTTCAAAAAGATAAAATATTATGTTTTCCAAGTGTTTTTCAAACATTCGAACAAAGAAAAATATCACTTTCAGATTTGGAAACAAACAATCAACCTCAAACAACTCAAAATTTTGACCAAAATTGTAAAAAAATCAGACTTTTTGCTTTCTGCACCACATTTGTTGTGATGCATTCACTCTACTATACTACGTTTTCCTTGCAGAACACTGTATTCTCTATGTTGTACCACATTGACCTTGTAGAACACCACATTCTCTCTACTGTACCACATTTACCTTGTAGAACATCGTATTTTCTTGATATGCACCACATTTAATTTTATAAAGCTGCATCTACAATACTGAGCCCCATTTGCTTCTTGTAATGCTGCATTCACTACAATCAAGCTGCATCTACTATACTGCGACACATTTGTGACCTGGAACAATGCATTCACTTGAAAAAAACAAGACTTTGTCACAAACTAGAAACTGAATTCAAACTTGTCTAAATTGTCCATAAACATCTTTTACTAGAAGCATTATGTCAAAACCAGATCAAAAAATTGCTCAAATCTCTTATTTCTTGCACATTTTAGCTTGCATCTTATCATAGGGTCATCTTTGCAAATTTTATTCTCATCATTAGGCCTCACCATTTTCATTTTCAATCATAAATCAACACTTTGTTCTTCATCTCATTTTGCATATTTTGGATTAGGAAACCTTACCATACTTTGCTAAATCTTGGCCTTCAAAACTAGGTTATCATTGGACTTAGTCATCATTATCTTCTTTAGTCATTGTCCTTTTGTGAGAGCTTTCCAACTCAAAAGTCTAGTTAGGAAAACTCACTTGTCATTTTGTCCTTCAAACAAGTCCTTTGATATTCCAAAATTTAGACATAGATCAAGCTTAGGGTGGTTAAGAAAAATTCTTCCAAAACATTTATACCTTTGCATTTGCATACATTAGACATTAAAATAATTTTAGTCCTCACCTTGCATATCTTATCCTTAAAAATCCAAAAATATTGTCATAACTTTCATCATAGTCCTCATTTGGCATCTAGACTTTGCATTGGTTGACATTTTCATATTAGTCCTTATTGTCGCTTTGGCATTTGACATCCTTTCTTGACAAATTTATCACCTTGCATTAGTCATTTCCCTTAGGCGAACATCATTATCACCTTGCATTGTCATCCTTTATCAAAAGTCCAAAAAAATAGTGTTGCATTGTCATCCTTTATCAAAAATCTAAAAACATAGTGTCATTTAGTTGTCATTTTCATACTCTTCCTAATTTGAGCAATTCTTTATATGGTTGAGACTAGAATTTAAAGAAAGAGAAGACAAATGGCTAACTTTGGACAAGGAAATAAAACTTACATCTTTTCCAATGACATGAATCAAAACATGAACCAAGACACATCTTTCATCAATCCTTTCAGCAACATGAACATACCATCTTCGTCACATCATCCCTTTGAACCTTTCATATGTAGGGATGAACATGGAAAAATATTTGAGGAAGACCTAGAAGCCACAACCAAATATCCAGAAGTGGCATCCATTGTGGAGGAAATGGTTTTACACGATAGAGACAGATATTTGGCCATACTTCTAAGTCAAGGATCTAAGTTACCACATGGATTTGACATTAACACTTTGAGACCAACATCATCCAAACATAATGTCAACAATACAAACAACATACCCAACACTAGTCAACCTCAAAACAATACAAGCAATGCTTCTATTGGTGCTACCTCACAAACTACCACAAGTTCCATTAATGCTACCTACAACGACACAACCAATCAAAAAAATTCCAATTCAATCACTGCAACATTCGTTGGAGGGACACCAACCATGTCACAAGCCATGAAATGATCAATGCCAAAAATGTCCACAATATCATCACAATCAATTGGTGCCACCTTTGGGTCGTCATCAATGGGGGCAAGCTCTTCAAATCCTCTATTTGGAGTTTCATCTAGTGCCATGGGTGCCTCATCATCAAATCCTTTCATTGGTACCTCATTCAATCCCTTTGGAGGAAGTAAACGATGTGTCTTTATTCAAGGACCACAACCAAATGTTAACATGTCATCACAATTTAATACCAATACTTCCCAAGGGAAAAACATGAACATTCCCGATGGACAATTCCAACAATTTGGACAAGGCAATCCGAATACGCAACACATGACATCATTTGTATAGAAAATATTCATGGTCAACATATTCTCCAAATTTTGACTCAATTGGCTGGAGGAAACATTCCAACATATTCATCACATATTCACACTCATGGACAAGTCCCTAATCCAAACTTTCAATATCAACAACATGCGAACCAAAACACATCATACATCTTGCAACAACAAATCCCACAAAAAAACACCAACATCTTTTCACAACAAATGGAGACCCATGGGATACCTCTTACTCCCATGTGTGGTGCAACAAATAATCCCATAATTGATGCCTTGGCAACTCAAGTGGTTCACTTACAAAAGACCATGGAAAACATGCAAACGCCTAACAAGAAGTCACACATGTCATATGACCTATGCTTATATCCTTTTGACATAAATTTGTGCGTGCCACCATTCCCTCTTGGATATGTGGCACCACATTTTACCAAATACAAGGGCAAGACAAATCCTATTGAACACATTCAAGAATTCACAACCAACTGTATGGACATTGCCTATGAACAAACTTACTTGATGAGACTTTTCTCTACGAGTCTTATAGGACCTACACTTGAATGGTTCTCCACTCTAAAATGGATAAAAATATGGGACAAAATTAAAGACAAATTTGTGAAAAATTATGCGTATAACATTGACATGGACACCTCCATCACTAGCTTATGCAATCTTACACAAGAAGATGCTAGTGAAACATTTATCCCATTCTTCCAAAGATGGAGAATTCTTGCAAGTCGTTGGCACATTGACATACCTGAGAAAGAAAGGTTGAAATGTTTGTCCAAACACTCCTAGGCCCATTGAAATATGGGTTGCAAGTTCATTGCTGCACAACCTTCACAGACCTAGTTGAAAAAGGTTTCCAGGTTGAGAAAGCTCACATTGCTAAAGGGGAATTAAAATATGGTCCTAAGAACACAAACAAAAGTCCAACCATAGACAAAAATAAGTATTGGGTCAAAAATAAACATGTTACCAATGATAGCATTTTTAATACCAAGGATGTAAACATGATGGGACTAGTTCTTTATCTTAGAGGAGCTCGACCACAAAACAAACTGACAACAATACTGACACCCCCCGCCAATAACCAAAATGGTCAAAATATTCAAAATCAAGGACAACCCCATCAGGCAAGACAATTTCTGAAAAGATGAACATACATTTCTTTGGGAGAGCCAATTGAGGATGTCCTTAAGAAGCTCCTTCAAAATGGTCTCATCACACTTGAGGACCCTAAGCCATATGATCCAGGGAAATTTAAACCATCATGGTGGGATGATAACACTTTCTGTGATTACCATTGGGCTAAAGGGCATAAAACATTTTCTTATCGACAACTAAGAAACATTGTACAAGACCTCATTGAAAATCATGTAATTGAAGTGGGTGGGCCACAATTTTCATCCAATGTAGACCATACCATTCACAAGAACCCACTGCAATAACATGGTTCTAATAAAGCCTCCACATTAGATCCCAAGACTAATAACAATCAAGCTAATTATGCTCTTGTTGCATTCAATTATTTAGGAGGAATCATCATTAATAATGTTCAAATTGATGATGAATTTGTCAATACCATCATTTTCAAAAGAGCACCTGAATGCAATGCTACTAATCAAAGCAAAAAAATCACCATAGCCAGTCCACCTCCTTGACAACCAAAAATTACAATACCTAGTGTATATGGAAAACCACCACAATCAGGCCCATCTGCAAAGCAGCCCCAACCTAAGAGTCAGTTTAACCTCATTGACCAGCTAGGAAAAACACTTGTGCAAATATCCATACTCAAGTTGCTTTGCATTTCCCCTGCGCATAAGGCTATACTTGATAGAACCTTGCAAGAGTCCCCTATCCCTCAGGACATTGATGCCAACCATTTTGAGGTCATGGTGGGTTATCTCACTACACCCCATCATGTAAGATTTTTAGACCAAGATTATTCATCACCAAAGTCCAACCATAACGATGCATTTCACATTGAGGTTTTCATCCATAAGCATAAGGTTAGATGAGTTTTAGTAGATGTTAGAGAAAGGCTGAATATATGCTCCTTAAAACTAGTTAAGACTCTAGAATTTTTTGATGCTTGCGTAGATGCAACAAAGAGCATAGTCATAAAAGTGTATGATGATGAGGAATGTTCCTCTTGAGGTGTGATCACCCTTCCCATTAGATTTGGACTAGTCATTGTAGATACAACTTGCCAAGTCCTGGATCTTGAATTACCTTATAACATTTTTCTTGGCTGATCTTGGATTTATGCCCTCAAAGTTGTTCCATCCACCTACCACCAATGCTTGAACTTTCGCTTTGATGACAAAAAAATCACCATATATGGAGACCCTAATCCTTTTCAATATTGCACCAACCTAAGGAGTATTTATGAACATCAAGTTCACATCAACCAAGAAGCTCCTATCTCTTCTTCTTCCAAATTCATTGACCAATCCACACTCACATCATCATCTATGTCCACTCCATCCACATCTTCTGCCACACTATCATCTTCCTCACTTCCTAAGGTTGAGTCCACTATCAAGATCCAGGATCTAGGTTGTGGAGAATTCAAAATAAATATGACATATAGCATCACAACAATACCCAAGTCTCCTAAGGTCTATGGTCAGCCATACTTTAGAATGGAACCTAAAGAAATATTTAAGGTACCACCAATTTTTTTTCATAAAATGGGGAGACATGAACAACGAAGACATTGTCGACATAACAAGATGGCTTTATAAAGAAATGGAAGACTTGCCCCCATTACCAGTTACGATATATGGCAAAGGATATGACATGATGAAGGCTAAAGGCTACGATGGAACTAGTGGCATTGGTAGAAATAAATCTGGGCAAAGAGAGCCCATAGAACCTTCCAAATGACCAAAGTATCTTGGGTTAGGGTATGGGCTACTCGAAAAATGACAATCAACGTAACAATGGACTTTCGAGTGAGAGTGTGAATGCTTCAGAAATTGTCAAGACTATTGAGGAATCCCTTACCGAAACTGATTCCCATGAGTGGGAATATGGCTCCCAATGATCCCTAAGTGACTACTGCCTTGATGACTTGTTCCTTGTAGCTGAAGAACTTACCTTTGAACAAATATTTTGGCAAACGTTTAAAATTGATACAACTGACAATATAAAAATACCAAGGAAACAAGAAAGTTGGGATAGAATTTTTGATGCAAGGAACAATGACAAACCTGAGTCACCTTTTTGTTCTATTATCCATACACCCGACCTATCTGTCCAACCACCTAAACATATGGATTCATCTGAATTGTCACATGACACTGCCAACCATAATTATAGTCCTTTTGTCCCTTATTTTGACAATGAGTATGAGTCAAGTGAAGGGGAATATTAGATAGAATCTAACTGGGAGTTGGAAGATGACAACTTCATTTTCAATGTCTCTAAATTCATCTACATGCTTTATGCATCCTCTACACAATTCAACAATACTGACGATGGTATCTACTTAGTCTACCCACAACTAATAAATTGGGACCAACAAGGCTCGCTAGTCATGGACATATTTCAGAATGATGAGGCCATTGTAGAATTTATGGGACTACATGAGGGAATACCTAGTGGTGATCACAAGGCTGGATTTTCTATTGACCAATATTGTGCAGCTTACTTTGGGGAGATTGCTCCATGTTCTAGTCGCAAAATGAAAAATAAAAACAAAACAAAAAATGAAACATCTTTAGGTGAAAACTGAAAGGCACCTTCTAACAACAAAAATTAAAAATAAAGGACATATCTATGGGTGAAAAAATCTCAGAGGCACCCAAAGATGGAGGAATGGAATTTCTTCCCACAGCCCAAGAGAAATCAACAATGCTCATAGAGGATACCATAGAAGTCAACATATCAACAACAAAAGATCCCAAAATGGTCCTCTTTGCGGCATCCCTGATGGAAGAAGAGAAACTTGAGTTCCACAAATTCTTTGCAAATCAAAATATTAATTTTGCATGGTCATATGCCGATATACCTGGCCTGGATCCAAAACTGGTTTTGCACCATTTTCCACTATTACCAAATGCTAAACTAGTAAAACATAAGCTAGAAAAAATGCATCCTCAGATCACCCTGTTAGTAAAGGCTGAACTCAAGAAACTGCTAGACGTAGGATTCATATGGTCTATTGACTATGCTGAATGGATATCCAATCTTGGACAAGTCACAAAGCCAAATGGTTAGATCTGTGTCTGCACAAATTTTAGAGACTTAAACAAAACATGTCCAAAAGATGACTTTCCTTTGCCAAACATAGATATCATAGTTGACCTCACGGTAGGATACGACATGTTGTCCCTCATGGATGGTTTCTTGAGCTATAATAAGATTCATATTTCCATTGAAGATAAACCAAAAACAACATTCACTTGTCCTTGGGGTTCATACTACTAGAATGTCATTCCATTTGGTCTTAAAAATGCAGGTGCCATGTATCAGAGAGCTATGACAACGATATTTCATGACATAATGCACAAGATAATGGAAGATTACGTGGATGAAATTTTGGCTAAATATTTGACAAGAAAATATGATTTGAATGTGTTAGAAAAAATCTTCAAGAGGCTGGAAGAATATAAGGTCCACTTGAATCTGAAGAAATGTGTCTTTGGTGTAACATTAGGAAAACCTCTGGGATACATAGTTTCTCATAGAGGCATTAAGGTTGATCCAACCAGAGTGAAAGAAAGATTAGACATGCCTCCTCTGAAAGAGATAAGTGAAATCAGGACATTACAAGGCAGGTTAGAATCCATCTAACACTTCATAGGACAATTGGCCGACAAGTGTCAACCATTTTAGTATCTTCTACAAAAGGGTATCCCCTTTGTGTGGAAAAAAAATGTCAAGAAGTCTTTCAACTAATAAAATATTATCTCTTGTCACCACTTGTTTTAATGCCACCTATTGAAGGGAAACCTTTTATTTTATACATTTCTGCAACAACTTTAGCACTAGGGGTATTATTGGCACAAAATGACCACAAAGAAAAGGAATGAGCCATTTACTACATTATTCAGACACTGGTTGGATATGAGTTAAACTATACATCCACTGAATGTGTATGTCTAGAAATTGTCTTTGCTGCTCAAAAGCTAAGACACTATATGTTGAATCATAGGACATAGTTGGTAGCAAAGATTGACCCCCTGAAATATCTCTTGAGTCGCGCAACATTGATAGGATGTTTGGAAAAATGGGTCATGATTTTGAGTGAGTATGACATTCAATATGTGGAAAGGAAATCCATAAAAGGACAAGTGATAGCAGACCAATTGGCAGATGCACCTATACAAAGTGATCATCTACTAGTGGTAGAATTTCTTGATGAGTCCATATTTCATATAGAACCTAAGTCACCTTGGAGGCTATACTTTGATGGGTCTCATACTAGTCATGGCTTTGGGGTAGGAATATTGCTTATCAATCCACAAAGAGACTCCATCCCTAATTCATTCCGCATAGCTTTCCCATGTACAAATAATATTGTAGAATATGAGGCACTTGTGATAGGACTCAGAATGGCCATAAAATGGAAAATCAGAACACTTCATGTTTATGGAGATTCTCAATTGGTCATCAACCAAGTTAATGATGACTATGACACCAAGGATGGGAAATTAATGCCATACAAACAAATGATTGACAAATTCTAGATGTATTTTCACATGTTGAATTTTGAACAAGTTCCAAGAGCACAAAATATGGCAGCAAACACAATGGCTACAATTGGCTCTCTCCTAAACATCCGAAGTAATGTGCCACAATTTGAATTCTTGGTAGAATAGTTGTTGGTCCCTGCATATAGTATTCCTGAATTAGAGATGGTATACGAGCTTGTTGGTCCCGATTCTCCCTAGTATCAAGAAATTTATGACTATCTCAAGTCCCATTTCCTTCGTCCCAACCTATCCAACAACTAGCAAAAGTCCTTTATTCGAAAAGCTTCCTGGTACACCATTGTCAGTGACACCCTTTACCACCGTAGCTTCGACAACACCCTTCTTCGATGTCTCATTCGAGTGGTCCTACTCTAGCCAAAAAGAGAACGATACTTGGGTATTATTGGCCGACCATTAAAAAAGATGCACTTGAGTTTGTCAGGACTTGTTACCAATGTCAAATACATAGTGATTTAAATCATGCTCCAGCACAAGAACTTTAGCCGATTACATCTCCATGGCCCTTCGCACAATGGGGACTCGACCTTGTAGGAAAAATCCACCCCACCACTTCTAATGGCCACAAATTCATTATCACCACCATTGAGTACTTTACTAAGTACATCAAAGCCATCCCCCTAACATACAAAACCGACAAATAAATTTCCAAATTTATTCTCAACTATATTATTTTCCAGTATGGTATTCCACAGTCCATCATCATAAACAATGAATGCCCATTAAAAAATCAAGACGTTTGTGAGTTATGTGAAACATTCCACATTCAACATCATTTCTCAACACCATATTACCTACAAGGAAATGGTCAAGCTGAGGCATCCAACAAAACCATCCTTAAAATTCTCAAAAAAACTGTCAATGACACTGGTTGTGACTAGCAAATCCAACTTAACCCTACTCTATGGGCTTACCACACAAGCATCCACACATCTACAGGAGCCACTCCATTCACCCTGGTCTTTGGAGTTGAAGCCATATTTCCCATCAAGGTTGAAATTCCATCCTTAAGAATCTCTATGAAGGGTCTAATAGATGATGAACAATACAGACAGTCACGACTGCATGAGCGAGAGATGTTAGAGGAAAGAAGGCATAATTCCCTGAACCATCTACAAGGGTATCAAAATCAGCTCTGTCACAGTTATAAAAAGAAATTCATGGTTAGGAAGTTTGACATTGGTGATTTAGTTCTCATGCAAAATCCTAAGAATCAGGCTAATAGAGAAAAACCTGGCAAGTTTGAACCAAATTGGCTAGGTCCTTATGTCATCATATCCTCTTTTGGTTTTGGAGCATATCAGTTAGCTAATCTAGATGGAAAAAAACTGACAGAGCCTATCAATAGTCTTCACCTTTGCAAGTTCTATGCATAGTATCAGAAAGTCGGGCTGAATCCCTTAAAAGTATTAAAAAATGAAAAAATATAAAAAAATTGTCACCCTAATGAAAACCTGGCAAAGAGGCATCTTGGTGACACCAAAAAAATGAAAAAATGATAAAAAAATAGTAAAGAGAAATAATTCATCCAAAAGTGAAAACTTGGTAAACAGACACATTAGATAAGTACCATGGTGAAAACATGACAAACAAGTGCCATGCATAGTTGGTCATTGCTCTGCCATCTACTATCACTCTATCTACCTTAGTCCATAATAAACAACCACCTTTCCGACACCATCTTGATACCAATCACAAAAATATCATCATTTTTTCTCATGGCTAATAATGATTGACATCAAGTCCTACATATCACTCATCCGCCACCCCGCACATATCCTTTCTGCATCCGTCTAGCTGGCTAGTCCTGGACCTGACTAGGGGAAAAATTTCATTATGTGACTGCAGTGGGTATCACACATGGTCTTGAAAATTGAAAAGGTCCTTAAAAAATCTTAAAAATCATAAAAAAGTCCTAAAAAAAAAAAGACCTAAAAATTGAAAAATGTCTTGAAGAAATCCAAAAAACTTAAAATATCTCAAAAAACCAAAAAATAGAGTCATTTCTTGTCAAGTCCATTGAATCAATTAACTTTGGTCATTTGTCTAAACTACATTGTCTCTGTGCATTTGCTACGTAGGCAAGGCTCAACTTTGAGCCCCCGAGACATTAGGTTAGTCCTTTTAGGTTGTCAAAATAAAAATCATGGCTCAATCTTTTGTCATCAAGACAAAGTCATGGGTTGTGTCAAACTATGAGGTCTCTGAGTGTATGACGTAGGTAAGGCCATCAATCAATGAGCCCCCAAGGCTGCACTAGGTTGGTCCATTAGGGTTCATGATACTACACTGACACACACATAAAAATGTCTTAAATTTCAATCAAGTCATCTCAAAACAAGCGAACTACTACAACCAACTCTAGAAAATCTTCAATAAACACGTCAAACACATCAGAATGCCAACATTGACATGTAGTCAACAACAGTCAACCTTCTGTCAAGACTTTGGACAATTTTTGTCAAAAAAATTAAACTCAATCAAAATTTGTCAAACAGTCGACTCTTGGTTACTCTTCAGATGAGTCCTTCTGAAGAACAACCTTTGTCATTTGTACCTTAGGATTTATCCTTCCTAGGTACCATCACTGTCATCTGGAATTTCGAGAGATCCTCTTAACATTTGAGGATTGATCCTCTCGGCATCGACATTATTCAAGATGTGTCCTTCCTGAATTTTGACATTCATGCATCATCAAACATGACACATTTGACATTTGATAGTTTGACATTTTCAAACATGGCATCCTTAACATTCAAAAAATTTGGCACCTTTCAACACTTTGATATTGTTAAACTTGACACCTTGACATCAAAACACCTAGCAAACACTTGGCACTTGTCATTGGCTTTTTCATCATGTTACTAGTTTCTCAGTGATGTCTTGACATCAGGATTTAGAGAAGCAGCGACGTATCATGATGATTGGCTTGTCTTGTCTTTTTGGTAGTCATGTTGCTAGTTCCTTGAGGATGTCTTGACAACAGGATTTAGAGGAGTAATGACGTTTCATGACTTGTCTTTCTTGTCCTTTTATGCTTATGGCTGCTATGATGAAAAGACAAGGGCAATTGCACTCTTGGTATGAGTCATGATCATCCTTGTCTATGACTGCTTGTCTTATGTGATGGTACGAACTTGCACACCTTGATCTATGTCATATCATGGTTTTTTTTGGCCATTACAATAATCCGCCCAATGATGATTAAAATAAATAATTATTAAAGCCCTATAGTAATATGTTGAAGGATTTGGTCTTCATGCTAACATTCATCCTCTTTTGTCTTGTCATCCTGTATCGTCCATCTCATGATATCACATTGTGACATACAAAAACATAAGTGCATACATAATCATATAGGCATTGCATTAGGTCCATACATCCATCATCTATATCATCAAAAACCATATACATTGCATCACATATTGCATAATACATATATTATGAACATGGAATCCATTCAAATAAATACATTATGCATATCATCATTATTCATGGCATAGCATCATCATGACAAATACACATTATATCTCCATGACATCACATCATAAACAATCATCATAAATGCATACATGACATGGCATATAAATAACAACATCATCATAGGAATCATAAATGCATAATTCACATAGGCATCACATGGCAATCATAACTGCATCATCATAATAATCATCACATAAACATACATCATAATTCATAAATCACATCACATCACATAACACGTATAGGCCACATCAAAATTGCATCATATATATATCACCTCAAAAATAATGTCACAGGATAGAGTCATGAGATTTCCCAAAAATAAGAGCTTGCAGGATCAATGGTCAAATATAAATGTCACAACATAAGTGTCTGAAATTCCCTAATGCAAGATAATAATAAACATGACTATGTCGAGCTCTCCTCATCCCCTCGAGGAGAAGATCTAGGGGATTGATGTTCTATCAAGGGAATAGATGCCACCATGGGTACTGTAACCTGTGCCTGGGAATTGAAGGATTTGTCATTGTAACCCGTGCCTAGGAAGTGGAAGGATCTATCACTGTGACCTATACCGATGACATCATCTCTATGGTAACATGAGGCTATGAAGACATTGCAACTAATGGATCTATCACTAGAGGTTGGCTATGTGCTGACCTGTGCCCTAACCTAGTGGAACCATGACTGTGACCTGATCTGTAACTTGAGGTATGCCCGTGGGATTGGCTAGACCTATGCCTTGATGGATTCCCTAAGAAAGTGGATCCCCCTACACTGCTGTAACTCCTACTACTGCTGCCACTCCTTGACCTGCTACCACTGCCTGTCCTCATCTGAGATCATGTCAAAGTAGGATCTTGCCTCTCAGGTGGCACCACCTGCTCATATAACAACTTGTATCATCCTAGACAGGTGCTAACCCTGGAAAACTCTCACACCATATCTACTGATGGTCTTGTGCATAATTGTGCAAACTCCATGCACCATTGAGCTGACTCCTATTGGCAGATCACTGCCTGATCCCACTCTACCCTGACCACCTCCAACTCTGCCTACAAAGCCCTAACTTGCACTATACTCTTGTCCAACCTCCTCTGCAGGTCTTCCACTTTTTGATTTGTAGTTGCATCATGTGGTAGTAGTGATCCTTAGGGTGCATCCTCCTCCCCCTCTACCATCCTTCACCTCAGTAGCTGCTCTGCCTCATCTATGGCCTCATCATCATCCTCTTCCATATCCTCTTCTCCCCTGACTCCCTCATCCCTCGAAATATCAACCTCCATCTCCATCTCTTGTTTGACCTCCTCCTCGACCACATGCACCTCCTTTCTGGCCTCCTCCTCTCCCACATGATCCTCATGTCTCTCCTCCTCTGCCACATGCTCCTCCTACGTCGACTCCTCCTCTCTCCTCCTCTCTCTCCTCCTCCTTGGCCACCTGAGGGATTGGTACCAAGGGCACTTAGTCTACATGTTGTCTCAACCTCTTGGCCTACCTCCCACCATTTCCTCTTCTCCTCCTCCTCCTCCTGTCATCTCCCCCATCATCTCCATCTCTCCCTCAGCCTCTTCCTCTCCCCCTATCTCCAACTCTGCCTCCTTGACCACCTCGCGGCATGTGTGGTATGACTTATCTTCTGTCAACAAGAGTCGATCCATCTAGATTTGTCAAAGGCACTAGGCAATGAGTCTACCACCATAAATCATAATCTACTGTGGTCCCTAGATCTGTAATCCCTCCACTCCATCTCCACTGTTGTGCCACCAACCCATCGATCTGCTACTTTTCAAATGGCATAGATATCGATGGACCCTAGGTTGACTCTTTGGATGACCTGACATACTCAGTTGTACTCATCAGAACACCCTTCTGCTCACCAAACTACCATAGTACCCTTTGTGGCAAGTACATCTCGATAATTAGCTGACTCTACATAGTCCGACCAATCAAATATCTAAACTACATGCAAAAACTAAGATGATTGGCCTCATCCTCCCACTGCCCGCAATCTCTGTAAGGCCTCCAAATGAAATAAATCATGGTGTCAATCCGGTGTCTCCAATAGCCTCTCACCAACTCGGGTCTACTGTAAAGTGCTCGAATAATAATAGATGTATCGCATGCCATCTACCAGATGTGGTCTCTGGATAGGCAGATAGAAGATAGCAATGTGCTCCCACGCCTAGATCATCAGGAGCGTTGTCCTATAGCCAATGCTTTGCACTCTCCCATAGGCCACCTCATGTAGCTAATGATATAATATCCCCAATAGGCAAGGACCCTAGGCATACACAGTCCTATTCTATCTAATCCCATTGAGTACATCACCCCATCCAATGGGAAATACATGCCCTCGGGTGATCCCACAATAGTGGTTTACAATTTTTGGCCAAACTGGACACTGAAATAATTTTTTTTAACTAAATCTTCACTTTCGGGCACCTATAGCAGCTAAACCGTGAGGAATTTGAAGATGATGCAAAATAGAGTTTCATGAAATTTTGTCTATAGATTCTAAATATATTTTTTTCAAAATTTTTGGAATCAGATTGCACTTATTTTTCCATCTCCCTTGAAAACTAGTTTTTTTTTTAGAAAACAACATTTTTAAAAAGTGACGCTCACTGTATAACACATAACTTTTTTTCCATGAAGGATAAAATTCTAATTCTTTATAATTTAGATTGGTAACTCTGATATCTAGTGCTTCCACTTGGTTAGATAGTTTTTTATTGAATATTTTTTCTTTAATCAAGTTTCAAATTCAAACCAATTATAATTTAGACATAGCACAATCGTATAACGCGTAACTTTTTTTGTATGTATTGAAATTCAATTTTTTTTTCTTTGTTGGATCAAGGACTTCAATATCTGGTATACTAATATTTTTATTTTTTAATTTTTAATAGTCTACTATTTTTCCACATGTGTAGAATAGAGAGCTTGATTATCGGTGAAAAACATACATTCACAAGAAATAAAAAATAAATATAATAATAAAATCAAATTTATTTAAAATTATACTTTTTGGGAAGCTTATAATAAGGACTACACACTTACAAAAAATCAATTTTATATGAATTCATTTGATCCCCCAAAAGGTAAATCAAAAGTGGTTTTTAATAAACATTTTGATAAGTGTAAAAGAGACTTCGTTATAGGTATGGTTTAAAACTAGCAGGGTTTTATCCAAGGGGGTTTGATTTAAGGTAGTTTGATCAAACCCTCTTCAATTGGAATTATTTAAATGGAACCTTTTAAGGCTTAAATCATTATATTTTCTAAAAATATGTGATTTCAGCAAAAATCAGTTCCTCCTAGAAATTGTAAACCAGCTTTGTGGGATCACCCCCTCGGTAGTGAAGAATCAGTACACCTAAAATCAATGTCACTAATAGGGCATCAAATCACCCATAATGCTTTGCCATGAACTCCTAGTAGATCTCATAGCCCTCAATCCCTAGCCCTGTGCCTTGATCATGATAGTAAGTTGTGAATGTCTAATGTTGCAGGTCGTACACTATCTGCTCTCCTTGAATCAATAGGTGAAGGATCTGATACATGTCCTCAAGAGTCATAGTAGCCTCCCCCATCAGCAAATGGAAGGAGTAGGTCTCTGAATTCCATCTCTCACAAAGTGCAGTTAGAAGCCCTATTTTCTTGGATAATGGGCATATAGGAAACATAGTAAAGTCCTAGTCGCATCAATCATCATCGCTCTCTCTCCTACATCTAGTCTCAAAATCTATATGTGGATGGCATACTCTCGCGTATAAATTGGTGCTAACTGTCTCTACACATGTCAAAACACGCATCAAAACCTTATTGAAAATCATCATTATCATTTATCTAATTCAAAGGAATTTAAAATTTGCAATTAAAAAAAGTCAGTCTTGGTCAAAGTCAAAGTCAAATGCATCGCATTGACTTCATTTGCATTGCAATAAGGTGTTTGCGACACTCCATACATCGATTGCATCTTGATCCAATGATTGCATCCTTCTCGCTCGCATTTGCGTCACAACATATAACAATTACATCGTGATTTTTGTCACATGCATCACTTAGTTCAAATGCATCGTAATATTTCAAAAGTGGCATTACATCCTTTGATTGAGGCATGACTTGGAAAATGTGTCATGTTTTTTGCAAGTACATTACACTTTATTGTCAGACCTAATGACCTTTCGTGTTTGCATCATGACACATCAAATGAATCGAATGTGCACATGAATGCGGCTTACGCACACACACATGTGTCACAATGCATTTGCTATTTGGCCTAAAACCCTACAAATGACATGAAAATTGATGAAATGACAAAGTAAGATAGGGGTACGTATTGTTGACTCTGAGCCCTTTGGTCGCCTGTAGGTTTGCACGATCTCCCCATGGTGCTTGGTCACTGGAATCACCATCTTTGTCAAAGTCCTTCTCGCTCTAAGCTCTCAAATTTACTAAGGTGAAGAGTGAAAATGAATTGACTTTTACCCCATTTTCAACCTATTTATAGGGTCAAAATGACATTTTTCAAACCTTTTATTACTGAAGGCTCTTTTGACTGACTTTGACCACCCTTTTTGGTTGCTTTAAACTCCTCAAAATTTGAAATCATTTGTGTCATTCTTTTTCTAGTCATCAAATTGACTTATTGGGACACTTTCCAAATTTTTCTATCCTTGGGCCAAAATTTGAAAATTTTCTAGAGGGGGCATGGATACTCCGTACCTTGGTTGGAGCATGACTGTGATTTATTTTCTTTGTCACAATGTGATAGATTGCATTATGACAAAGAGGGGAAAAATGTAGATACATAAAAATGACCTAGGCTTGCAAGTTCTATTTTTCACCTTTTTCTTCCTAGCATAATTAAGACATTTTAATTATGTCCTTGGTCCACCTTCATCTATTAATTAAATAATTCATAATTATTTAATTAATTCATATCTTTTTATTCTTCATGATTATTAGATAAATAAATTTTATTTATTTATTGAATACATCACTAATTGTCTAATATCTTCCCATAATTAATTAAATTTCTTAATTTTTTTAATTGTCTTCATTTATTATGTCTTCCTGATTATTATTATTATTATTTTTAGATTGCAAGAATCGGGTAGTACGACCCCATATAAATTGCAGTGTGCTTGGTAAACTTTTTAATGTGACCGGCAACGTTGGCACGACACGCCCTCTGGTACCACGGGGGTGGGGGAGACTAGACCTCGTGACCAACCTCCTACAACAGGAAAGATTTAGCCAATCGAGCTAGGGCCTCAATCCCCATGTCTTCCTGATTATTAAATAAATAAATTTATTTATTTATTTAATATGTCACTAATTCTTAAGTCTTCTTATTATTAAATAAATTCTTTAATTTATTTAATTATTGGTCACCTTCTCTAATTAAATAATTATCTTTAATTATGACATTTCCCTCTTTTAGTAAATAATTTAAATTAATTATTTATTGTCATGTGGTCCCACCTTTTGAATTAAATTAATTTTTAATAAAATAGTTTTTTTCCTCAAAAATCAAGTAATTTCCATTTATTATTTGATTTTCCAGCCACCTCTTTTTCTGTGCCAATCTTATCTCTTGTCACATGCATTGTTAGCCCTTGATTTGACTTTCTAAAAATCAATCATGTCCATTCATTTTGAATTTGACCTAATGTTTCCCTAACCCTAATTGTAAGTTGTCAAATTGAATCTTGTCCATTGATTCTAGGGAACTTGTCAACTTTTGATCTTGGCCATTCACTCAAAATTGCATTTTCTATAAAATGACAATTTTGGTCTTATTTTGTGATCTCATTTCATCTTGCAACCTCATGCTATCTAGATCTCATGCAACCTTGTTTTAGGCACTCTTGTCATTTTCTTTCAATTTTGTTATCTTAGCTTTTGTCATAGGAATATTGACATTTCATTTGGCATAATTTAGACATAGTTTAGATGCTTACTAATTGTATAATAGCTTAGTATTGCATGTTGTCATTTTGAATCCTTCAATATTTTCTTAGGGCTTGTCATTGTCATTACATTGCTCACATCAAATCTGAGGGAAACATCATATTTGTAGTAATTTGAGAAGGTATAATGGAGGTCGCCATGGAGAATGAAGACATTTTTGGGAGATTTTTTCATTTGTTTTCATGGTTTTCCTTTGCACTTCATTATCACTTTGGGTTTTTATGTTAATGCTTTAATATGATAACCCTAGGAAAAATTCCCTTAGTTAAATTTTGGAAGGACCAATGAATGGATTGTGTACAGGAGGAGATATAAGATTAGATGCCACATAGGTATAAGAAGCACTAGTGGAAATGTTCGAGGTAGGAAGGATATTGCTAGTTGGTTGAATTTTTTTGGTCACTTGAGGATGTTATAGGTTGGAATAGAGGTTATGGTTGAACAGGGAGGAGTTTGATTTCCTCCTTGGCTTTGCACATTGTTTGAAGCTTGAGCACCATTAGTGGTGGAAGGAAGATGTTTTCCAAATATTTGAGCTATGTTACACACAACTTCTAGTCCTTCATCACTTTCCATCATGTGGTGAATACTATCTATGGCAAGTATAATAGTGTTGGAAATGTTTTTAGTACTCACTCTATCTTGTAAGTGAGCTAGGTATTCGGGAATTTTCATTATTTTTTCTTGAGGGATATGATCAACCATTGTTTGAACACTTGGAATAGCACCTGTAGGTAAGTTACGCATAGAAAAAGAGGTATCAAAGGTATGGTCCATACCTAGTGAACTAATACCAACACTAGAAGTAAGAGAGCTTAATAACCCAAGATCCACAATGAGTGTTTTATCATGGGATGCCATGAGTCTCACATTTCATCTAACCACAATATTAGCAGTAGGACACCAAGTACTACAAATCATACAAGGGATAAACCAAAGAAAGTACAATGAACACAATATCTTATGCTTGCAATTACACTCGAAATGAAATAAATTAGAAATTGAGATAACAACAATTCTACAAACTATAACAGAAAATTGAAAGTAGCAAACAAAAGCACAAAAAGGAAATTTAAAATCTTGAAAAATGGAAAGTCAAAGATAATAGGGACTAAGATGCCAGTAGGGGCATCTTGGTCCTATTGGAAAATCTTTGAGGTTCTAGGGACTAAAATAGACAATAAACAATAGAGAGAGGATTCTGAGCCAAAATCCCTGAGAGGGACTTAGACACCAGGAAGGGATTTTTAGTCATAGTAGAGGTTTTTCTCAGAAAAATAGAAAATTATGGATTGTTTATAGTGTTCATAGGTTTCCTATTTAGGGAGTTGATGTTTAGAAACAAAAAAACTATGTAAATGAATGCAAGAAAAAGTAACTAGTGACAAGCAATTGAATGCAATTTTTTTCTATTTTGGATGCAATAAGAATGTTTCTAAATGCAATTAGGATGATTGGAAATGTAATTTTCAATTTTTTAATGAAATGAAATGATGTAAGAAAGAAAAAATGTAACCTATATGCACTTTCACTAATGAAAATATAAGAAACCCTAGATGCAATTTCATTAAATATGAGAAACCCTAGGTGAAATTTCACTAATGCAAGATGCAATGCAAGAGTGAATGTAACTTAGATCTAGAAATTTAATGAGCTCCAAATCAAAAGGTGAATGCTCTAATATTTCAGGTTCACCAAAATGAACAATGAGAAAATGGATGCTTTATAACCTAGGTCATAGAACAACACTCTTTTCCAATTATCATTCAAGGATGTCCTAGGAGTCCTAATTGGATTGACTATCAACCTCACAAGGTGAGTCAATTCTGAACAAGGAAGACTTGGGAAGGGGTTCTTTAAGCTTTTAGGGATTCACCACCAAGCAAATTCTTGGAAAAGACAAATAAGCATTCAACCTACAAAACCTAGTAATGCAAGCTAAATGAAGGATGAAAATGATGAAATAATGCAACAAGTTAGGATATGTGCACCTGGGAAGTCTATAAATGTGACAAGTATTATGGAAATGAAAAGAAGCTATCAAAATGTGTTAAGGAGGACTAAGACACCCTTACTATTGTCTTAGTCCCACTACTATTTTTCGGGCCAAATGTAGAATCTTTGGATGTAGGAATCAGATTAGGAAGAATCTCTAAAAAATACTTTTGGGAGGATTAAGACACCCTAGGTGGCAACTTAGTTCCATCTGGAATTTTTGGAACCCTTGAATGTGGTCTTGGGGATTGATGTCTAAACTTCCTTCTTCTTTGATCTTAGGTTCTGAAACTTCTAGATTTGGCCTGTAGGCGAGTTTCCATGAAGATGACAACTTTGCAACTTTTCACTTCAAATGATCTTCAAGTCTTCAACCTAAATCTTCAATCACAAACATGCAAGAGAGGAAAAACTTGTTGATTGTTAGTGAATGGGGGTTTTCCTTGGTCAAACCGCTTGTTGGTAATTAAACCTTGAAATGAAATGAAATGGAGGGAAATGATGAATGAAAAACATGCAATGTTACAACTCACCAAACCCTTGTTTTGAAGTCTGCAAACTTGTGTGAAATGGATAGCTTGAATGTAGATCTTGACTTGCTTGAATTCTTGATAGATCTTGACTTGAAATGCTTTCTTGAATCAAAACCCTACATCACAAATGTTAGCACAAAAACACATATGATGCAAGAAGATCTTTGATATGATGCTTGAATCTTGATGATGGCTCCAAATGCTTGATGAAAAGATCTTGAATGCTTTAATGCTTAGATGCTTAGATTTCTTGTTATCTTTTATATGAAAATGAGAGGAAGGAACCATGTATTTATACTTATCCATGCTTAATATCCCGAAATTACACCACACCAAGCAGACATATGAATTCATTAATTAAAGGAGGCTAAATCCTGCTAGAATTTGAAATTAAACCCTAAAAATACCTCAATGGGGACTAAGACACCCTGGGTGGCATCTTAGTCCCGAGTGAAACTGGGGGTGTAGACTCCAAAAATGGACCTATTTAGGTGCTTTCAAAATCATGATCCCAAGACCTTTGGGGGACAAAGATGCCCTAGGTGGCATCTTAACCCAGACCCAAACATTAGGGACACTCAGACATAATCATTAAATTATCATTTACCCTTTGATGTTTGTCAGGATTAGCCAAAAAAAGATATAATTCATTGGGCTTTTGAATGCAAAATAGGATCAATTAAGACATAAACAGGGATAAACAAAGCAAGATGGGCCCAAACAAATGTGAAAAGTCAATGGTATGCATTTTCATATGCTACAAATGTAACCCTCTAAGGATTGTGCAATTTTTGTAACATAGTTAATGTGTATTGCTTACATCATACTTATAATACCCTTGATTCTCTAACTAGGCAATTAAAAATTGCACAATTAATTTTTATTCTATTTTCCACTCTATTGGCTAGACCTTTTTATCCCTAATGTTGACCAATGACACTCCCTTTATTTGGATCCTAATGATCATGACATATCAAATTGATTCCAAAAAAATCTCTACCAACTTCAATAATTCCTTACTCTAAAATGAGATTATATATATAAGTATAAAGATACGCATGCCATTTTTTTTTATATGTAATGGTGTGCAAAATAAGTCACCATGGATGTAGTGTATTATTAACTCTCTCCTTTCTATATAGGATGTTTCTCATGTAATCTATGTTTCTATTTTAAAATAATATGTTGAACATGTCATCTATATCCTTATTGAATATTTAAAACTATGACAAACACTAAAAACCCAAACCAACCCATTGAATACTTCCAATTCCATTCACCATTTTAATTCTTGTCTATTACTTATCTGCAAAGTATTCTCTTATAAATTAAATGAATTAAAATAAAAATTTAAACCAAATAATAACTAAGAAATAAAAATAATGATCTCCATGCCAAACAATGTATATAAATTTTTCTTAATGATTTCTAAGAAATTGGTTTGTACTACATAACATGTACCTAGGTAGAAATAGTTTTGATATTTATAAAGGATGATTTGGAATAAATATAACTTATCCCACACATGTGTAAATGGCATGAGATATATTACAAAAAGTAGATTTTGAGGTAAGGATAAAGTATATAGAAACTATTATCAATAATAATGTGAATATGTAAAAAATGGTGTGAATAGGATAGAGGTAAATGACGTACATATCTAAATGTGTGGGGGATAGTAAATGAAGAGGGAAAAGTATTAAGGAAGGATCCAAAATTAACACAAGTGAGTGCCACATGTTTTTATATAATTATATTAAGACATTGTGGACCTCAAAATGGTCCTAAAAAATGAGAATTGGCATTAGCATGGATATTTTGACATTTTAAAAACCTTAAAAAAATTTCAACCCTATTTATATGCAATAACAAATATAAATTCCATATTTATTTTATGTGGATATAAATAATTTAATTAAAGGATTATAGATTGATTCTCAAAATTTTATTACATACCTTATTTTGAAAATAGTTTCTAGCTAACTAATATCCAAGTTACATGAAGCCAAATTACTTTTTTATCCAACAATTGAAAATCAAAGGTATGATGGTAGAATTATATTGCAAGACATATTATTTTAAGGAGCATATTTTAAAAAATTTATGTAGGCTTTGAATGTTTGAACGAATTAGTTCAATTGAAGTTGAGTATAAATAATTGTTCAATGCTATTTGTGGATCTATTTGGTTAAGGTGCATTCTTCAAGACATGTGAGAAAAAAGATAAGAACCAAAACTTATCAATGTGACAATTGAAGCTCAATTTCATTGGAAAACAACTCAAATTTATCATGCAACATCAAAATAAGTTGAAACTTTACATCATTTTGTAAGATAAAATATTTGATTAAGAGATATTTAATTGATGTATTGCAACATGAATGTGAACATAACTAATGGAAATGGGCATGGTGATAAGTGCAATACAAACATCTATAGAATGCAATAAGAATTAATTGTGAGATATTTTAGTTTTTCAATGTTGTGATTAAAGTGTTTGAAGAGACATAATTCTATGTAATGTGATACAAAAAATGTAAACTACATGAGTGGAATAGGTGTGAGGTTTTTTTTTATTTCATTTTATTGTTTTCTTATTACTCTACTTTCTTGTTCAATACTCCAAAATGATAGAAATAATCTTGACTTGAGATGATCTACTAGTTCTTGATTATATCTAAATTTGACATAAAAAATATTTGTCCCATCAAGGGATTTAGTTTTAGGTTCCATTGTCAAATATTATGTGATAAGTTACATTTTTTGACATGTCATTATGACTCATCGTTACACATTGTCATATGAATTCAATTAGGCTACAAAAAAATTCTATAGAACTTCATCTGTAATTTCTATGATCACAAAATCAATCTACATACATATATTTGATATTTGTTAATGCATTTTATGTGTGTAATTCTAGTTACATAGAACGTATTCACCCCATTTTTTTGGAATCTAAAATATGTAAAACAAGTAGTGTTTGTGAATACCTTTGATGGATTTAGTAGGCCAAGATCTTCTCTTGTTTTCAAACCCTTAAGATTTGATTAAATAATTTTGAAACAAGCATTGAAGACATGACAAGTGATCATGCAATATGCTTAGTCATATGTAACTATTGATGTCATGTTGATGTAATAATTCAAAGATAATGAAATTTGTGTAACATAGCTAATGTGTAATTTTAAGATCCAACCTACAATGATTTCATTTTTAGAAAAATACTCATCATTAATTTTATTTCCACTTCTAACTCTATTGGCTAAACCTTTTGGTTGTTGACATTGACCAACAACACTCCCCCTATTTAGAGACTAATTATCATGACATATAAAATTTATTCCAAGGAAAAAATTAGAAACTTCAACACTTCCTTACTAAAAAATGAGATGATTATAAATCTAAAGATACACGATAAATTTTTCCATCCAAGGGTGTGTAATGTAAGTCATTATAGATGCAATGTAACATAAAATCTATCCTTGCTATACAAGATGTTTCCCATGCACTATATGTTCTAAAATAACATCTTGATCATGTCATCCATATCTTTGTTAATTATTTTAAACTACAACCAACACAAGAAACCTAATACAACCCATTGAATGTGTCCAATACCATTCAATTTATTAACATGCTTGTTTGGTGATTTTCAAAACATAGCATCTTGATCATGTCATCTATATCTTTGTTAAGTATATTAAACTATGACCAAGAGTAGAAACCTAATACAACCCATTGAATGTGTCCAATACCATTCAAAAAAATTTATGCATGTTTAGTTCTTGTGTTTAGATTATTTATTATATTAAAAATGATTAACAAAAAAATTAAACAAAATAATAAGCAAGAAATAAAAGTATATGGATACAAGTGATCTCCATGTCAAAAAACACATTTTTTTTTTGATGAATAGGAATTAATCTATATTAATTCAAAGATTAAAATACATATTCACAAAAAAAGGTGGGTGGTAAGAAGGAACACCCTAAAAGTCACATGGGCAATGCCCAAAAAATCCAAAAAATCAACTAGTCACATTGGCCTAGCCCAGAAGTCCATGATTAGAAAAATAAAAAAAGCCATTAAGTAGCCAAAGAAATGCCAACAGAGCCAGGAGGGTCTTTGTCATCCATTTTATTTCCCCATACATCAGCAGGGTCTGGAGTGACGTCAGGAGGAGGACGCCAACCATCATCAACTTCTTTATCTTTATCTTTACCTTCCTCATGTTGAGGCGAGATTACAAGCACAAGCCATGGAAATATTTTACCAGAGTCTAACCAACAAGAGCCAAAGATAGGAGTGTCATCAAAGGGCCACCCAAAACCACCACTATCACTCCTTGAAGTACTGCCAGAGGGCCACCCCTATCCAGCCCGAGGTGGAGGAGAGCGGGTTTGCCGAGGAGGGAGAGATTCCCACCGAAGAGGAGGTTGAGAGTGGGGGCACACAGAGCCAATCCACTGCTGGCCTTGAGAGGGTGACCGACCATGGGAGGAGGTTGATGAAGTAGGCACTAGAGCAACAGTACACGGGGCATTGCCCCAGTGATCCAAAAGCACTTGCGGGTGAGTAACTTCAAGTGCAACTTTATTCACTTGCACCTGAATCTATAAGAGTATATTAGAACAAATAATAGCTTTAGACTATAAAGAAACATTTTTATCCATTTGAGTGTGAGCAAACATGCAGGTATTTCTATCTTGCTAGATATTGAAGAGGATTTCCACCCTGAAAGTGTGCCAAAGTTGGGTATACTTAGTAGGAAGTGTGGGCGAGTCTCCCAGCATAACCATATGCTAGGAAAAGGGCTCCAGTCTAAAAGGACAAAAAAAGTCATGAATCCAAGTCCAAAAGTGTTGAGCTCTGGGACAAAACCAAAAGAGATGCTTAAAAGACTTAGCTTGCCCACAAAAAGGGCAACAAAGGTCCTGAACCCCTAGGTGAACAAGTTGAGAACCCACAGGAAAGCCTTGGAAATGAATACACCAAGAAAAGTGGGAAAGTTTTGGCTCAACACTTGCAGACTAAGTGGCATCAAATATTTTACGCCAGACATGAGCGGGAGATTGAAGAATCCACCTCTGGTTCAGACCATGAATCATAGGAAAATGTGTTGAGAGCCACCTATAACCAAGCCTAGGCTTGTAATTCCTGAAAGGGGTGTTTGGGTACCACTTCCAGTCCTTCCACTAGGGCTTGGACCCATGAATTCCCACCTTATGAAGCATTTTTGTAGGAATAACATTCACCAAACCATCATAAGTTGCATGGTCCTGGTTTTGAAGCTTGTACAGGGCATGAAAATCTTCCCACAATATGATACACATTGTGGGTCTATGAAATATCTATTGTAAGGTCTGAATACCTTTCTTGTGGAATCTAAGTGCCTTAAGCCAATGCGACTTAGCTAGAGGCTAGTCATTGCTAGCAAAAAGAGGAGACCACCAAAAATTCTGCTGGTTGAGTGAAAGCCCATCATGGAAACCATAACCAACCAAAATTTTATTTATTAATAATCTATAAAAAATGTTGTTGGTGTGAATAAGGTATTTTATCTATCTAGTTCACTAGGAGGTCCTATTCACATGTTAAGTTTACTTAGATCCTAGATGTTGTGTGGTCTCACAAAATGCTCCATTTTTCTAAGGAAATTTGGAGACCCCCTTCTTAAATTATTTTATGTTTTCTTTATGATAATGAAAAATCCATGTCCTAGTGGAAGTTTTAAATTTAAAGATCCTCGATGTGTTATTTTGATTAAGAAATTGAAAATCTGATACCATCTTGAAATATGTTAAAATAAAAAGGTTTTACTTTGTAGAAATTCTTTCCCTTACTAAACCAGATACGGTCTAGGTGATAGTTACATATCCGGTAGGATAATTTGTCCTATACCAATGATATTTCTCACAAAACATTAAAAGATTCAATTGTAACATGATATGGATTCCTCTAAGAAAGAACCCATTCCTCTTGGTGGACCATAAGTTTTATCAAACCATGTTTACCTTGCAAGAAGTTATGAGGCTAATTGAACCAAACATACTTAAATTTGGAAGTTCTAGATCCAAATCCGGTAGTAAATATGTTTCCTACAAAATAATCCTGAACATGATATATTAGAATTGATAAGGGTAATCAAACCTAATGTTATATGTGGTTATTGTTTGTGTGAAATGTGTGAGAGTTAGTAAATCAACAAAAACACCAACGAGACGTATTACATGAAATATTTGAATCAAGAACTAATCTATTTGCAGCAAAACAAATCTTTAAAATTTTTCCATTATTCACTAATCTCAAGGATTTATTAAACTATTTGGCTCTCAAATTTTGTATGTGCACTTATGGTTGTTAAAATGACAACTTGAGAGACGAGATGCTATTCAAAATGCAAGAAAACTAAGTTCCTATATGAAACTATGTGATGAAAGCTATGATGTTATGATAATGGAGATTATGATGAATGGATAATGTTACTGAACTATGTGATACAAATGCTATGATAAGAAGTTAAAATGATTTTGCATATGCTCAAATGATTATTCATATGATAATCTAAAATACAACTATAAAGCAAAACATGATTCTATAATGCTAACTATAAAGCTAAACATGATTCTATATGCAACTACAAAACAAAACATGATTCTATATGCAACTACAAACCAAAGACAACATGGAAAATGGATGGAGGAATAAAGTGTGTGAGAAAAAAACCATGTGTTTGAAAGTTTGTTGAAGAAGTGTGTGAGGAATAAGCCATGTGTTTGAAAATTTGTTGAAGATAATTCTAATTAAAAATTAGAATTATTTAATTTCATGTGACATTGGTGAGGTGGCATGAAAAGTTGTAGACATGTGCTTGAATTCCAAATTTGGGATTAGTGAGAATTAATGAAATAAAAAAAACTTTAGAAATTCATTTATTTAATTAAATTAGAGGAATGTGAATTTAGATTTGGAGAATTAGAAGATATGAACTATATAAATAAATTTAGAATTTATTTATAAGTAGTTGAAATATTAATTAAATAACTAGTGTTTAATTAATAAAATGTCTTGACCGATTTTAGGTGTATACATTTTTCCTCTCCTTAAAGTAATGTGTTTACATGTTGCTCCAAAGAAAAATTCGATACCGATGCCGAAAAAAAAAAAATCGATGCCCTAGATGCTGATTTTTAGGTGATGTTGGATATATGCCCCCTCGAGAGATAAATTAGTGAATTTTTGAATTTTTATGATTTTTTTTTAAATTTTTGAAAATTTTGATGATTTTTTGATGATTTGATGATGATCTCAAAATTTTGTGATTCAAAAATGATTTATCTCCTGAAAAATGATATTAAAGCCACTAGGTGATGAAATTGAGGAATTAAAGCCCCTTTGAAAATAAAAATAAAACAACCCCATAAAAATGCCACTTAATTAACCTTTAGAAGGTTAAAAAGTTAGATTATAACTTCATTTGTGCATTGGAAATTTGAAAACTTGAGAGTGAGAGTTACTTGTGCAAATTTGGAGCAAAATGGTGATCCCCTACCACACTCACCGTTTCGAGTGCATGCAATGACACAACCACCCGACAGTGTACGGACCTCCAGTATGTACCCCTAAAACTACCTCGTACTTTGTGAAATTAATTTCCCACTTGTTTTTCATTTGAATTCATATTTTAATTACTTTAGCACATAGACATACCACAATAGCACATAGAACGACTATTCTAGCACATATGGTTTTCTAGCACATAGAAATAATATTCTAGCACATTTGTGAAGTTTTAGACCAAATTAAATATTTTCTTGATTAGACTCCTTGATTTCAATGATGTTTGAACACGTCAGCCTATGATTTGATGGTGATTGATGATGTTGATAGATTAGATGTCCATTGATCTCATGATAGGTGAGATGCAATGATGGGATGATGATAATTGACCTCATGATAAGCGATGATCAATTATAGGTTAATTGATTAAATGACCTCATGATAGGTGAGGTTAAATTGATTGATGAACCTCATGATAGGAAAGGTGCATTGATTGATTGATAAACCTCATGATAGGTGAGGTTGAGTTGATTGATGAACCTCATGATAGGAGAGGTTGAATGATAGATTGATGCTCACAAGATTTGATCGAAGTCTCACTAGAGCTTATTAGATTGATAGGTTGATTGATTTTGATTGATTGATTACCTGATTTGTGATATTTTGTGATGATAGGATCCATTAACGAGCTTACAGATTAGAGATTGCCTCCCAAGGACATGGGAGTTGATTCAACACCTGACACTGCCTGAGACAACTGTTATTGCATGATGTGGATTTTCCTCTCTCATAGATATGCCCTAGATTAGGGTTAATAGGGGTTTACTGATAGCTTTAGTGGAGAGGTGGCATAGTGAGCATAACACCTTCCATTTTCCTACTGGTGAGATCACAGTTACTTTCGAGGATGTATACCAAATTTTGTGGATACCTGTGGTTGGAGAGCTTGTATTATATGATTCTCGGGAGTATGGAAATACTAATGCACTACGTAGGGTTCCTTAGAGATTCCCTAGAGGGACATGGTTGATGCATATGCCACATTTCCTTCTATGTTAGCTAGATTTGTTGGAGGGTTCCTTTGTACTAATCGCAGGTCAAAGGGACTATCAGTTGGATGGGGTGGATCTTGGAGAGCGTGATGGATCATGAAACTCATTATGTATGGGGTTTTTGTATGCTTGCACACTTGTACCATGATTTGCATCAGGTTGTTTATTTTGGAGGGGCGATTTTATCAACATGGGTTACATTGCTTAAAGTCTGGGCCTGGGAGCACATAGCAATTGCATAGACAGTGGGAGACAGACAATGGCTAGCCATGAGGCCATATGTACACATTTATTCCAGTTGACTTGCTCAACCTATGATGGGGAAACTCAAGTATTGGAGGAGGACCTTGGATGATATTGAGTCTATAGTATGGAGGCCCTATCTAGATTATGAGTAGTGGCTTAAGGATGACATGAAGATGCCATTTTTGTGTTAGCCAATATATTTGATTGGCCAAACCCATTTTATCATTGAGAGGTTTTTGTTGTTGTGAGTACTCAGATAGTATGGAAGAGTGTACAGGATGCCCCAGGGAGTGTCCCACTATGCACGATGATGGTAAGATGCTATAGATTGGGGACTAGTTTTGTCCTATGATGCAACAGTTCAACATTTCTAGGGATTATAGGCCATCCCTTGGGATGTTCATCTAGATATCATCGATGCTCCGATATCAAAGGAGTATGTGCAGTACATTTTCATGCATCTAATCCCACAGATCACCATTCTGGACAAGCCAACACCATTTCTAGAGGGGGTAGTAGGTCATGGGTGGAGATGACAAAGAGAGGAGGTGGAGGAGGAGGAGGAGGATAGAAATGATGACAGTGATGGTGATGAGAGTGATGGGGGAGGAGATGAGGGTGGAGGAGGACCAGGGCCAGATTAGACTACCATCACAACAACAACAAACATAGATTGCTTCTTTACAAGTATAGGTTCAGACACTGTAGGGTTAGCTAGAGTAGGTACAGGCTCTACTTACATAGGCACAAGGACAAATCTAGACACTAATGACAGAGAGAGATGCAACTAGGTAGCAGGTATAGTAGTTACATGCCCAACTTGCATAGGTACATGCCCAGGGATATGTACATGGATAGATGCAAGGGTAGATTGATACACTGACTATTGAGAGGGATTCCCTGAGAAGATGAGTGGACCATGCTGAGGGCCTTACTGAGAGATTACAACAGGCTACAGCGGCTGCTAGGTCTATAGATTATTTCATACACCATACTGCTCAGGAGGCCGAGTTCTACCAAGTTCGATATCATGATGCAGTTCCTCCCAAGCAATGGGAGAGTTGTGCACAGTCTCGGTCAGGGAGGTCCTAGTCTCACACTATTAGCATGGGTGTTACATAGTCACTTCCTAGAGATAGGAGAGATTCTAGTGCAATTATGTCAAGTGGAGGAGGTATTGGTTTGTCTAGTGGGGGAGGCCTTGGTCATGTGATGCCAACACCATTTGGGTGGAACACAACATAGCTCCAATTTCTGATTTGTTGATGTATTTTGGCCATGTATACACTGATGTATATGAGACATTGATGATGTACCTCTTTGATTTCAATTGAGACATTGATGTTGTACCTCTTTTATTTTAGACATTATGATACAATGCCATTTTTTATATTGATGTATCTCTTTATACCTTTTGGATATCCTTATACACTTTGACATTATGATTTTGAGGTTATATGATATGCGACGATGATTATGATCTATGTGTCTATATGATTTCATGATGGATACCTATGATGGATGCATTTGATTTCTATGTTATGATGATGATCATGATAATTATGATGCATCATTTAATTTCTATTATTTATGCTATATGATGATGATGATATGATATGCTATGGATGCAAATGATGATGCAACTAATGTGTTATGGTTCTATGATGCTTTATGAATGATAACAATATGATGTATGCGATGGATCCTATTATGTCAATGAAAGGTGATGCATTTTATATTTTTGTACCTTTCTAATGCAAATATATGATGCAATGAATGGATGAATGTATGATAATGTGATGGTACCTAGTTATTATGTGTTTATGATGTTTATATGATGATGCTTATGTGATGATGATTATGGGATGATGATACCTATGTGATGATTATGTGATGTATGCTTTATGGATGATATGAAAATGCATGCAATGATGATTATGTGATGTATGTAATGATGATGGGATGACATATGGATGATGTTCTATAAAATGAATTATGATTATGTGATGCAAATGATTATGCTTGATCGAGTTTGCAAGCCTTCAAAACCTCTAGGGTCTTAAGCTTAAATGAGTGAATCTATCCAACTTCCAAGAGTTGTGGGAAGGTTTCCATCAATTGATTATTTATTAAGTTAAGCTTCACAAAACCTGACATATTTCCCAACTTTCTTGGAAATCTCAAGAGACTCACTCATTTAAGCTTAGTGGACCAATTTCTTAATGCAACTATATGAAATGATTTTGATGATGTAAATGAAATGTGATGCACATATTTTTGTGTTTTCTGATGCAAATATTATGATGTTATGCATGGGTGGATGAATGATGTGATAATGTTTTCTAATGCATGCAAATGATGATGTAACCAATGTGTTTTCTATATGAGAATGATTTGTTTTTGGTAATGTCAAGTGTTCTTAATCCATTAGTGTCAAAGACAACATCATTGTGAAATTGGTACAACTTTGGAACCCTATAGGTATAGATGCAAGCTAACATGGATGCAATCTAACTTAACCATTCAGATCTAATATGTAGATGTTGTCATTTGTAACAGCCAATTTTTTGTGCTTTTTATCATCATTGAGCCTTTAAAATGTTGAAAGTGAGTACAAACATCGATGGGATATTTAGACCATGATGACCTAAGTACTACTTCCATGATGTTTGATATTGAAAATTAACGCAAGAATCTAGGTATAATTAAAATTAGATGACCTGAGTACTGCTTCCATAATGTTTGATATTGAAAATTAACACAAGAATCTAGGTATAATTAAAATTAGATGACCTGAGTATTGCTTTCATAAATAGACAAGAGTTAACCATTTTCCTATCCAAATTTAGAATGTCATTAGTAATACTTTGTAGAGCACGTCTTGCAACAATTTGCATAGTAATAATGATCAAATCATAGACAAAAGATAAAGAAAAACTGTACTCCTTCCTAGCTCCTCTAGTGCGATACATCATCAAGTTGCTCCATAGATATGATAACAAAAATAAAAGTTCAATGGTTGAACATTCATGCCATAGTGATAAATCCATGATTCAGAAGAACAATCATCCATTTGAATTTTGCTTTTGGTTTGATTTATTTGGCTATTTGATTTGGATGGTTGATGTGTTTTGGATGGTGATTGATGTTCAATGTTTGGTTGCATTTTTCCTATTGTTGTTTGTCTATTGGTTCAAACTCAAAGTTTATTACCCCTAGTGAGTTTAGGATTTTTCCCCCAGCCTAGGGTGAGACACGACTGTGATGCCAAGATATGTACATGATGCTTTCTGATGATAGGCCGATGGATGGTGAAAGCAAATGGGCAACATGCTCAAATAGATGGAAAAGCTAACCTATCACAAATAGCACTTGTTGTTAGGTTTACACTAGTTTTTATTGCACTTTTTTTAGATTTTCAAATTTTTTTGACTTTTTTGTATTTTTCTTTTTTTTTAAAATTTTTTTTTTCTTTTTCCAAGACACCTATTTGCCAGGTTTTCTTTAGGGAAACCATTTTTTTAGGACTTTTTCTGATGCATTAGATGATTTAGGTGTAGAATTTCTTGAATGCAATCTATTGAGGGGTTCATCAAATAAATCCCCTTTTGGTTTTGACAATTGATATGCTCCTGGTCTAAAGATTGACATGATAACAAAGGGACCTAGCTAGTTGGGTTCAAATTTACCCTTCATCTCTCGATCTTGTTGGTTACAGGGGTTCTCTTTTAGGACTAAATCACCCACCTGAAATGTTCTAGGATTTACTCTATGATTGTAACTTTTGGATATCCTTTGTTGATAGGATTTCAGATGATCCACTGCATGCTGACAATGCTCATCCAAGAGTTCCAATTCCTATAACCTAGACAGTATGTAATCCTCATCTAAAATGATTCCCTTTAGTGACACTCATAGTGATGGTAGCTCAACCTCAATAGGTAGAATAGACTATGATCCATAGACTAGGGCATATGGTGTTGCTCCTATTGGGGTGTAGATACTATTTTTGTAAGCCCATATAGCAGGGTTCAATTGAGCATGCCAATCACATCCAACATTGTTGATGGTTTTCTTCAAGATTTTTCAGGATAGTTTTGTTTGAGGCCTCATCTTGGCGATTTCCTTTAGTAAAATATGGTGTAGAAAACTGATGTTGGATGTGAAACCTCTCAGAAATTTCTTCAACATCCTGATGTTTGAAAGGTCTGCCATTGCTAGTGATAATGGATAGAGGGATACCATACCTACAGATGATGTAGTTCAGGATGAAGGATGAGATTTTTTTTCTTGTGATGGTGGCTAGGGGAACCACTTCAATCCACTTTGTGAAATACTTCATGGTTGTGATGACAAAATTGTTTCCATTTGATGAAGATGGATGAATCTTCCCCATGAGGTCCAATCCCCACTAGAAAAAAGTCCATGTTGATGAAAAAGGTTGAAGTTCTTGTGCTGGTGCGTGAATGAGATTGCCATGAATTGTAAAATTTTGGCATTTCTTGTTGAACTGAAAATACTCCTCCATAGTCGACTAGTAATATCCCAAATCGAGGAGTTTCTTGGCTAAGGTTAAACCACTTGAATGAATTCCACAAACACCTTCATGATCTTCCCATAAAGCCATTTCAGACTTGTCACATTCTAGACATCAGAGGAGAGTTCTATGAAGAGCTCATCGATAAAGGAAATCCGCGATAAGGGTATGCCAGGCGACTTGACGAATGAATTTTCATTTTTTATTTCGGGATAGGTTGGGTGGGAGGGTATTGTCTTTCAGGTAAGTATAGATTTTCTCGTAGATGGAAGCATCAGCCTCGGCTAGATGGTAGATGACTTGGGACTTTGAGTTGTCATAGGATGGGTTGAAAAATTGTTCCACCATGAACTCATAACAGGCTCATTTCTCAGGAATTTGTAAGAGAGAAGAAATGGTCACCATGGCATCAACAACTTTGTTGTCCCCTCTAGGAATCTGCTCAAACCTTATTTCCACAAATTACTTTTTGAATTCATTAACCATCCTTATATAGGGAATCAATTTGTCATCCTTTATTTGATAGTCATCATTTAACTGATCAATGACTAATTGTGAATCCCCATAGACATGCAACTTTGTGATCTTCCACTCAATTGCTACTTTGATTCCAATGATCAATGCTTTGTATTTGGCTATGTTGTTGGTGCAAGGGAACATCAGTCTATAGGATTTGGGAATGGTATTTCCTTGTGAGATAATTAATATTTCAACACCTGATCCATGTTGTGTATAAGAGCCATCAAAGTACAAGATCCATTGTTGTGTTGACATTGTTAGGACACCAGCATCTGAAAACTCAATGTTCATTGGATGATTGTCTTGAAATGGTGCTTTAGCTAACTAGTTTGTGATTGCTTGTCCTTTGATTTCCTTCCTATCCACATATTGGATGTTAAATTCACTTAGCATCATGACCCACTTAACTAGTCTTCCAATTATATTAGCTTTGCTAAGAAGTTATTTCAGTGGATCTATCTTGGTTATTAACTTGATGGTATGAGTGTCGTAATTGTTGGGTAGAACAAACTACTGCCAGACACATATTTTCAATGAAGGTGTAATTGATCTCATAGCCATTTAAGGTTTTGTTGATATAATAAATTTCCCTTTCTTTTCTTGTTGAATCCTCCTGTGCTAACAAGGCTCCTAATGATATCTTAGTTGTTTCTATGTATAATAAAAGTGGCTTTCCTTCTGTTGGTGGTATTAAGATAGGTGGACTCATCAGATATTGTTTTAGTTGGTTGAAGTCATCTTCACATTTTTCATCCCATCAGAAAGATACATTCTTATGTAACAAGTGAGTGAAAGGATGGGTCTTGTCTGCCAGTTGTGAGATAAATCTTCAAATTGATTGGAATCTCCCTTGCAGAGATAGTAGCTAACTGATGTTCTTGGGTGGTGACATCTCCATGATGGCTTTGACCTTTGTAGGATCTACCTCAATGCCATTTTTTGAAACTATATATTCCAAGAGTTTGGCTGAAGTCACCCCAAACACACATTTCTTTGGGTTCAGTCATACATTGAAATTTTCCAGTTTGGCAAATATTTTATCTAGGATATTTAGGTTTCCTTCTCTAGTGTATGATTTGGCTAATAGATCATCCACATATTCTTCCATGAAGGTGTGCATCATATCATGAAATATTTTCGTCATTGCACGCTGATAAGTTGCTCCCGTGTTCTTCAACTCGAATGGCATGACATTCCAACAAAATGTTCCCCATGAACATGTGAAGGTTGTCTTTTCTTGATCCTCTGGAGCTATCTTGATTTGATTATAATTGGAAAAACCATCCATGAGTGACAACATGCCATGTCCTGCTGTTAGGTCCACAATGATGTCAATGTTGGATAGGGGAAAGTCATCTTTCGGGAAAGCCTTGTTGAGATCTTTGAAATTTGTGTAGATCCTGATGCTTTTGTTTGGTTTTGAAATAGGCACAATATTTGATATCCATTTGGAATAATTGATTGGTCTAATGAATCCTACATCCAATAACTTCTTTAGTTCTACTTTTACCAATATGGAAATATGCGAATGCATTTTCCTTAAATTTTGCTTGACTGGTTTTACTCTGCTGGTAGTGATAAATGGTGCATGATGAGTTTTGGATCAATCCCTGTCATGTCTGCATATGATGAAGCAAAATTAATTTTTCTTTCTATGAAGAATTTGATGAAGTTTGGTTTTTCTTGATCTATCAAGGATTCTACTAGATGGACAAATCTTTACTGTTTCTTCATTATTGATATTGATAGACTATGTGGGCTCAACCAATACTTTAGATCAATCCTAAAAGTGTTTGGGGAGTATGTCAAATCTTCCATCCTTCAGTGCCTCAGAGATTTTTTCACCGTTGGATATGACCTTTATTTTTACTTTTTTTGGATCTAATACTACAATTGAATGGTTTTCACCATCAGATCTATTCTTTGTATTATTCAATTTGTAGTTGGAAGATTTGAAACTCTCCTAGTTGGAAGCATCATTATGATATTCAATGGTGGAGTCTATTTCAGGATTGGTAGAATAGAGGAAGTTGACAATGACCTCGTCATTTGACAAGATGGGCATATCAAATGGCTTAGTTTGGTCCCAATCTATGAGTTTGGGATGTACTAGGGGTAAGGAATCATTGGCTTGTCTAAGGTCAGAGACTATGAGGGTCCCAATGGTAATTTCTTTAGATTTTCCAATAGCAAAATCAATTTCTATAAGGTACCTCTCCTCTGAAGTATCTGTTTCACTCTGAGTCTGATTGTCTTCATTGGAGTCATCAATATGTTGTGATCCTATTTCAAGTGGTATGTAACCTGAACTTTGACCCTCCTCATGTATGGGTGTATAATTTTGTACCACAATTATGTCCTTGTCATTACAAGACTCTTTAGATAGAAAATCCCACTCATATTCATTTGAATCAGTTTCATGATCATCACTAACTTGTAGTTGTAGGATTCTTTCAACAACTTGTTGTATGGTTTATTCTCTTGATTCTTCTCTATACCCTAGTCTTGTTTTATCCTTGGATTGCATTGTGATAGGTTGTATCAGTTCTATGATGCCTTCTTTCCTTTTTCCGGTATGACCTTTTCCCTCATATCCCATCTTTTCCAAGATTGTCTTTCCTTTTCCATACTGCTCTATTTGTACATTTGAGGTGGATGCTTGTGATGATTCTTCATCTTTGTATAACTAGTTTAAAACCTCTTGGTCATCTGACTCATCCACTAATGTGCTTGCTCTTACAAAAGTGCCATCAAAGAGTGTGGTTGTTTGTGATGATTGTTTCCTTGATGTTGATGGCTGCCCATATGACTTAGGAGAAGATGAAAGTTGTGATAAACATAGGGATTGCTCAAATGAGTATTCCCCCATGCCTTTGTCTTTTAATTAGATCTTAGAAACTTGTTTCAATAAGTACTCGAGTTGAATTTCCTGATCTTGTGGAGTAGGATTACCTATACCTTTTTCTCTTGATTGATTCCTTATCCTGGGCTGGTTTGATGAAGAATCTAATGTAATTTCTTTACTTAAGGGAGTGGAATCACTGATACCCTTATCATTTGCTTGGTCCTTTTTCTCAACCCATTTCGACAAGGCATTTAGTTTCTTTCCATCATTTGATGAACCATGAGTTGGAGCCCTCCTATTGTGTGATACAAAAGCATCTTGGGTAGTCTTGAGGGTGTTACAATATTGGGGGTTATTTGAGTCAGCTGCAATAGTGATTTCCTACCCATTGAAAGGGAACTTGAAACACTGGTGATATGTGGATGGAACTGCTTGCATGTCATGAATCAGAGGTTTTCCCAAGAGTATGTTGTATGTTAAATCTTTGTCCAACACTTGCCATACAATATCTCTAACAACTGGTCCCAATTGAATAGGCATCACTATCAACCCTTGTGAAGATCTCTCCTTGTCATCATATTCTTTTAGTGTGATTTTCCTTCTAGGATCAATAGCATTTTTTGTATAGCCTAGTGCACAGACAATTTTCAAAGTATAGATATTTAGGACAGCTTCTCCATCTATTAGAACATGTTTAACACTGTGTTTATGGATTAAGACCTCAATGTGGAGGGAAGGATTGTGTGGATGGGTGATAGATATATCATCATATTTGGAAAATTATAGGAAATGCGTTGCAATCAAATGTCCTACCATAGTCTAAAATTGGAAAACCTCTAGATTGTTCAGTTCCATGGTGGTGACTAGAGCTTGTTCCAAGATTTCCTTGTGAGCAGGTGAAATCTTGAGAAGTTCTAATATGGATAATTGGTCGGGTATTTTTTGCAACAAATCAACTATGTTATATTGGGTTGTAGGGATAGCAGTAGTTGCTTTGGATGTGGAAGGGGTAGCTCCTTTCAATGTTACCTTAGCTTGTCCTTGTGTGATTGCATTGACCAGTGAATTGTTTTGTCCTTTGATTTTGATAACATTGATTTGATTATCAGCTACAATGATGTTGGTGATCAGATTTATGGACATAAGGTCATTGATTTGATGTGAGGTAGTGTCAATATCGGGATGTTGATTTTCAATTGTAGCAACATTTCTTTGGTTCTATTGATGGGTGTTTATGCACCTTCTCAACACAGGTAGTGCATAGGTGCAATACCTCTCTTGAAAGGCAATCTCCAACAAGTTGCCAAAAATTACTGCAAGGTCTCTTAGGTGTCAGGTCATGACATGCATGGAGTTTCTTAGTTGATATTTGATGTGATTTTTTTGTTAATCACATGGAAGCTTACGAAGTTTGGCTGGAGACAAGGTGAATCTTAAAATAGAGTTCCTAAGATGAGAAGTTAGCATGTAATTTGTTGTAGGTTCAAACAACAATCTTAAAATCCTATTTTATCTTCAGATTTGGCTTTACAATGTGCAATGAACCTTAGCATAGGCTACTTATTAAAAAAAAGGAAAAAGGACAGGGAAGAGAAGAGGTTCCTAGATTTGAAACTAGTGATGAACAATGATCATGGAGGGTTCTACTGCGGACAACCTTCCCAAAACATAATTTCACTTAACCATATTAATTCATAGTATCATGAAACTTGTGCAAGCTTCTAAGGATTGCAAATATTCAACCATTCATTCACCATAAACATGCATGAATAAAAGATAGAAGTTTGGAGCAAATTTTAGTTTATGCCTAGACTAACTTTACACAACTATCTACCATCAATAAACAACAAAAAGTATGGACAAAAAAGGAATCGACACAACATATATCTACACAACCATTGAATAACATTAACTAATCTATCAAAGTAATCTAAAACATGAAGAACAACAAAGTAAATCTATCTAAATCAAATAACTATGGGAGATGAACCATGTAACATGCAATAGAAACTCAAGAGTTCACCAAAAGCCAATGAACTTCTATTAAAATTTCTACAACATTCCTTTACAACAAGTCAAATCTCTCTTGAAAATGAGAGACCCCCTATTTATAGTGTGCAAAAAGAAAAATGAAAGGCCAAGACTAATTTATATTGTGTGGCTAGGATTCACTACAAACTAGGGTTTCACCTAACCCCAAATATATTACAATTTAAAATACATTCTTTTCCTTTTTCCTATTTCATCCTCTTGTGGCAGCATAGTAGCACTTTTGTCGTCTAGCTAATTTCCCTTGTTGCAACTATTCTATGAGGAGCTTGTCATCAATGACTAGGTTTCCATCTCGCTTCTTCAAAGTGGCATATTCCATGAACTTGCTGATTAATGTCTAGAGCTTATCAATTTCCATTATATTAGATTGGAGCACTTGGTAGTTCCATTGCTTGGATCGATTTGTGAGTGTATCCCAATTTCCATCATACTTAGTCGTTTTGTCCCTGACTTGTTCAGATTGGGTAGAAGCTCAAGTAGGAAAACTCATAAAATCTATAGTAAGCTCACCCGGCATCCCATCTTCCATCTTCTTATGGAAATAAGGCTTTATCTTTTCTGGATCAATCTCAAGGGTGGGCATATCATAACCTTTCATTAATTTCAAATACTAAATACATTTTTCCCTAATGTCTTTGGCTCAATCAATGTTAGGTTCCACCTTACAGAGCACTTGCTCCAATATCTCTTTTCTAAGATCGAAATCCAGCTTCCACATATCCACTAGCCAGTAATCATCCTTTGTCAGTGCAAACTCCTTTTCCCATGTTTTTTGAGACAATGTGAGAACAACCTGAAGTTTAGGATAAGTGGACCCATATATCTTTGGGAAGTTAGTGCAGAACTTCCTCATGCCCTCAAGGTGTCTTTGTACTTCTAAGAAATTATTTGATGTCTTGACAACATGATTGATTGCCATGTTTCCAGTGTACAAGACCTATCAGAGCCAATCCTCCATAGTCTTATTCTAGTTCTTTCTTTTCTCAAGTTTTTCAATTTTCTCCTTGGAAAAAAATTGTGGTGGCACCAAGGATGTGGTAGGGAGTTCTTCCATGGATGACCATTTCTGAATATATGTTGTTAAATTAGCCACTTATGCTTTTAGTTCTTCTTTTGAAATATTGTCCTTGTTCATTTGATGCACAACTATGGCAACTGACTCCTAGAAGTGATCCATCTTCTGATCCTTGGTGGTTGTTCCCAAGTTGATGGTGGAGATGTTGTAACTTACTCCTTATTCTCCAACCATGGGCGTGGAAATTTGCATAGTCCTAGAAATAGAAGCATCCATGGTTAATTGGGACTTGACCTTAGGCTTCTTCATCTTTGTGCTGACTTGTACTTGAGCTAAGATAGCCTCAAGGCTTTCCTTGGGATCTCTAGGAGTTGGAGTCTTCTTCTCTAATTTATTTTCTAACCACTTGGGCATCTGAGACTCTTCCTTGGGCGATTTATGATCACCTTCTTCTTCGTCCTTCCTGACTTCAATCTCTTTATCAACTAGAGCTTCTTGCTCCATCCTCGTGTCTTCTTCTTCTTCTTCATCAAATTCTTAAATGAACACTATTTTTTTGAATAGGGACTTGGTGGGTGTGCACTTCTTGGGGTTATCCTCTCCTTTATAGGAATTTTCCTCTTCTTCAGTCTCATGCTTGTGTTCGTCAGGTTGTTCTATTCCTAGGCTCTTATTAGATTCAGACTCTGCTTTGGGTTTATCTTCTTCTTTATTCTCCTCTTCCTCATGCTAAGGTGGCACATCTTGTTCTTCTTGCTCTTCTAAGAGAGGTATTTCTTCACCATGCTTGGGGCTTTCTTCATGCTCCTTGGTTGGAAGTATAATACCTTCCTCTATTTTATCACTTGACTCCTTTTTCTCCTTAGAAGGTGGCCTTTCTAATTCCTCTCCAACAACCTTCAACTATTGAGCCAACTCCTCCTTGAGGTCTGCATCAAAGGTCTCTACAATGTATTTGGCATCATCCTCTTCTTCATCACCCTCAGAGGACTCCATTTCTTCTCCTTTGTGGACCACCTTATCAATCTACAAATGTTGGTGCTCTGGGTGTTCATGGTAATTGTCTACTTCCTCCTCCAATTCCCTTGTTACTTCCTTTACTCGCCTCTCTAACTCCTCATATATTTGCATTGTGGCTTTCATCTCTAGTGGTTCAGTTAGAGGAGTTGAGGTAGGAATGTTGGCAAGAACCTATTCCATGGTAGCTTGGATGGTTGGATTCATCAATACTTTAGAAAGATCTATGGGAACGTTCTACACATGTCAGGAGAATGCCTCTGGAAGTGAGAGCAAAGGCATTGAAATTGTTGCTATGGCTAGGGGTAGTGATGTAGTTGGAGATATGGAAGTGGTGGCAGAAGAAGAGTCAATGGTTACAACCTCCACAATGGGTGTAGAAGAGGTAAGGTGGACCGAGATATCCACTACAGTGAAGAAGAGACCACCATCACCTGAGAAGTAGGTGGAGGGGTAGTAGTAGTGGAGACAACAGGTGGATATTTTTGTTGCTCGGCCTCCATTTCCTCTCCCTCATGAAGTGGATCTTCCTAAATGGTAGGCATCTTTTCAAAGCTTCCTAATCTCTTATCTTTCTTAAAAGGTCCCCCCTATGAAGGCTTTCTCGCGTACACCTTAGGGTTTGGTTATTGCTCAACAAATTCTTTTCTCTTCCTTGACCTGGTGGATGGAGGAGATTTTGAAGTCTCTCCTGATGGGGTGGTAGATGCCCCATTGTCTAGTTCACTTGTTGGCTTGTTCTCAAGCCCCTCATAGGTCAAAGTGATCCCTTGCTACTTTAATTAGGCAAATTTCCCATCAATCCACTCTTTTGTGTTCGTCTTGATGGGTTTGGCTAGAATATTAGGGTCATCAACCTCTTGCTCATCCTAGTCGATTAGTGGCAATGGGAGATTGGCAACTGTGTTGTACCGGGGATCCATTAGTGTATTTTCATCTTCTACTATATGATCTAGTATAGGGAATAAGTTGACTCTCTATATGAAATACGCTTTCATTCACATATAGTGCCTCATTCACACTTCATTATCATCTTTTCAATTAGCCCAAAAGTCCTTGACACTATGTAGATGGGTGTATTCAGGTCCAAGTTCCTTCTTGAGTTTTCCATACGGGTCCATCTTTGGTCGGGCAGTGTGGAGTATCAAACGATATTCCACTAGTTCTTTATTTGAATTATCGACACATTGGCAGGTATGGAGTTTGTATAGCCCTTGGATGAAGGAGAGGGGATAAGGAATCCCACCTTATGCTTTCCATTCAAAAGTGTGTGTGCATGTCGTAGTTGCTGAGAGAGTTCTAATAGTATTATTTGATCATTGGGGTACTAGGGAAATTTGTATGGTCTTTCTAAAAAGCCTTTAGCATGAATGTAGGTGAACTTTGGATACTAGATGAATAAGAAGGAAAATTGCTCAAGGAAGTAATTAGTATTGTGGAAACTCTTCTTTCAAAGTCACCCGCAAGCAATCTAACAATATGACCTATGAAAGTATCATTAACCCTACAGTAGTCCCTTTTGAAGTTTCTGAATTGCAATTGAGGGTATTTATCATAGACTTTAAGCTCCTTGCCTAGTTCCTCATCTGGAGCTCTGAATAAGCCTCTATATTGCATCTTTTTAGCCAATGAATAAACCAAGTAAGATGTCATGTAAAATTTGGAGGTTTGCCTAATAGCCATAAATTTCTTGTGGAAGCAACCACTGATTATTCCTACATAGTAGAACTTGGCTTCTCCATGGAGAATGTCTTCAACAAAGTGCAACATCCACTCTTGGTAGTAAGCAATAGTAGGAGGCCCATTACTCTGCTTAGTAGGGTCACCAGATCATGGTAATCCTCATAAATGTCACAACAAAAGAGCTCCTTGGGAACCTTTGTAGCACTGCCCCTCTTCTCCTTCAACTAGTACCGATTATTAAGTCTTTTACACTTGAGGGGGTCTTGATCCCACATAGCCTTTCCATAACCCATGGTTGGCACTTCCATTTCCCTGAAGGTAGGGATATGAGAATTCCTTGTTATTTCCTTAGCAAACATGTCAACTAGAACATTTCCATCTCTGTCTATTAGTCTATTATGGTTTTGGTCTCTTCTTGATATGCCTCTTTCCAGGACATAACAAGTTCAGGGGTGATGAGCGTAGGAGAAAAGCCTGTAGCTTTAGCCAACCCACTACTTCAGATATTTCTTGCATTCTATGTTTTAGGGTTGATTTAGACTCTCTACTTGAATTCATCGATGTCTATATGTTCGATGTTTGTGTCGGAAACCTCCTTCTAGGTTGAGGTGACTTTGGATTTCAAAGGTTCCCCTTGGAACTTATACTTCATCTGATCCTTATCATCCTTTCTAGGAGGTGTCATAGTTTTCTTTCTTGTGTCTTTCTTTGCGGCCACTTCTGAAGGTCCTGCACTTGATTCCATATATCCTATGTGCAAAAGAGAGATGATCACAATCAAGCAGAAAAACATGGAAATGTTAGCTAAAACCCTGCAAACGGAGTTAGATTGGATAATTTAGTATTTAAGAAATCTAATATATCAACCAAATTAACATTAATGTTTGATGGGAGGGAGTTTTACCATGATGGGCCTAAGGGGTTAGATTGCCTTGGATTGATGGCTGGTTTTGAGGGGTTATAGGCCGGATGGGAATCAGAGCACGACCGCTTGCCTGTCTAGACATGCCTGCATGTTTGATCAATTTAAAGGGTCCATTGAGGAGAATTCCCTATCTTAACATGTGGGTCAAAGTCTATTTGGTGATTGGAGGGCATTTGGATCATCTCTTGATCAATCAGAATCAGAGAGGAGCTTTGTTGTTTGAGTCTACCATTTAAAATGGCTCTGACAGGACGTCGTTCTAGGGGTAGAGTTCCGACAGGTGAGGCCCATAGCTCCGGTAGGCGGTAGCAGAATTCCTTGTTGATTAGGCACTTCAGGTTGAAAAGGGTGGAAGGCCACTAGATAATTTCCATTGGAAACAACATAGGACATATGGTGTTCCAATGGTGGTGGCTTGACACGTCAAGTTTAGATGGATAGTTTTTCCTTTGTGTATTACTTCATTTGTTGTTTAGAGAATCTAGTTGCCAACGTAGGTTCAGGTTCTAAGCACTGAAGGGATGGAGGTAGTTTTCTGTGTGGGCACAGTGAGGATGGAATGGAGTGTTAATGATGAAAATTTGATAAGGGAGATCTGCGTAGGACAATCACTTAGCAATTTTCACCATTTCACTCATACAATCGTGGGGCGTACGAAACTCGGTGGTCGGAACACCAGACACCAAGGGTTGTTGAGGATGGTGGATTCAACACGACAACCCATGGATAGAAGTCTGTGAGGTGGGACTCATGAAGAAATCGACACTTGGTCATTTTCAAGTTCAAACAATGTTACATGGTGGATGCAAGAGCGAGGCCCAAAGGTTAGATGGAAGGGGCCAAAATGCCGTTTAGGATGGCAAAAATCCAATGGAACTCCACTAGCGGAAGTCCGCGAGGTAGGAGCCAATACAAGCCATGACTTAGGACTTCTCAAGGGCTTGATCATTGGGAAATTTTGAAGAGCGGGGCCCAGAGGTCAGGAGGCTATGGCTAGAAAGCCGTTTCGAATGGTGGATCACAAGTGGCATCCCGGGGAAGGAACACCATGGAATCGGATCTGAGGTGTTCGTTGGATCTCTCTTCAGCTTATGAAATTTTGTGAAGCTTTCAGATGGCGAAAGGTTGGGATCCTTCCATGATGGTGGACCTAAAGGATTCAATTGCCATTCATCAGAGTTCAACCTATTTCTAAGGTTATCGACGGCAATGAAGGGGCCCAAGCCTGCGGAGCATGAACGCTCTGGCTGAAGAATGATGATGGGAAGACAACATTCCACAGGTGCTATATTGGTTGATTTCAAAAGTTTTTCAAGTTTTTATCATATGGGTTTTGTGCACATTGGTCTCTTCTTCTTAGTTCATGGGTTTTCCTCTTTCAAATTTATCCATCTTACCATAAATCAAGGAAAAACATGAAATGGGGTGCGAGAGGTAGAATTGCCTCAAGAATCTGATGAAGGAGGAAATCGAATCAGCTAGCAAACACGTTGGATCAGAAACAACAATCACCAGGTAGCTCTAACTCACTCTAATCAAATTGACAAGTGAAAATGACCTTTCATTATTGGTTATTTATAGACTTAAGTGCATTTAATGCCCCAATTTAATGCAGGTATGGTGGGTCAGAGATTTGGTGATCTGTTAGATTTTCAAAAGTGGTCACGGGAGGGGTAGAGTGTATGGGGAAAATATACGTGGGTAGATGGACATGGGTTGCTTTGTGTTAGATAGAAAACGATGGGTTCTTCGAGTTTCGCGGGGTGGCCGACAACGGGCTGACGACCGCCTAAAATTTTGGTGATGAACTGACGGCGAAGATAACTCCAAAACCTGATGGGTAGAAAGCTGCCAGATGAAAGTCATTTGAGAATAGGTGATGAAGTGATAAAAATCTGAGAGGGGTGACTCGCCAAGGTGGTCTTGATGAGCTCCATGTACATTGACTTAGTAAAGCCAAGGAAAACAACCAACATGATTTTGTAGGGACTTAGGACTTAGAAAATTTGTGTGGGTGAAACGTGGTCAACTCAAGATGAACTTTTTAGGACTCACTAACCATTTTGAACACCAAAAAAAGGGCATGCAAAATGAGATGGAAACAAATGACCTAGTGAGGTGAAGGAAAGAGAGGAGGGTCCCCATTCTGAGTGGGGCATGTGTGCTGAAAGAACAACAAATGGTGACTCTATTGGAGAACACTCCCAAGTGTTCTAAGGATAAATATTCATTCAAAATCTAGAATATTTGTTTTCACAGACTAGGGGCTAAGTGCCAAAAAGTGAACTAAGAGAATGAGATCCTTAGTTGACTCAACCTATAAAACATCTCAAAAGTGTGTGTGTTTAGTGAATTCATTTCCTTTCCTTAGAAACTATGACAAATGACCATTAATCTAACTGAGTGAGCTACATAAATCATCCATCCTAAAAAGTAATGTGGACATTGTCCCACTACTAGTTAGGTGTTCATAGCCCCGATGGAGTTGTCACTGTGACCCCACAAATATTGCTCTACTACCAGTTGGAATCCATAGCCTTAGTAGAGTTATCTGCACACCCATACAATTGCTTGATTTCAACATTTCTTTTTTCTTTGTTACAATTTTTCTTTCAACACTTTCTTCTTTTGCTCAACCATGTAAGCATTGAAGCCTACTATGGGTTTGGGAACCACAATGGTCATTGGAGTGGACTTAAGATTTTTTTTCACTAAGTCATCATAACGACAATTGCACAACTCTTTGGAAACTGTTAATATGCATTTCATGTTGATTCTAAGATGAATGTAAGAGGAGAATTCAACCAAGGGTCGAGTTCTACAACAAAGTTCAAATGAGGGAGTCATCCCATGGCAGCTATCAAAGACCAATAGTTGAGAGCGAATATTTAGCCAAACAACACTAAGAGTGGGAAGCAAAGTGAACCATTCATTGAATGAGCATGACCATTGCAACAGAAACAAAGAACACCCTCATCAAAGCAAAATAGTCAGGAAAGGAGCAAAAATGAAGTGAAGCAATGCAAAGTAGCAAAATGAAAGCAAACCAAAAGCGGCCTAAACTAACCTATATACAATATTTACATGAATATCGCTAAAAGAGCTCAGGCTTGGAAGTAATGCTTTAGGTGCTACCCATTGAAATGCAACGAGACACCCTCACCAATTAAGGTCTTTAGGCAGAAATCATTTTCTCCAAGGATCTCAACGATCTGAAAGGGGCCAAGCCAGAGCTTGTCAAATTTTTCATGTCCCCCTTTCTTCTCATGGGCCTTGTCCCAACATAGTACTAGATCAGTGATTTGGAAGATCTTGATTTTGGCTTGGCGGTCGAACCATCTTTTGACTACACCTTGATGTTTGGTGAAATTTTTTATTACATGGTCACTCATGTCTTCTAAATGTAACATCTCAACTAAGTGAGCTTCTCTATGATCCCCTTCTTCGTAGAAGTCATTGATGAATTGGAGGGTGGGGATTTTTAAGTGGATGGGGAATATACGCTATAAGCCATAGATGGGGTGGAACGGGTAATCAAAAAGGGTAGCCTTGTGGTGTGTGTGATCTTCCCAAGGGGAAAAATGGAGTTGGGTGTTCTAGTCCTTGGGATTCCTATCAAGTAGTCTTTTAATCATAATAATCAATTTCTTGTTTATGGATTCTGCCTAGCCATTTCCTTGGGGATAGCAGTTAGAAAAAAACTTGAGGCAAATTCCATAATCAAAGGCCCAACTGGAAAACTTGAGTAAGGAAAATGTAGGTCCATTATCACAAACTAAGTCATAGGGGCAACTAAACTGATTTAATATATAACTTTCGAGAAAATTCCTAACTACCTTTCTTATGCATTGCCTACATGCAATGGATTTTGTCCATCTAGTGCAATAATTAGAAGTAGTTATAATGTACCTATGTCTTATAGATGATGATGGTATTATCAAAACAATGAAGTTGAGACCCCATTGTGCAAATTATCTCACCTCCAGAACTGGTTGCAACAGAACAACAACGTTCTTCTCTCTGGTTGCTGTAGTTTGGCATATGTGGCACATGTGGACATAGTTGTGAGAATCTTTGAAGACCTTCAGCCAATACTAACCTGCTCATAGGATCTAATGAGCAATCGAAAGGCCAGATCCATGACCGGTGACAAACTTTTCATGAAATTCTTTCAAGACCCTGTCAGCTTCTTCTTTGCCAAGGCATCTCAGATAGACACCTTCATGATTCCTCTTGTATAATATGGATCCATGAAACATGTAGCTACTGATTTTCAGCTTGAGAGCACACTTTTAAACTCCTTGCAAGCAAGGTGGGATTTTGTGGTTCAACAAATAATAGACTATGTCATCGTACCACTCCCCTGGGGAGACATCGTCAAGCTGGTACTATTGCACTGTAAGTTTAGGTCCTGCTTCAACTGTTGTTTCAGCTATTGTTTAGGTGAGTGCATGTCTTCTCACTAATTTCATGGGCTGAATTTCCATGTCATACTCTTGCAGAAAAGTAACCCACCTGGCTCTTCGCTCTCCTAGCTCATTTTGCATTAGCAACGTCTTCACTGTTGGGTCAGGGACAATGGAGAACACCTTATTGCACAAGATTTTATGTTTGAACTTCTTAACCCCTCTGACAAGAGCATATGCTTGCTTTTCCACATTGTGATATCTTAGTTCAACATCTTTCAAGTGAGCACTCATGAAGGCAATAGGGTTCTCATTTCCATCATTATCTTTCTAGGTCAAAATGTTGGCACATGAGTGATTCAAAGTGAAGGAGTAAATGTAGAATGGCTTCAGATAATCTAGGGTAACTAGAACAGGTTCCTCAACAATTTTTTTCTTAATTTCTTCAAATTATTTCTTTTCTTTTAGGGTCCACTCGATCTTAGCATGTTGATTTAGTGTAGCATTAAGTGGCTTGAAAATTTCAGCAAAGCATGTAATGAACTTCCTAACGAAGTTTATCTTTCCAAAGAAAGACTTCAATTCTTTCTTGCTACCTGACAACAGGATTTTCAACAAGGATTGAATGTGCTTGGGGTCAATGGAGATGCCTTTTTCTGAGATAACATTCCCAAGCAATTTCCCTTCAGTGACTCCAAAGATACACTTCTTCAAATTGAGGGAAACTACAAATTCTCTGCACCTCTAGAAGACTTTACACAAATCAGAGACATGATCACTCCGCTTCTTTGAAAACATATTCAAACCATCGATGTAGATGATTATGTAGTTTCCAATCAAGTCCTTGAAGGAAATTTCCATTGCATGCTGGAAAGTAGCACCAAAATTAATGAGCCCAAATGAAATTCTTCTATAAGAAAAGGTTCCCCACATGGTGGTGAATGCTATTTTGTGGTGATCCTCATATTGCACCATTACTTGGTTATATCCAAAATATCCATTGAGAAAGGACATCATCTATGAATCATTGATGATCTGCAACACTTCATCCAATGAAGGCATTGGATAATTGTCTTCTCTAAAGGTTTATTTCGATGGTGGAAGTCCACACACAATTTGATTTCTCCATTCTTTTTTCTAATTGGGACCAAATTAGCCACCCATGTGGAGTGCCTGATGGGAAAGATGATTCTAGCTGAAAGTAATTTCTACACCTCTTTGTAAATGATCAACTCCAGCAAGGTTTTGATAGGGCACTGTCTTTGTCAGAATGGACGCACGTCGGGCTTGAGATGGATGGTATGCATGATAATGGAAGTATCATAAGTCTTCAAGTATTCATAACTCCATGCTACCACATCATGATAATTCAACAAAGCATCAACAATTACTTTCTTTTCTTTTGAGGTACACACTTTTCTAATAAAATCATTTTTGGTTTCCTCGGTTGTGGTTGTCACACTAGTTGTTTATGGAATCTTTCTTCATTTGTTGATCTTGATCTTTGATCTAATCTAGGTCAAGTATGTGCTCAAGCTGAACCATACCTCATGGAATAGTGTTGGTTTTGAGATTGATGACCCCTTCTATATCTAATTTAGCTTCTTTAGGGTCAACTTCATCAATTATTTGTGTTGCAAACACATCAAATTTGGTGATGAATTCCAATATATGCTTATCATCATTGAACACCTGGAAGTGAGTGATATTGTCCAGTACAGATGGGGTGGATGTGAATTCAACAGTAAATTTCTTGAGGCCAGATAGGGATAGGGGTCGCAAAGTGTTGGCTGCTTGAGCCAAAGCATCCGCTATATAGTTTTGAGAATGAGGGATTAGTTGTATATTAAATGCATCTAGACTTTCTAATAGATCCCAAACTCTATGCCTATAGTTTGCTAGTCTTTTGTCATGACAATAGTACAACTTCCTGGCCTGTTTGACTACTAATTTTGAGTCTTCAAAAACTTGCAACATTTTAACATTTTTCCTTAAAGCCATCAAAAGACCATGGACCAAAGCTTCATATTCTGCTACATTATTGGTGCAATAAAATTGAAGTCTATGAGCAGCCAAGTAGGTCTTACCCATAGGGATGATAAGATCAAATCTAAAACTGACTCCTTGTTTGGATTTGGACCCATCAAAGCATAGAGTCCAGAACTTAGGCGAGTCCTTGACTCTAGGGCCAATGAGGTGTGGCCTCTCCTTTGGTTTCACACTTACATCAGAGGTTTTCTAGGTAGGTGTTGGCTAAGTGAAATTGACAGCAAGTTGCTCTGTCGATATCTCTTCTTTGGAGGAAAGCCATGATTTGATATGTTCTACTGCTATCTAGCACAAACAACACTAAAAATCAGAGTGGGAAACATTGTGTACCATGCACCAATTAGGGAACAAGAGCTCTTGGAAATTCATTCTCACACCCAAGTTGAGCTAATTCTACATGCATTTTTCCATAAAGTCTCAGAATCCATCCAGTAATCCTAAAGTGCCATCTTTAGGGGACTCCTCATCGTCAGGTTCTACTAGAATTTTTGTGCTTTGAGGTGTATGGGATAAATTGATTGTAGGGCTACATTGGACTAGGAAGACTTCTCCAACCATCCCCTCTTTTGAATTTTCCAACTCTTCTTGATATGAGACAAGAGAGTAGTTCCCCAACTCTATCTTAGCAAACAACACCTCGTTGGTGTTGTTGTACTTGGTAATCATGAACTTCATATGGGGATCTCGATCTATACGGATCTGATTTGGTAGCCCTTTCTAGGGAAGCCACATGCGAGAATGATCCATCATAGAATATCCATTCAGTGTTCTAGTGAAGTATCACCCACGGATAATCTCATAGGTGTCGGGGATGTTTGCCACCTGAATGACAATGACTTGTTGTACCCTTGGATCCGCATCAATTTTCATTGGGATCTAGTTCATTTCTCCCACTATGTTAACCTCAGTTTTGTCTAGTTGAGTCACTTTTCTTCTTGAAGGTGTGGGGGTAATCCCAAGAGCTTTGCATACTGCTAAGGGCATGACATTGGCTGATGCTCCCAAATCAAGTAGGAAATTGTGCAAATTCTTTCTGAATATCCAGATGGTGGTGCAGAAGGGTGGTGTTTCCAACTTTCCTTGGAAGAGGCCCATAGGTGTGTCCATCTGAGCTACTTGAGCTTTGTTCTTATCACTAACCTTATTCTTAGTCTGCCCAGAGGGCTGATCCTTTGGGCTTTGCCTATTATTTTGATCTGATTCCTTTGTAGGATGCTTACCTGTTGAGTGATTTTGAGGTGGATCTGCCTTCTTACCATGAATTTACTAAATGACAGGCTCACTTGGAGGGTCCTCGAAAGAGTCTCTCTTGGCTGGTATTTCCTATGTTTCCTTAGAAGGGGTTCCATTAATAACTATAAAGAAGGCATGCATGACTATAAGAACCTTGAGTAGCTCAAAGGTGGACAAGCTAATCTTGACTTTCTTGAACTCCTCTGTGACATATTCACCCATTTGTTCAATTTCAGTTTCGAAGGTTTTGCCTATGGCATAGCTAGTGGGTTTGGCTTGTGTCTGACTTGATTGGTTTTGGAGTTGATCTTGAGGCTAGTTTTTTGGCTAGTTTTGAGGTTGATTTAATGGCCTATCCTTGTTGAGGTATTGAGTAGGCACATGAGGAAGACTAGGATTATTACTGGCATTGGGGTTAGGTGGGGCATTGATGTAATTAGGTGGAGTAGAAGTCGTGAAAGGTCCTCCTGCTTGTCTATTCCTAAGGTAGTAGGAAGTCACCCTTTAGTCAAACATATGAACCTCATCTACATATAGTTCCTCCTCATTGACTAGACCATTTTCTACTGAATCAAAAATTTGGGATAAGGTTTCTTTGCTACTTACCTCTTGGATTTCATCCTCTTTTGGTGGAGCATCCTCACATTCTGAGACATTGCTCTCACTCTGTGGGAATGGAGCTAGATTGACCATGAGACAAGATGAGTCATATGGCTCAGATGGGACTATGTCACGGCATCCAACATTGTCTATGACATTTTGAACTTTGACTTGGAAGATTTCTGTAGCTATGAGGAATTTAGGTAGTCCTACTTAGAGTGCCTACTAGTTTTGTGAATCCGACACCATTTAGAGAGAGTTGCTTCAACAAGGTACACACCACTAGCTATTTTTTCAATGCCAGTAGGTTGATCAAGTGGAGTAGGGACACCCCCGTTGTTGGGCTTAGTATTCCACATTCTATTTTGTCTTTGGGCCGACCTCCTTTCAAAATTCTAGTTAGAATTCTATTCTCTTTCATAGCTTTGTCCTGAAGAAGGTCCTGCATCATGATCATCCCTATTTTCCTTGTTGAGGTTGGATTGAATGCTCCGCTAGGAAGCTTGCTGCTGATTATTTTGATTTCTCAAGTGTGTCATCTTTGTGGACATTTTCTTGATCATTTCGGTCAGCTTATCAAGCCAATATTTCTTGGTGTTATTTGGCTATGACACTTGATTTTGAAGGAAAACGGGTGGGGTAGCCAGCTAATTTTGTTGTGCTAGGGGAAATTATAGTCCTTGTAAGTATAATGGCATTTGAGACAACTGAGAGTACACATGCTACTGTTGGGGAGCCTGGGAGTAGGTTTTTTGTTGTTGGGGTTGCAAGTACAAAGGAATGGGAGGTGCTTGGTTCATTGGTGGTCTTGGATGTGGGACTATGGGAAGCTAAGGTTCCTGTTTCATAAGAGGTGTCTGATAAGAAAATGCTTGGTTGAGCCCTTGAACCTACATTGGATGAGCTATCGGACCCAAGAAGGGTAGCAGACTGAAGATTTTTTTCCCCAAGTCTATACTGGAAATAACTACCTTTGTATAGGTGTCCACTACTCTAGTTAGAGGTGGTCACATTCTCTTTACCAATCTAGCTATGAGGTTGTCCAATGTTGTGTAATATACTATCAAGTCAACAACATCATTGAGTGTATATGATACTTGCAACCGTGTGTAGGCCCATTGGAATCGATTGTTGAAGGAGTTGATCGGTTCATTGATTGACCTATGAACTATCATGAATTGTCGGTATAGCTTTGAAGGGTTGATTGAGATCTTGTACTTCTACAAGAAGGAATTCATCATCAAATACCAAGATGTAAAAGATCCTATTGGAAAGTTAATATACCAATAGAAGGCCTCTTCCCCTAATGAATAACAGAAGATCCTGCATGCCACATCTTCCTAATCAATCTGCATGTTTTTCAACGTCGTTTGGAATATCTTGATGTGCTCCTTAGCTATCCTCTGTGGATCCCGAGGATTGAACTTCAAATAAAAGCCCTCCAGATTCTTAGGAATGTCATGGTAAGCATTAAAGTGTAACGAAGAAGGATTTTTCCCAATCCAAGCCATGAGGGGAGGTAGAGGTGGTATTTTCTAATGAATAGTAACCTGGGGCTGCACAGGGGTAGCAACAGTCATGACTGCACCTTGGACTTGGAGGGCAGGGGAGGGGGTAGCACCCCAGATATGGGAAGTAAGAGGTGGAAATGTTGTGTGGTATGGATGAGTAGAATTGATGAAGGTGAAGTAAGTTGGATGAGTTTGAGGTGAATGGAAGGAGAAGGGAGGTGAAGGCAAGGGTGAAGTAGGTGGAACAAAGGAGGAAGAAGAGATTGCGTCTCCTATAGTTCTTCTTGTCCTTGTAGAGGGATGTAGTTCCTGGAATTCCCCTTTTTTTGGAGTAGACCTTAAAACTCTTCATGACCTCTTAGGGGAGAGTGAATCACCTCGATCCATCTTAACTTAGATGACCCTCCTTCTACTGCTATTTTTTTTTATGGGTGTTTTATGAGCCTTCTCAACAGAGGAAGTGCATAGGTTCACTGACTCTCTTAAAAGGAAATATCCAACAACAAGTTGTTGCAAATTAC